>CM052538.1:106717484-106757110 GCA_028533065.1 Trachops cirrhosus
CCCTGGCTGGTGTAGCTTAGTGGATTAAGCGCGGGCCTGTGAACCAAGAGATCACGGTTCAATTCCCAGTCAGGGCACATGCCTGGGTTGCAGGCCAGTTCCCAGCAGGGAATGCACAGGAAGCAACCATACATTGATATTTCTCTCCCTCTCTCCTTCCCTTCCCCTCTGAAGATAAATAAATAAAATCTTAAAAAAATAAAATAAATAAATAAATAAAATCTTTTAAAAAGTAAATATTCTTGCTATATTCAATGTAATACTACATAGCAATAAAAAAGAAGAAACTCTTATATTTTGCAACAGCATGGATGGACCTGGAGAATATTATGCTATGCAAAATAAGCCAATCAGATAAAGACAAATACCACATGATTTCACTTATATGTGGAATTTAATGAAAATAATAAACTAACTAACAGAATAGAAATGATGTCCAGAGAGGAGGTGGGCTCTGGATGAAAGATGGTGAAGGGATTAACCAAAGAACATTTATGCATGGCCCATGGACAGGGACCAGGGTATGGGGAATGATTTAGGGAAGGATTGGGGTGGGGCTGAGTGGAGGTAGGGAAAGGGAGAGAAAGTGGGAACCACTATAACTGCATAAACAATAAGAAAAACTTGTCTCAGTGATATTAAACGATGAATAATAATCATAGTTGATCACTAACCTACTAGGTTTTAGATTTTTCAAGCTCAGATGCAAATTTTCAGAAATTTGCTTTCAGGACAAATGTACATATTATTCATCCCAATGAATTATATTTATGGAACCCATGAACATTGCATTTTACTTTTCATTTTTGCTATATTAATTAAAATCATCTGATGTTTCTGGGGTGGTGATTTGAGCTAGCATTTATCAATAACAATTCTAGAACAGTTACAAACTGTAAAATCTACATCAATTATTATGCTTTTCTACAGCTGCTTCCAGAATAACTATTTTTGATAATGAAAATGAATTTTGTTTTATGAAATTTATACTGAAATATATTCTCATATTTCAATATAATCTTCCTCAAACTTTATAACCAATCCTAAATACATCTTCTATTTATTGTAAAAGTTTTGCCTAGACTTTTGGCCAAAAGCAAATTCTAACCTAACATTTAAGTAAAGCAAAAGCATTCTTATCCAGAGTACACATTACTCATCATTTCTTACATGAAGCAAAAAGGTGAACTTTAATAGCATGTCACTTAAACGATGTTTTCTTTCATCTGATACTTTATAGGTATGAAATGTAAGAAATCTAGACTCTAACATTCTTTTACCACACTTTTTTCCATGTTTAAAATAAAAATAACTATGATAACTTAAAGACATCATGAGTCTTCCAGCAAGCATTCATGTTGCTATTATTTAATGGGAATATTTGAAACCATCTAATAGGCAAATACAAAGCTCCAAGACTGGCAGAGACTTCAGTCAGCTGGGAGGAAAGACAAAAAATCCTATCAGTATGTTTGGTCCACCCATGTGTCTCTTGAAAGCCCTCAGACTTCACAAAAGGTCTTTTTCAAACACAAACCAAAGCCCTATTTCCTTCATTTATACCTCAAAGTGACTCTCATTCTGGCATTCTTGAACATGAAATGGAAAGAAATAGACACATGTGGAGGTCTCGGGACTTTACTTCCAGCCAGTACCTCTTTGCTGTTCTCCACAACACACCACCAAATGATGTACATGTGTACATATATATTATGGGTTTAAGTATTTATTGAAGGAGTGCCACTTCTATTTCTCGTTTCAAACTCACTGGAAATGGGCTTTTCCACTGTAACTGACTATTGGTGCTAACAGGTGATAAAAGTTTCTAACAACATTTTTATGATTATATCAACACTCAGTCTGAAATATAGCTATTATGGAATATTCCATATTATTCATACCTTTAGAAATTAAAACTAACCTTGAAACAAAACCTATAGATGGGGAAACTCAAGAGTTGGAATATTTTAGTTTTAAGTAATAGTTAATAAGCTTAGTAGTTAGTGAATGTAAAAAGATATTATTTCAGGAACTGAAGGTATGACCCACCCTGAGTCCAGGAGACTACAAGAAATTTGACCTTTGTTCCCAGAGGGACTGCAAGTGATCAAGATGGTATCTGAGTCATTGTCCTCCTGGGAGAGACATCCACTGCCCAGGACACAGATAAAGAGTCACCTGTCAGCAGATGGAAGGATGCTAGGGAAACTGCTGAGCTGCAGCTATTATCAGGTTAACCTTTTTATTGAATTCCAAACCCCTTACCTACAATTTTTCCTCCTAATAAAAAAGGTTGGGTTGAAATGAAATGTAAGATGGTCTTTTGAGGCACATAACCCACCTTCTCAGATCTCCCGCCATAAAGATCCAATCCCTGTCTCTATCATTGGTTCTGCTGGTGACGGGCAGCACAGATGTCGACTTTTTTGGTTTCACTATCTCTTGGCTAGAGCATACAAGTTGTTTGTTTGTTCGTTCATTTTTGTGATTGTCTTATCTTTAATAAGCTGCCCAAAATGTAAATTCTCCTTGACCAAATCCTTAATGAAAATCATACTGGATTTGGGCAGGGGCACCTAACAGGACAGCTAAGCCAACGTCTCCATGTGACAGGGAGAAAGGTGGGGCCCAGCTGTCCTGAAAGACACTGGAGGCAAGATTGGGTTTGGGGCTCCCCCATGCCAGCCTTGGGGATGATGGTCCTCCTACATGAGGACACTTAACAACCTAATTATCTAATTCTTTTTTTAAAGGAAGCTCAGATTTTATATGTTGAAAATAATTATGTATATAAATCTCTTATGTCATCTACCATGTGAAAATAGTGAATAACATTTGGCCAAATGTGGAAATTACATCTGGGGTGCTGACTTAAAATATGGATTATGTGTATATTTGGAATTCACTCTGGGGAGCCATTAGAGCTAAAGAGATCAGTCGTCATCTTCCAAAGCAAGAGGTCTAAGGGAGAGAACTGTGTGCAGGCCTTTCAGGAAAGATATGAGCGCTATGGAGAGAGTGAAAAGAACCACATAAATATGAGTGAAAAGAATCATCAAATATGAGAGCAGACTCTCAAATAGTGGGTCTCAGTTTTTATAGTGCTGTACATCATCGAGAAATGTTTCTATAGCTCACTGCAGGAACAATAGCAAGACTTAAACGCACAGGAAAGAACGACTCCCTGCCTCTTCTCTGTGTGTTAGAGGACACCTCACAGCACAGAGGTGACCTTTTCCTGGCCTCAGCCACCCCCCATAGTTCTGCAGCCCTGACTTAGCCTGGGAAGTTCATGCCTTCCTCAACACTGAGCCACTAAATGCAAAGAAGTCAAGAAAAATGCTATAGATCAAAGGTTTCCACACAATTTTTATATCCATTTTAAATATAACTATTAAAAGAATATATTTTTGGCATCATTATATTTTTTAACACTGTTATATCTGAAATAACTTCTTAAAATCCCAAACCTGAAACAAACAATGCTGAACATGGATGGTAACAAAGATGGCTTTAGTTAGGCACCAGGGCACCAAACACGTAGGCTCTTCCTACTAGCAAATGAGTTGCATTTATCTGGCAAATAAACCACAATGTGAATCACCTCCTTGCCTAAAGCTGCTCTTTCTTTGGAGCACAAGTATCACAACAGACAAAAGAAAATCGCTGTGTTTGCTCACGTTACAACGAAGAGTGATAGCAAACAGAAAACATTACTGAAACATTTGGTGATGACGCATTTACATCGGCAGATCCATAAAACCCCATCTGCAGTTTCTCAATAGTACATAAACCTAGATCAGCTTTGATCAATTGCAGCAAGTGGTTATCGTGGAAAAATCTATTTTGCCTTTTCTTTTTTGGATCCTGTTGTTAAGGTGATTTACTGATTGAATTTTGTATCTCAGGCACAAAGACTAAAGACTATTAGCATTTGTTGAATATAAATGAATATTCTGTTATGGGATTCAACTTCTCTCTGAATTTTAATTTTGAAGATGTTCTTCTGTGTTTTGTTCATATTAATAATCAGAATTTTAATCATTTTCATGTTCCCAAGTAAGTACTGCTGAGTTGAAAAAAGAAGCAAATGTAGTAAGATATATAAACTATAAAGTTTCAGTTTCATGACCACATGAAGATCATAAAATACTAGAGATAGATCTCCAATGTAAAGCCATCTAGTTGCTATTTTAATCCATAAAAAGAGGGACTATGATAAAAAGATGTTCACTGAATATATGGCTTTTCCTTTCCCGGTGATGACTTCTCCCGATCTGCTATATAACAAGTCACCTACACACATCAAATTGCTTTCGGTGTGCACTCACATGAGGCCACTAACTGAGACTCTTGCTCAGAGACATGAAAATAAACACCAGACTTTCAGTTCTGCCCCACATCAAAACAGGACATATAAAACATTAGAAAGAATTCACAGAGAGCATGAGAACAGGCTGCTATCTGGGGAAATCTTAAAGCAGAATTTATTTTCACCTTCCAGAAAGCAGACATTAAACCACACCGCACCTTTTCATCACCTCTCCCCACCGCATAATCACATTTCATGAATAAAATAACGTGGAGTATAAAATACAATGTCTCAGTTACGGTTGATTCAACAAGGCATATGTGATTGCATAAGACTGAAATCCTGACAGAAGGTAACTGAAGTAGTAGGTCCTTTTTGTGACTACATGCTTATGAGTGTTCATTTATTTGCCCTCATTCTGAGGATATTTAACTACTAGCATAAGGCATCTAACATTCTTCATATAGTTATTTTGCTTTTCATCAAAAATTCTTCTGTGGTAAACTCACTTGTAACTGTGCTACATATGACAACTTTAAACACTTTTTTTAAACTTTAGGGATAGGTGTTCTTATATATTCAGCTCACATTCAACAGAAAAGATAAATTGTAAAGGAATATATAACAGTACTTGGAGATAAAAATATTGGAGCAAGAAAAGATTTCAGTATTTAAGTTGTCATTCTAACTGCAATTGAACAATTCTGGGAGGAAGGGGGTTAACTCTGAATATTCATATTGTATAAAGTATTTCAAAAAAACCCATCAGTTTCTTTAACTGTAATTATTAGATAAAAAGTAGAATCTAACCACAGGGTGCAACATGTAGTTAATAGCATACTTTTTTTTTTAAATATCAAAGCTCAAATATAAAATTCAAAATAAAGCATTTATGGCATACAGTTCACTTACACAGTGAGGATTTATTTGGATGATATAAATATATATTCAAATTTTCTAATTGTTTATAATTTTAATATTTTTATCTTATTTAATCAAAATCTATACATTAAAATAAGAAAATTAGGGAACTTATTTCTAAGGTAACTGGCAATTTTTTTATTTTGTTTTCCCCCTGCTAAGAGATAATATTTCAATTTTTAGTAACGACAGTGAGGAATTGATGATATAAGAATAACAAACTCATTTCCTAAATGTCTTTTACCTCTAAAACATTTCCTTGTCCTCTTTTCCTAGAGTTTGATGAGATCTATCTAGCCTTTTGAGTTGATGTAGTGAGGTGAATAGAATATGCCTTGGAAAATGAGTGTTCATTCCAATTGGACAGGTCCTCTACTTGTGTTATTCAATCCTCAGAAATTCATAAGAAATTTCTAACTAAAAGTTTTAAAGTGATCTCCCCCTTCTAAAATTTTAGAACTAGAAAGACCCCTACATGTTAAAATAAGTGGAGTTGGACCAACCTGAAATCCTGACAGTAAGACATACATTACTACTCTTGTATATTATGATACATTTTATAGCTTGATTTCTTTTCAAATGTAATACTCCAATTCCCTGAACTTTTTCCAGAGATTTTGGTATTCAGTAATCACCTCAGTAGTTTGGGAATCGTGAGAGCTCCAAACATTTTATTTGAATTAAATATGTTCCTCTCCACTTGAAAAAAACCTCAGCTTAACCCTGCTGCAGTCTTTCCTCTGTCCTCTTCGGTGCATCCTGAGTATTTTTAAATATACCCCACCAATTGTTCTTTTGTTCTAACACTGAATCAAACATCAGCCACATGCTAACAGAAATTTAGATGCCATGAAATGTAGAAGAAATCATAAGAAAGGAATTTGAGGAATTGGTATGCTTTTAATAATAAAACCTAGATTTTTTTTCAGTTATTTTACATTGGAAAATGTTGCTCTCTATATTTTCTCTATTCAGCTTCTTGAGACTGTAGAGAAACTTTGCCTGTCTCTAAACCTACCTGTACAGCTACATCAAGTGGGAAATCATCAGACTCTGCCATAGCACTTGCTTTTTATGCAGTTCATTTTATGGGAGCACCTGTTCATGAAGATAAATGATGTCAAACTTGGACACCAGCCGAAAAGACAGCGACTTCAGCGTGGGAAGGCAACCAAGAGTTGGCCCGGCATGCAGGAGGCAAGTCCACCCAGTCTCTGTAGTCAGGCCCTAGGGGCCCATATTTACAGCAGCTGGTTAGACTTCCTACAGGTTTGCTTGTCCTGCTTACTGCAGAAGAAGTGAGCATTTATAAACACAAATCCGGAGGTAACATCCATCTATGGCCATAAACTAAAATAGGTCTTCTAGTTTATATTCACAGCTTGACTATTAAAGGATCCATTTGAATGAACATGGTCTAATGTAAATAGTTTGAAGTGTGGCAATTATCACAAGGGTACACATCCAAGAGACTTTGTCTACCTTCACTTCTTGGCAATTCTACAATATAGGGGATATTTCTGGGTCTAAAAACAGTTAGCATCTAGAGCACTTGTCAAAACCACAGAAGGGGTTTTTCTATTGAAATACACAAAGCACCTTTTCGAGCACATCTTCATCTGTCCAAAGTGGAAAGAAGCCTTAATATTAATCTGGGATACTACTCAAGTCTACTAGAAATAAAAGTCATTTTAGAACTAGTTTAGTTCCCAAATAAATAGCCCTGACTTTATGAAAACAGATACTATAAACACTTTACAGTTTACAAATCACTTTCATAGCTATAGTTGAGTAGGACTGTATTTACCCATGGGGAACACACTAGTATATGTAAAACGAATAAGGCAAGAGCAAAAACTGTATGGTGTATTGTCATTTGTGAGGAAACAGTAGGAGACATTTATAAATATATAAAATATTTTGTTATGATACAGGAATCTATGAAAGTCATTGCTCCTGGAAGGGGCAATTGAAGCAGAGGAAAGAGGGTGACATTTTTATTCCACACTCTTTGGAATCCGTTGAATGTTATACTTTGTGTTATTAATTTTAAAAATGAACAATAAAGCTAAGTCTTATTGCCATGAGTTGCTGTTGTTGTGACCAGGGCCTTTGATACTCACTTGGTAAGGATCATCTCATTCAATCCTATAGAATTTGGCTGTTTAATTCTCCATTTACATGGTGAGGGGGTTCTCAAGCCTAGGCTGGTGCTATTTCATTGCTGTTCATTAATATGATAGGTGCCAGAGTTTTCCTATCAACTTCATCACCCATTTCTTCAGATGTCAGAGACACCTCACACTGTTTGGGGATAATGAGGTGCTTATTTTGAAACAATAAAGTTGGTATTGAGGCAGAATTGTCCACACCGTCTACAAAAGTAATTTCTGCAAAGACTGCAGTCAACAGGAGGGTCATTCTGCTCAACCATGATGTGTGGTTGTCTATGCGAGGCTTTGATCAATATTCCAATAATCCAGAACAGCCAACTCTTTTCTGCATTGCTGAGCCACAGTGCTGCAGAACGGCGAAGGAGGACCCACTAGAGTACAGTGTCCTCACAGCTCCCTATAGCTGGCCAGCAGGGGTGAGAAGAGTCTCTGCTTCTTTGGAATTTATTCCTACGCTTTCCCAGTCCCGTCTCCCGGAGGTCCTCTTCTAAACTTTGGGAGTGGAGGCAATGTTGTCTGGTTCTAACTACGTTCACTTTTCAACATTATGCTTTGGGCATGGATTCTCTTCCTAGCTTTCCTTAATCCTTCCTTTGTTATTGTCAAGAGACTTTCTTTACACATTACATTACTAATTCTAGAGATGATGTATATAATTCTGGCCAACTAGAAAACTTACCAAGTATTAAAAAGTATAAAGAATAAACTGACAAAAATTTTGCATTTCTAGATATTATATCCCTACATGTTGATGAGAAAACAGAATGATATTAATTCAAAATGTAATAGTCACTATTTTGAAAGAGCAGCTCAAAACACAATCTAATCCCAGCACTCATGTTTTAGAATACTAGGCTTTACATTATTTAATTCAGGTCTCAAAACAAACCCATACAATAGTAGTTTTTTCTTGCTGCTGTAACAAATTACCACAAATCACAACAGATAAATTATAACCACAAATTAAAACAACACCACTGCTTAAAACAGCAAAGAATTCATTATCTGACATTTCCGGAGGTCAGAAGTCCAAAACGGGTCTCCGTGGGCTACGAGTGAAGTGTCAGTCAGCAGGGCTGGGCTCCTTTGGAGGTTCCTGAGGAGAATCGATTTCCTTGCTGACCACATTTTTTTTTTTTTTTGCTTGTGGCTCCTTCCTCCAACTTTAAAGCAAGAAATGACAACTAGAGCCTTTCCCATGTCCTGTCATTTCTACACTAACCCTTCTGCTTCCCACTTTACATGTGAGTATGCTTGTAATTCATTGGGTTCACCTGGATAATTCAGGCTAATCTATTTACTTAAATACAACTGCTTATCATCCTTAATACCAACTGAAACTGAAATTCATCCATGTGATGGAGCATAACAGTTCAGAAGTTGTGGTGATTAGAAAGTAAACATCTTTAAAGATCAGTTATTCTGCCTACCCAAAATAGGAATGATTGTCCTCATTAACACATGGGAACAGTGAGACTTTCCTGGGGACCAGTATCAAGGTTCCTATTTTTCCACATTTTGTTTATTGTTGTTAAGTACAGTTGTCTCCAAGACCAGTTAGTAACCATTCATGAATAAGAAACTACTGTGAAAATCCCAGAACTCAGGATGGAGGCTGAGCATCCTTGGGATCATTAAGATCAAGAAGAATCCCATTAGAAGACGAAGAGGAGAAGTTTCGCTTTGATTGCACAGCCCCACCTTAGAGGGGCACAGATCCACAATAGAAGGACCCCCTTGGCCTACAGTCTCTCCAGTATTATGGGATGAGTCTTGAGAGGCACACTCAAGTCTCACCTCACAGGATCACTGGAGGAATCTGTGGGGCTCAACCACCAGGGATTAGCTAGAGATGGAAAAGGGGGTGAGGTTTACAGCAACCAGAGCTCAGATTGTGGATGACTATGTTTCTGCTTTTAGTCCGGTCCAGTGCCAGAGCAGAGATCCCATCCAGCTGCTCTGCTCCACTGCAGAGCGAAGCCCATGGCCCAGTCTGATTAGGGAGTTCGACCTGATTTAAGTCCCCAGCCAATGGTCCATGGAGCATATTCTACAGCCCCACCCAGCCAAGAAAGTAAATTTAAAACCCTGCCTAACAGCTGAACACATCCTACAGTCCTGTTCCACTGGGAAGTGTGGCCGTAGACTCTCAGCAGCCTTGGAGCACATACTACAGCCTTCCCTTGCAGAGAAGAAAATTCTCATCTGTACCCAACTGCTGAACAGTTTCCAGTCCCACCTGACCAGGAGACTAGCCAGAGACCCAAGTACCCAGGAGACCATCTTATATCCCTGCTCCAGCAGGAAGCCAAGCCAGCAGCCATGCCCATCTGTTGAGCATAGCCACTGGCACGGCATAACCAGGCACCTGAGCAGTGGTCCATGGCAGTCTCAGAACCCAGCCTATGGTACTGCCCAGCTGTAAGCCCAGCCTACAGCCCTGCCTGACTGCTGAACACAGCCTGAGACCTCACTCAAGAAGGGAGCCCAGCTATTAGCTCCATCCAATAGCCAGGTATAACCTGTGACCTCACCCATTAGGAAGCCTACACAGCAAACTCGGATCAACAGCAGATCATGGTCTTCAGCCCCTCTGAACTGTGAGGTACAGGTGAAGACCCTGTCCAATGAGAGTCCAGCTGCCAACCACAACCAACAAAAGAGCAGTCAATGGACCACTTGGCTGTTATATCACCTTTGGGGTACAGCCTGTGGCCCCACCTGATAGCAGAACACAACCTGGAGTTCTATCCAAAGTCAAAGCCCTGGTTGTAATCCTACCTGAACACAACCCAGTAAGCAGCACCAGCTGGTCAGGAAGCACAGATTGCAGCCTTGCCGAATCATGGATGGTGGCAATGCAGTCCGCAACCCCACCCAGGGAGAGGGCATTGGGATCCCATCCAGTGCCTCCTCCTGACCACAAAGCCCAGCCAGCAAGCCCACCTCACCAAGGAGTCCTGCCAGTGGGAAACCCCCAACCAAGCAAGAGCATTAATCTGATACTTTATTCTGATACCAAAAACAGTATAAGAAACAAAAAAACAAATACAACTACAGGCCAATATCCCATATATAAGTTTATGGGATACATATATATCCCATACATATATCCCATACATATATATGGGATATTGGCCTGTAGTTGTATTTGTTTTTTGTTTCTTGTACTGTTACATGTTACACATGTAAACATGCTCAATAAGATACTAGCAATCCAAAGTCAACAGCATATTAAAAGCTTCATATACCATTTACTAAAATATAATATAATGGAGTACTTCATAAATCTTTAGCCTCTTTATAATCCCTATGCTATTATTATTGTTATTATTATTGATTATTATTATTGTTGTTGTTATTATTATTTTGCCTCCTAGAACTTTTACCAGAACTAGGACATTGTCAACATTTTTCCTTTTCCTTTTTTTAATTTTATTTTTCAATTAAAGTTTACATTTAATATTATTTTGTATTAGTTTCAGGTGTACAACATAGTGGTCAGACACATCATATACTTTAGAAAGTGTTCCCCCAAGTATTCACGATACCCACCTGGCACCATACATATTTATTACAGTATTATTGATAATATTTCTTATGCTGAATTTTACACTCCCATGACTATTTTATAACTACCGAATTGTACTTCTTTAATCCCTTCAACTTTTCACCTAGTCCCTCAAACCCCTCCCCTCTGGCAATTATCTGTCTGTTTTCTGTGTTTATGAATCTGTTTCAATTTTATTTGTTTGTTTATTTTGTTCTTTAGATTCCACATATAAGTGAAATTATATGCTATTTGTTTTTTTCTGACTGACTTATTTCAATAAGCATAATATCCATGCTGTCATAAATGATAAGATTTAATTTTTTTGGCCAAGTAATATTTTTATTATATATACGAGTATGTACCACAGCTTTTGTAATCACTCATCTAGTGATGGGCACTTTGGTTGCTTCCATATCTTGGCCTGTTAATAACATTAATCTGGAAACCAGAAATGATCTTAGAAAGAACTCACTAAGAAAACTTGTTCTCAGCTTCATGAAGTATCATTATATTCTTAAGGCTGTCAAGGAAATACAAATAACTTAGGATCCAAAGACATTTACCCTTCGGTATTATAATTTGAAACGGGATTTAAAGTAAGTATAACAATCCAAGTTCATTTCAAGGCTAACATGTATGTTAAACACTCTGGCTTAAAAATAGCATAAAACTCTCTCTGTGATAGTGTGATAGAACCATGACACTATATCCTCTTAATCAAGGAATGTGTATTCAAAAAACATTGATCTTGATCAGTGATACTGGGACAGTTTCAGTACATCTATACTCAGGGATCAACCTGAAATTTGCCATATGATGAAGATGAAATTCTTTGTTTAGTTATAAATTTAGGTTAGTCTTTTCAAATAATGGATTGTCTAAGTGAAGATGAACCGCTTTGCTCATTTTAAATTAAACTCAGTTTGAACTTTTCCTTAATATGATAGCTTTTCCTATGTGAGACATCTCTTTTAGCCAAAAAGAATTTTGAAATCAGCAGAGTACGGTGTTCCCTGTCTTCCAACTTCAGTTCAGCCCATGAAAGTTTGAAGGACCGACACAATTTGGGTCAAAGAACAGAATCATGAACTAACTGGTGGGGGGAGGTTCTTTATATAACTCCTTAGAAATCACAATACTTTATAAGCAATGGAGGGAAATTATCAGATCATATCTAATCAGCAAATGCTATTTGTGTAGTGAGAATTAAGTGCTAATCTTTTTTTCCAAAACTACTATGCTGTTCAGAAAGACACATAGAATTTTGCAATGCCCATTGAAAAATATGTTTTATATTTATATGTTGAATACATTTTAGGGCATATTGTAGGAAATAAACTACCTTGAAAATTACACAATCAGAAGATAAGTTATTCCATAGTAGCTTAAACATAAAGTAGGCAAACACTTTTCTTCTATGTACCTCTCAGGTCTCTCACTTCCCACCAGTGTCAGTAGCAGAGGAGGGAACATGTGAAAAAAAAAGAGGGGAGCAGGGGAACCCAGCTGGATGAAGCAAAGGAGAGGAAAGGAAGGTCAGACATAGAGATGGGAAGGATATCTAACATTGATATTTTAGCAATTTATATTTGGGCACCGAGAGTTCTCTGCAATTTGCTTGAAAACTCAAATTCAAAATGACACTGAGTATTCCAACTTAGATGGCATAGAAATGTCAGGCACAAAAGGAATTAGTGAAAGGCCAGGTCAGGCCAAAGAAAACGAGTGTTGACAGTGAAACCACATCAAGACAAAGACAGTAACATCAAGCACAAGCTGCCTAAGAATTCCACCAATTCCCTGATGAAGACAGATTGCAGATTAGCATCAGAACCAAACTGCATGTTCTTCATAATTTATTGTTCATTCATGTTTAAACTTACTGTTAGGGGAACTATGAATTAGTCGTTTTACAGTTAAGTTAAATAATTTTTGAGTAATCTTTTTGTGATCACTTTTAAGTTCTAAATCAAGGATTCCTCTCTTCCAGTGTTAGAAAGGAAAATCTTATCTGAGCTGAAGTGACTCAGAAGTAAGTTGCAGTCAATGTTCTTACGGTGTACTGAGTGGACAGACCAAGTTAGTAACACCTGCCTCAGAATGCTTTCCTTTCAGGACCGTCTGGGAGTGCTACAGCTAAAAGCCACTTATGGGAGCTCAGGTCTTCCCTGAGTGTCCTTGCTTATAACGGCTTTGAAAAACATTGCTAATGTTTTGTCTCTTCATTAAAAGTGCAATGCATGTTTGCAACTGACATAATTATGTTAAGCCTATTTTTTTATATATGACCTATTTTCAGTAAAATTATTTATAAAATGATTTAGACTGTTAATAGAATAGTTTCTTCCTAAATGGTAATTCTTTTGTAGCAGAAAGATTTTTAAAAAGTTTCCCTTAAGGTGATAAGACTTTAGGCACTTAAATTTTAATTGTTTCAGAGCTGATGACCTCCCTAAGTTCTTTTTTTAATGGAAATTTTTTTTACTTCTTATTTTTATTTAATTTTTTTTATTTTATTGTTGTTCAAGCACAGTTTTCTGCCTTCCCCCCCACCGCTATCCTCCCCACCTCAGCCATCCCCACCTCCCTCCCCTGATTCCCCATTCCTCGGTTTTGTCTATGTGTCCTTTATAGTTGTTCCTGAAAACTCTTCCCTGTTTCCCTCCCCCCATTTTCTCCCCCCAACAACCCTCTATTTACTGTCAGTTTGTTCTTAATTTCAATGTCTCCGGTTATGTTTTGCTTGCTTGTTTGTTTTGTTGGCTATCCTTCCTATAATGTAACTCCATTTCTTGTTGTCCAATTCATTATCTTTATAACTGGCTTTCTAGTTTGCCATGCATTTTACATATATTTTATTTCTCATGCTCCAAACCTTTGATTATCTATCTCATTTTTGGAATTTGTCTTCTTGTTCCAATTGCTTACCTAGTTTCTGACTCACTGATTATTTACACTTATCTCTTCACTATCTCTGTCTGGTCACAATCTACCCTGGTCTACTTAGTAACTCTTCAGCACATAGAATACCAATTGAAACTCTAGTTCATTATATTTGCCTGTTTCTATAATAACATGACTTCTCTCTCAAACTGATAATCCAGCTGAGTATGACCTAACTTTCCGCAATCCATGCTCCATGTATGCTCTCTGTCCTATGTCCTCGGCCCACAACTTTTTACATCTCTAGTCAGAAAAGAATATATATTTCTTGCATGGCATTTTCTTAATAGAAAAAAAACCTGGCAAATGTTAAGTATTGTAATTGTTTCTGAATTTCAATAAAATAACATGATTTTAAATAAATTACCATTAAGATAAACATAGACAAGCCAAATATTCTTTTTTGCTGCAGTTAAATGAAAAAAGAAAAAAAAAGAAAGTAAGAAGAAGAATACCTGGTTTTTATTGTAGGCATATGACAGTTTAATTTCTCTGAGCTCAGTTTCTACATCTAGAACACAAGAATGGTTCTCTCGGCCTTATATACATCCAGAGTTTATAGGAATATCAGTTAAATTAAAATAAGTAAAGACTCCTCGAATATAGTATGAGCTCAACAATGTAGAAGTGTATGTGAGGAGCATGCAATTCAAAGGTAATGACCCTGTTTTATAACTTAAAATATATATTAAAATAGTTTCCTAGTTGTGGTGATGAATTTGTAAAAATACTGGATTGGCCAAAAAGTCGTATTTTTTTTCTGTAAAATAAAGGACACATTTTTCATTTTCACAAATAATTTTACTGATTTGTATACTTTGCATATGTTGGCTATCTCCCACATTGTATAATGTTGATTGTTCTCAGTTAATATCTTGGTTTGATTGTTATCAACCTCAACTGGTCTACCTGACCATGCAGCATCATCCAGCAAAAAATCTCCAGCATGTAACTTCACAAACCATTTTTGACATGTTTGATCAGTCACAGCACTTTCTCCATACACTGTACAAATTTTTTTTCGCGTTTCAGTTGTGTTTTGACCTTCCTTGAAAAAATAAACTATATGCTGAAAATGTTGTATATTTTTTACCATCTTCAATATTAAAATGGTTACACAAAATTCACCAATTTTCTTTATTTTTTTAATGCACACTGATAGGACAGCTATCACATCACAATCTAACAAAATTGTTTACAATGAAGTTAAAGACAACTAAGCACTACAAGAACCTTCTTATAAAAAAAAAACCGAGTGGACTTTTTGGCCAACCTAATATAATCAGTACTTTTTCTCTGTCAGTGAATCCTTGGACTGCTTTGTAATAGATATTGCTGTAATAGATAAGGCACCTCCCTATACCCTTTCACCCCTTCCACCTCAGTGATATGCACCTAAGAGTGCTCACCTGTAATTGCTTTGGGGGCTTTCTAGCCTAGAAAGCCTGCTTTGTCTTCTGCTCAGGAAGCCAGAATTTTGCATATTCTGGGTGGAAGAACTCTTAAATGTACACTTTCACTGGCTCCTATAGTTCCTCAGTGGGCTTAGTCTTCAAGCTTGATAAACTTTTGGCTGCTTTGCCTTACCTGGTTTACTATCACAATAATTATAGGTGGTCTCATGAAATCACCTAAAAAGAAATAAATATAGATATCTTTATTTTTTAAAGAAATATGTCAATTTTTTATTGTTGTTCAATTACAGCTGTCCCCAGTTTCCCCCTCCCTCTCCCCCACTCCACCTACTCCCACTGCCCACCTTCAATCCTCTCTGCCCCACACTGTTGTCTTTGTCTGTGGGTCCTTTATATATGTTTTTTGATGACCTTTCCCTTTCTTTTCTCCATCATCCTCCCTCCCTCTCTCTTCTGGTCACTGTCAGTTTGTTCTTTATTTCCATATCCCTCATTCTTATTGCTCACTTGTTTGTTTTGTTAATTAGGTTCCACTTATTGGTGAACTCCTTTTACTCAAATCTTTGCTTTGTGGTCAACCTCTGGGGAAACCTAAAAAATAAATTCCTTTAAAACTGGAATATAAAAAGAATTCCCATAGTTTTTGATTGCATGGCTGACATTAAAAGTATGTCTAATTCTGTTCTTTTCAAACAAAAATTCCAGCAATGGGCTTCTCCCAACCTACCAAATGATGCATACCCTCCAGGAACATTTCCTCCACGAACCTTGTGCTTTAGCTATGGTGAACTGCTTACATGTCATCCATGGGGGCAGTCCACACTTCCATGTCTGCATCTGCTAGTTTTACAGACCCTGAAATATCACTCCCCCATCCAGTACTGGAATAGACTTACTAACCTTTAGACATGCAGATTTAGTATTTTCCCCACTATAAAGCTTGCCCAGCCTTCTCTGTGTTAATTTTTTTACCTTCATATGTTCATCTGAGATACTTAATACAGGCTCCTGATAAAAAGCCTGTATTTTCAAAGATCACACCCAACCCCCAGTTTTCAAGGATCATAATTCCCAATACTTCTTGCATACATCAAGATGCATGATCACACGATCTGTTGAGATATGGGTATGAGATGGAACCAGCTACACTTAATATCTCACTGGCTTCTGCATGTCAGGCTCACAGAGCTCACAATCAAGTCAATATCCTCCAAATAATGATTACTTTGTGTCAAGATTTTAAGAAACATTTTCAAATAGTCAAAACTATGAATGATAAACCAAAAATGCCAAGAATCCAGTGTTATTAGTTTTATTGCCATCACTGTATTTCTTTAGCATACATCATCCATTTAGATTATGAAGTATTTATAGGCATTTTTTCTTAAATCCCAGACCCTAGTAAAGTGCAGGCATGTGATATAACCTCAGTAAATATATGTTGAATATAAATAAAAATGAAAACAATTATAATTTTGGTCATGACATGAAGAACATACATCTTAAGAAAGGTAGCATTGAAGGTCCAAGGAGTCACTGGGTCAGATGCCACTAAGGTGAAAAGAACCCAGCCGGTCAGTTAGGAGGCAGGAGGTGCAGCAGGACTGCCTGTGCATTTACAACGTGCCACTGGTTGCCCTAGTGACCAGTACACCGTTATTTTACAATTCCTTCAGTCAGCACATGTTTACTGAGGGTTTACTCTGTGCTACACGTTATAAATATGTAGAAAAACTAACAAAAACAAAATGTATACTTGCAACTGTGTAAAAGGATGAATTTAATACTTGTAGTTGCTGATATCTAAAGGTTATACTGTCAGGTTTCCAGGAAATTTATTCTTAACCTTTGCTTCATGACCACTTGTTCAAATAAGATGATGAGATAAATTGCCTTTGAGTTTTCTGTTTCTGAATGCCAGAACAAACTTCTATTAAAGGCCTAAAAGTTTATTATTTGAATATCTTTTATACAGAAGAAATTCCTGTCTGTCTGAGATTTTAGGTTAGCATGGCCGATCTAATGTAGAAAGATGAAGTTGCTGGCCCAGCAGTCTTCATTTCAGCATATGCTTCTTGAAGAGGGAGTTGAAATAATGAAGAACACCAGCAGTGTAGGCTTTGTCAGAAGTCCAGACTTATGGACTAGTGCCTTCAGGTTTTCAATTCAGCATCACATTACTTCCCAGTCTCTCCCCTCTGCTGGGACTGTGAAACAAGGGAGGTAAAGCCTATTAAAAACTAGCATAATTATATAACAGGCTTAAATATCAAGGAGTACTTCTTCGATTACCCCAGGTAGACCCTTTACATTCTTGATAAGTTTTTTTAAAGAGAGTTATGTTAACCTGACTCAGGTTTCATGAGCCAATCCAACTAGAAATTATTATTTGCATGAGAGATGCCAAGACCTTAAGCATGAATTTACTGTGAGGATTTCATAGTGATGGAGAACAGGAGAAGCAGGAATGTTCAGAAAGTAAGAAATAACTGACTCGGTAGCTCCACCATTTGTAACAGATGTCGGCCCCTACCTTTTTGTTCCTGTACATGCACTTCTGTAAGGCTTCCATGCATAAAGAAATAATTGTACAGTAGTTAGCTCTACCCAGACTGAAGAACCCAATGTTAAATCTCAGTTGTGCACTGATAGAGTATAATTTAGAGATTTGGAGAGATGCATGAAATGCATCTAAATTTAGAGTCTGACACAAGGGTGGTTGCTAGGAGCTCAAAAAGAAATCAAGAGGCAAAGGAGTGGGTTTTGAAGTGGTTGGACTAATTTATGGAAGCAGAAATGCTATACCCTGTGATGTGTCCTCTGTGCTGCTGTAGACTATTAGGATAAATGGATAAATGGCTAAATGAGAGAGAGGTAGTTCTGCAAAAATGTCATAAAAACTGGAACTCCAGGAGAGGCAGAGAGGTGACTTTCCTTACAATAAGCTAGGACTCAAGTATCAAAGTCACATTAACAATACCCAAATCTCCTGTCTAATTTCCTGCCTATTGAGTTAAAACTTGTCTCCAGGTTTCATATAATGATAAATGTAAGGTATTTTATTTGATCTTGTCCTTTTTGAAAAAGCTGTGTGTACAATTTCTATAGTTGCTATCCATTTCCCTGTAATTCTATTCTTTATTGATGCCACACTCATTTCCTGTGACTTGCTTTGTTAGTATTAAGCAGCTCTGCACAAATATTCAAGAAGGGCTAGGGACAAAAAGGAGAGATCAGCAAGAACAACAACAAACTTGGTTTAAGCAGGAATTATCTTGATTTTGTAAGGCTATTTAATTACGTAGGTCTCTTCTTCCAGTTCCTCCTATCATACTCCAGCTACTTCATTTAGTCATTGACTTAGCCAGATCCAAATGGACCTCCAGGAATGATGATGACACATTTCAGTTGGAATCAGCAGCTGTATGTTCACATAATGTTTTGGGCTATTTATCAGACAACAGTCCTTGTATATATATATGATGCTCACCAATTATTTCTAAGTTAAAGAGTTACCTAACGATCCCAGCGATGAAGTTAGGCAGAACATCTAGCACACTGAAAATAGTGTGGGGTTCTGTTTTCACTAATAATAATTTCCTGTTCCACCAGGATCAACTCAAAAACTCTTTATTCACCCTTTCTAAGAATGTCTTTATTCAAAACAAGGGGATAAACTGCCAGAGAATATCCCTCCCTTTCTTCCTCACAATTTGTTTCAAATTTACTTTAAAACTACATTTGTTTCATTACAATCAGGAAAGTTTCCTAACAAAAGAGTCTTACATTTTCTTAACACAATATTTGTTTTCCTAACAAAAGAATCAGTAATCAAGCCTTCCATGCTGGTTTACCTATTTTCAACTTCTGTGGCTCATGTAGCATGCCATCAAATGGATCCATCAGAAAGGAGACAATGAAAGAGGTCTTTCCTGAGTATATGTGAGTACACTGTGTATACATGCCTGTCTCCTCTCAGTGATAGGTAAACAATGTCAGGAATAAGATCCCATTTTCATAGCTGCTTGGGGGAACTTTGGTCCTGAACAAAGGCATCTCTGGCCTCTTTATTTGTGTTGTCTAGATATATCTCTACTGAATTCAGAGTGAAGGAAATTTTAGAGTTAAAAGTGAGGTCTTTGATCCAAATAACAAAAATCTTCACATTAAGAATGGGAGAAAAAATGCCTAATGAAACCTGGGAAAAGCATAATGAAAGATGAGGACCAGAGACCAAGGCACACAAAAGCCCAGCAGACTATGCCTGTTTGAGGACAGTGGGGCACCAGAAACTAGTAACGCCTCATGAAGAGCTGCTGAGATCCCGACATTTACAAAGAGAACTAAAAACCTGAAATATCAGGCTATCTTTAAGGATTTAAGTAACTTCTCCCATGACTTCCATGATACCACTCACATCTGGTTTATTCGTTTGTTTGTTTGTTTGTTTCTCCCAAGCTCCCCTATCAGTCTTCCTCCCTTTCACTTCTTCTCCACCTGCACCTTGAAGAATCATCCCCGGAGTTCCTTCCCAAGCTCCTGCTTCTGCTCACCGAGTAGGTTTTTCCAGGTGAAAGCATCTGCTCCCATGGTTATAACCACTACTATCTATCAATTCTATCTTAAATTCAAATCTCTCTTTGCAGATCCAGCTCAACTATTTAAATGCCTTCTCTAAAGCTTGTGTCCACAAATGTGTCTAAATTTGAAGTGTTTATCTTTCCTCACCACTTGAATTGAACTTCCTCTCATATTCATCATGATTGACAATCTTTTTTTAACCAGTAGTTAGACCACTCTCTACATGAGATCACTCTCCTAGTCTATATATTGTACTTTCTTTCTTTGCATTGAACATTTATTTATTGAAACCTACTGTATACCAGATGTCGAACTAGGATAACTGGGTACAAAGTGACACAAGAGAACAAGGCATTCTCATAGAGCTGATAGTCTAGTTGAGGAGACATACAATGGACAGGTAAGCACATACATAAACTAGATATTTAGTGCTTTTGCTAAGTGCTAAAGATTACAACCAGGATGTCATGACAGAGAACAATGGTAAAGCCTATATTATGCAAAGTCTCCAGGACAGTTTCTGAGGAGGTGGTTTTCAAGTCATTAGCTGAAAGATATAAGAGAACTAACCAGTCTGTCAGAAAAGGAGTGGTCCATGCTGAGGGACAAAAAGGTTCAACCTTCTGATACAGGTTAGTTCACTGTGTGTTCTGTCAGAAGACCAGTGAAGTTGAAGTGAGAGTGAATGTAGGGAGTGGCATAAGCTGTATTCTTTAGCTGGCATTGACTGAACAATTTTCATGGCCCAATTATTGTGCTAGAAGTTTAAATTATCACATTTCACACCCATATTTACCTTATGATTTTTACCCTCATTTGGGAATTAGGAAACTGAGTCACAGGAGGTTAAGTAATTTACACAAGGTCACCTGTATACTATGTAGTGAGCTGAGATTTAAATGCAAACTCACTCTATTGACACTGTTGTATTACCATCTATCATCACTTAGAAGCCATGTTTTGTAGGCACATTAAGGGCACGTAAAGTAATTTGGATTTTATTTTCATTGGAATTCAAAAGACATAGATGGTTTTTAAAAGGAAGAAAATACTTCCTTTCCATGATTCTCTGGTTCATTTCTATTGACAAGTTCTCAATTCACACCTTTTTTTTGGCTTCTGCAGTTTACTCTGTATCAGTCTTCATTTGTAGCTCTGGTCAGTACACACCCCACATCACCATCAGATTTGAGTACACATGAAATCTAAACCTAATCGAGTCACAACCCTGCTTAAAATTCTTTCATAGCTATTCCTAGCTTCCAGTAATAAAACTCAAACTCCTCAGCACGACACATACTGCACTTCATGATCTGTCCTCTGCTTTTATTTCCAGTATCGCTCAAGCCATGCTGTGATTTCATCTGCGCTCCCTACCTCAGAGATCCTGAATGAGTTCTGTTCTCTCTGTCCATGATGGGAAAGAGGACATTGCAGGCGAGCATTACAAAGGTTTTGTTGAAATGGACTATTTTTCTTACCATTTCTACTGTTACACGTTCTTGCCCCTCTGGTAAACACATGCTCACTTCTGCCTCGAGAGCACCTCTTAACCACTGCTAATTCCTACCCCTCATCCCACTGCTTCTTTTAGCTAACTGCATCTGCTACTCTTCTCGCTTTTAAAAACTCAGCTCTGGAGTCACCTTCCCTGGGAAGCCGTCTTCTCTCATTATACTTTGCATACATACATCTTACCACTTGCCACTACTTTTTAGTTGTTATTTGCTTGTCTTTCTTGCCAATAAATTATGACCTCTTTAAGTTTACAGATTTTGTCTTATTATTTTTATAATCCAATGTTTGGAACATGATATGTGCTTTAGTAAAAAATTGTTTTGTGAATATAAAGAGGATGGATGGAAGAATCGCAATAATCCAGAAGTTAAGCCAAAGGCAGTTCATGAAGATCAGGGCTGCATAATTAATTTTTTCAGGGACCATATGCAATTAAATGATGGCATCTACAAACTCGTTCTACCACTTAAGATCCTCTAAGCAAAAGTAAGGCTGGTACTTTTATTATAAATCAATTAGTGAAAAATGTTTAAATGTCTTTGTTAATAACAAACATGATTTGGATTATATGATGTATAGTTTGGAAATTTGAGGAGGAAAAGGTAATGATAAAGTGGATAATACTAATGTATTAAGAGTATTTTATAGTATACATAGCTCTTTAAGGAGCTATTTCATATGTTCACAGAAACCTGTACTTTGTGATGTGGTATTTGCAACCACCGGTTTAAAGGTTAGATGATGAAGTTTCTGAGAAATAGCAAATCTGCCATAAATTTAACAGCCAAGAAATTTGCTCACTTGCAGAACCTAACCTGAACCCAGGTTTTCCAAATTTAAATAATGCATTTACTTAATGTTCAACTAACATTAGTATAGATTTTATAATACATTCTAAAAGAACTTATTTGGAAAACAGAGATTTAACAGTCTAGTTTGATTTAGGAGTAACATAGCCTATGGTCAGGCATTAATTTTTATTTTCAAGTTTGCTACAAGTTCCAAAGTTATGAATTTTGAAACCATTTGAATTTTTAGCATATCAATCTTACTATAAGTAGGAAAACCTCTGAGCTTTCTTTCTGAGTCTTATGCAAATGTTTTTGTCCTGAGAATAGTGATGCATTTCAAGGCATTTTGTCATTCCCTGTCCTTAAAAATGCAACTATCATTACCTTTATCCTCTCCATATAAAGTGAATTAAAGATAATTCATTTCTTGTTCAGATTTAAGGGTTTTATACATATTTGTTGTGGTGTGTTATGACCATGAAAAATTATGACTCTCTGATTTGTGATTAACTTTTAACTTCATATTCTAGAGAAAGAAAAGGACACTCACAACCATTTGTCAGGTCTATAGGAAAACATCCCCCCAAAAAAGAACATGGTTAGTTATTTAAGTAGAAACATAAATAGAAAAATGCCCAAGGAGGAAGAATAATTAGTGTTTTTCAATAATTTAAGTCTCATTCATTATAGAATTCTGCATAAACATTTAAGATAATTTTCCAAGAAAATAAATATGTCCAATTTTCATCAACTTGAGGAAGGTGTAAGAGCAATTATAAAAGTGGTAACAAAAAAAAGTCTTTGGCTGAAAATGCGCTCCAGGAAACACCTTAAAGAGTCTGGAAATGCGAACACACCTGTCAAACGGGGGTAGAGAGTGAGCCAAGGCATCCCTGGCTCCAAGACTGGATTTGCGGTACCCCAGCCTCACCTCGGAGCAGTGGCACTGAATCACCCACTAATATCAACAATTTCTTCTAAGGAGGAATCAGACAATTTGATGCTCACAAGCATTTATCAATAATATCTCCTAATAATTACTATTTCAACAATAATGGCAATATTCCTAACTTTGAAGAGCTGATAATTTAGTGTTCCTACACTCCAAAGTTTAGAAGCTAGTAGGCCTCAGTGGCAGAAACTAACTTGAAACCAGGTTTTCCAAATCTAAATAATGTAACTTATTAAAGGTTAAGCTGATATTAGAGTATATTTTATAATTCCATCTAAAAGAACTTGGTTTGAAAAAAAGCTCCAACCATCTAGTATGATTTAGAAGTAATATAATCTATAGTGAGGTTATATAGATGAATAAATGAGTATAATACCATGTGCTAAGTGTTCAAATTGATGTCCACACAAGGTAGTATTGTTACAGGGTGCAGCCAAGAGAGCGGCCCCAAATAGGGATTTGGAATGGGGTCCAGAACTCAAGGTGTCCAGGAAATATTAGGATGTCCTCACCCCTTCACCCCACAGGTGTGAGTTGGGGGAAGGGACACATGGAGCAGGAACAGGCAGGGCTGTTTTGCACAGCACAGCTTTGCAGCTAATCTATGGCACGGTCATTTAACATATCTATAGCCTTTAACCGATTTCATAGATATGTTGAATAGTTGAGGCCCTGCTTTGAGCCAGGGAGAAGGGAGTGACTTCCACCCAAGATGTAACTGGGAGGCAACTCCCCCTGTTTACAAAGCCTGCATGAGAGCTTGGAGATAATTGTCTCCACGCCATGGGGCCACACCTTCTCAGACTCACTATGGCAGCCCAGTAAAGCTGGAAGGAGATGGGAGTGCTGGCAAGTGTAGCTGATTGTGGGAGGAGTCAGAAATGGGGCTGCAGAGGAAGATTGACACGTGGATTTAAACCCAGACTTGGCAGCAATTAAGGAGAGAGGGACATGTCGCTGTGGCAATAGCGGGAGAGCCACTCAGTTTTGCTAGAGTGGGGACCCCTGCAGCTTTAGTAGGGGGAACCACCATGCGACTTTAGCAGAGAACCACCACTCGGCTTTGGCAGAGTGGCAACCCTCCATCCCCGCAGCTTTGGTGGAGAGATCCATGCAGTTTTGCCAAAGAGAAGACCCCTGCAGCTTTGGTAGAAGAGGACCATGCAGCTTTGGGGTGCTCCCTTTGGCCAAGTGGCCTGGGAAGCAAGAGAGACTTTGCCTGGAAGAAGGGTGAAAGAACTCTTGCCAGTAGGCCATGAGAAGGTGCCACATGGCTTTGGATTAACTGGAGATCCTGCCTGGACCACGGATGTTTGCTTCTTTTCCTGAGTTACAGTACCCTGAATTACGGCAGGGGGAGAAGGAAGCACTGTGGGCATCTGTGGGCATCCAAAAGGACTTTGCTATTTTAATGAAGACATTAGGTCACTACTTTAAGTCTGTATAGCTTTAAATACACATTTCTTTTCCTTTTCACAAATCTCTGGCATTGAGAGATGTCTTTCCTATAAGGCTGTGGACAATCGAGCTCCATAGGGACTCCTTTTGATAATAGTATATGTCCCTTGGCCCCTTTGTTCTGTAACATATGGGAGCAGAGGGAGAGTGAGCCAAATCTAGACTGGAGGAAATAGAAGTTCTAGGAAGAAGTAATGTTGAAATTAGAAAGGATGTGGGGAAGTTAGCCAGACATTAAGGACAAGGTAACCCGTTCCCAGCCCACTCTGAAATATGTAACAAATATGGGTCTGAGGCAGAACATGGAGAGTGGTAGAAATGAAGTGGTTCAGGACAAATGCAATATAGGATGAATGCAAAGGGATGCAGGAGATAATGCCAGAAAGATTGGGAGGGGGCTGAAAATGCAGGGAGTGGTTTCATAGGGGGCTGAAGACCAGGAACATGGAGATGATAAAGAGACTGACAAATACTTAGAAAGTATTTGTCAAGGAATATAATAATCAATAATAAATTTATAGTAAGTTATATAAATAATATCTAATCAGAAATAAAGTAGAAGAAAGCTGGAATGAAACTGATTTCTAACTTAATAATTGGTGATAAAAATAATCAACATAAAAAATAAAGGATAAAGATCAAGTTTAGAAAAAAAGAAATTTTGGCTTTGTTCAAGTGGCGCTAAAGATGACTATGGAAAAATTCAGGGGCGTTAAGAAATAGGAATCTGCCACTAAAGAGTGAAGTCTATATTAAACACATGTTTTGTATTTCAGACTTGAAAGCTTGAGATAAAACTATAAGTGTAGATAATATTGTCTAAAGAACATCTGTAAAATGAAAAAAATGAAGATTTTAATGAGTTCAGCTTATCAAATTTTTTCATGAACCATGGTTTTGGCATTGAATTTAAAAAGTCATCACCAAACCAAGGGCATCTAGATTTTTTTGTGCTATCTTCTAAGAGTTTTATACTTTTCCATTTTCCATTTAGGCCTATGAGCCATTTTGAGTAAATTTTTGTGAAGGGTTTAAGATCTGTGTCTGGATTTATTTTTTGCATGAAAATATCCAGTAGATTCAGAAGCATCTATTGAAAAGATTATTTTTGCTCTGTTGTCAAAATTTTGCTTAAAATTTCTGCATTTTGAAAGGCACTGTAAAGAGAATAGAAAAACAAGCCAAAAAATGACAGAAAATTTTAAAGGATATATCTGATAAAGAACTGTTATCCCAAAATTGCAAAGAACTTTTGGAACTCAACTGTATAAAAAACAAAGCAATTAAAAAATGGTTCAAAAACATTAATAGACACATCGTCAAGAGAGATATACAAATTGGCAAATAATCATATGAAATTATGCTTCATATTATCTCATCAGAAATGAAAATTAAAACAACTGTGAGATACTACTACACACCTATGAGAATGTTCAAAATCTGGAACACTGACAACACCAAATACTGACAAGGATGGGGAGCAACAGGAACTCTCACTCACTCTTAGTGGGTATACACAGTGGTACCGCCATTTTGGAAGACAAGTTGGTGGTTTCTTACAAACCTAAACATAACCTTATCACACAATCTAGCCATAGTGCTCCTTAGTATTTACCCAAAGAAATGGAAAACTATGACCACAAAAAACATGCATATACCGTGTTCATGAATTTGAAGAATTAACATCATTAAAATGTTCATACTACCCAAAAACAATCTATAGATTCCATGCAGTTCCTATTGAAATACCAATGGCATATTTCACAGATCTGGAACAAATATTTCAAAAATTTATATACAGCCAAAAAGACCCCAAATTGCTTCAGTAATTTTGAGGAAGAAGAACAAAGTAGGAGGAGTCACTCTACCTGATATCAAACTATATTACAAAGCCACTGTAAGCAAAACAGTCTAGTACTAGCATAAGAACGGACACATAGAGCAATGAAACAGAATAGAGAGCCCAGAAATAAACCCATGTCTCTGTGGTCAATTAATATTTGACAAAAGGAGCATCAGCATACAATAGAGTAAAAATAGTCTCTTCAATAAATGATGTTGGGAAAGCTGGACTGGTACATGCAAAAAAAATGAAATGACCATCAACATACACTATACACCAGACTAAATTCAAAGTGGATAAAAGACTTGAGCATAAATCACAATACCATAAAAGTCCTAGAGAAAAACATAGACAGGAAAATTTCAGATATCCTATGTAGCAATACCTTTGCAGATATATTTCCTAGGACAAGGGAAGTAAAGGAAAAAACAATCAAATGGCACTACATCAAACTAAAAGGCTTCTGCACAGCTAAAGAAATCATCATCAAAATGAAAAGGCAACCAAACGTTTGGGAGAACATTTTTGCCAATGATATATTGGAGAAGGGCTTGATATCCAAAATATATAAAGACCTTATATGACTGAACACCAGGAAGAAAGACAATCTAATTAAAAAATGGACAAAGAACCTGAACAAACACTTCTCCAAGGAGGACATACCAAAGGCCCAGAGACTTATGAAAAGATGCTCAATATCACTAGCCATCAGAGAGATGCATATTAAAACCACAATGAGATACTGACCATTTCACACTGGTCAGAATGGCCATCATAAACAAATTAACAATAAGTGCTGGTGAAGATGTGGAGAAAAGGGAACCCTAGTGCACTGTTGCTGGGAATGCAGACTGGTGCAGCCACTGTGGAAAACAGTATGGAATTTTATCAAAAAACTAAAAATGGAACTGCATTTTGACCCAGCAATTCCACTGCTGGGATTATACCCTAAGAATTCCACATCTGGTTCAAAAGAATTTATGCAATCCTAAGTGCTGGAAACAGCCTAAGTGCTCATTAGTAAATGAGTAGATCAAAAAACTGTGCTACATTTACAGAAGGACATACTAAGCAGCAGAAAGAAAGAAGGAACTCCTACCTTTTGGGGCAGCATGGATGCAATTGGAGAATATTATGCAAAGTGAAATAAGTCAGTTGGTGAAAGACAAATACTATATGATCTCATCTAATGAACAAAATAAGCTAACAAACAAAATAGAAACACAGGCATGGAAACTTGGAACAGTATGACAGTGACCAGAGAGGAAGAGAGAGGAAGAGGGAGGAATATAATGTAGAAGTAGGGGGAAGCACTAGTCAAAGAACATGTATGAATGACCCATGGACATGGACAACAGTGTGGGATTTGAATGCAGAAATGGGGGGTGGGATGGGCGGAGGGCAAAACTGGGACAACTGTAATAGAATAACAGTAAAAATGTTGAAACATCATGCACATGGATATTTATAGCAGCTTTATTCTTAACTGGGAACACTTGAGAGCAGCTAAAATATACTTCAGTAGGTAAATGGGTGAAGAAACTATGATACACCAGGACAATGGAATATAATTCAGTGCTAATAAGAAATGAGCTAAACTAAACTATATAACAGAAAGAAACTAAAATGCACATTATTAAATGAGAGAAACCAGGCTGAAAGGCTACACAATATAGGATTCTAACTATGTGACATTCTGAAAAAACACAAACTGTGGAGACTATATCAAGATCAGATTGCCAAAGTGGCGGGGGTGGATAAACAGGTGGAGTACAGAAGATATTCAGGGCAGTGATTTATTCTGTATAATAGTATGATGGTGTATACATGTTACTATACCTTTCTCCAGACCCACAGAATATTCAGCAAGAGAGTAAACCATAATGTAAACTATGGACTTTGAATTACTCAATTACTCAATCTTCTGAAGGGCAGGGCCCTTGTAAAACAGGCTTCCCCTGCCAGGTGAGTGTTCTAGGAACCCATCTGTATCAGTGTCCCTGCTGGTGATTTGTGAGAGGCTGCACTGCGGGTCAGTGAATTTTTTTTTTGAAGACTCTTTCAATGCATTTGCCCATTTCATGATGGGTGATTTACTAGCACATCTACCTACACCTGGAGCTAAGTATTCAGCAGTTTTTGACCAAAAAATGGCATAACCCCCATGCCCCACCCTCCCTATTCCCCTGTCCGCACCCTGAGAGACATTTTTGTTTGTTTCCTTAGATAAAAAAAGTCCTCAAAGGGAAACGTTTTGCCAATTAGAAAGAGATAAAACAAAAAACTGCAGAAACACTAAAAGGCATCAAAATCAACCAGTTCACTAACTGTTTTGAACAGTGGAAAAAATGACTTAATAGGTGCATTGCATCAAATGGAGAGTACTTTGGAGGTGACTGAAGTTGAAACACATAACAATAAATACACAGTTTTTAATAATTAAATTCCATTTTTGGATCCCCTCTCAGTATATGCCCCATCTACTTACTTTTATTCTTCTCTGCATTTCCTACTACAACTTGATATACTTTTCTTTGCTTTAAAAACTTTTTTTGAGCTTTGGCTGATGTGGCTCAGTGGATTGAGTGCAGGCCTGCAAACTGCAGGACAGATCCCCAGTTACGGGGATGGGATGGGTGCCGTGAGAGGCAACCAATCCCCATTCAATGTTTCTCTCCTCTTTCTCCCTCCCTTCCCCTCTCTCTAAAAATAAATTAAAAAATTGAAATCTTAAAAAAACCTTTCTTTGATATTTTAGTGTTAGGTGAATGCTGAATTATTTGAGTTCTTATTCGTCTAAAATATCTTAAATGTTATCTTCATTTTTAAAGAACACTTTTGCTTGGTAGAGAATTCTGGTTTGGTTGTTTTTCACTTCTACCATTTGAAAATATAGTTTAATCATTTTTGGCTTTCATTATTTTTATTAATATGTTAACTGTCAAACTCCTTGGAAAGTCTATGATTTTTCTCTGATTGCTTTTTAACATGTTCTCGTGGCCTGTGATTTATATCAGTTTTAGTATGTTCTTTTTGTGTATTTCTTTATTTATATCTTTCCTGCATAGAATTTTTAGTATTTCTTGAGATTCTGTCTTGATGCCTTTCATCAGTAATGAAAACTTCTCAGCAATTATCTTTTCAAATATTACCATTCTGCTTCCTTTTGAACTCTAATTAAATGTGTTAAACATTTCTACCATTTCATACAGTGAATGATTCTCACAGTCTTTTCTACTATTTTTCATCGTTTTGTCTTTTTATTTTTGAGTATGGATATTTCCCTTTGGGATCTATCTTTTAATTCTCTAACTTCAGTGTGTATAATGTGACTATCAAGCATACATATTTAATTTCAGTTATTGTGTTTTTCAGAATGAGAATGCCCATTTTATTTTTGATATAGTTTTTATTTTTTTGCCAAAGTTCTCCATTTTTTGTTCTTTAATTTCATGACAAAATCAATCACCATTGTTTTTACATCTGTCTGTTACCTTCTTTATTTGGTTCTACCATCCATTTCTGTTGTCTATTTCCTCTTTTTTTTGTCAATTGATAGCTTCTTGATTATTGATATATATAAAAATGTAGAAATAAATTTGAGTATAGATTTTGTTTTCCAAGGCAGAATTTCTTTTTGCTTTATTTCAGACAATTAAGGCAGGACTAGTTCATAGTAATATAATAGTATGAAACTCTTTGCAGTTAGTTGTATGATTTCTCTTGTTATGGAAAGAAAGCAAATAAAGTAAAATAAAAGTACTTTTGGTATCTACTGTTTTACAGTTATTCTTTGCTTAATTTTTTATATAAAACTAATAATATGCTTCTATAGAATTTTTTAGGTAAATGGTATTAATAATTAATTGTTTTGACAGAAATAAACACTCTATATTACTGTAATGTAAATATCTGGTTACAGTTTTTCTGACATGTGAATTAAATATTTATATAAAAAACACAAAAAAATTGTACCATCTCATAAAATAGTGAAGAAAATTCACAATCATGTTAATGATACTGCTAACATTCCCTACTGGAAAGATAGGAAAATGAATAAAAGGTATATTTTCCTCAAATGTTTTATATTTTCTCATTTCAATTTTATCTATAGCTTTATAAAACAATACTGCTGGAAACCTAGAATTGTCTAAAAAAGAAGAAGAGAAGAAGGAAGAGGAGAGAGGGGAGGAAGAGGAGGAGAAGAGGAAAAAGGACTCCTGTGTCAAAGGGAAGAAAGGAGGATTGTAATTAGTAACACCACATATGAGATCCTCTCCTTCCTATTTTTGGAAACAATAATTTAACATTAACACTAAACATTAACACTAAAATAACTATGGATTAATCATCATATACATAAGGACAAGTAGTATCTTAACATTCGCTGTTGCTTCCAAAAGGAATATGATGCAAGTGAATGAGAAATTCTCCACAGTCGTCCAAGTCAGAAGGATAAAAAACTGATATCGCGGGAAGGGCTCATACTCGGGAAGGGGCACGATAGTCTCTCCTGCACCCCGTTGATAGACGTTTGAACTTTAAAAATTATTTGATCCCTTAAAAATATAGCATGCTTATTTTGAAGTGATTTAGTTGCTTACAAAAGTCTTATAAAGAAACTTTTAAAAAATTTCCTGGAAACTTCTCACAGTCCTTATGTCGCCCTGAGAGTCATTTAAAGCTGAGACTGAAGTGATTACTCAACTAGAAATAAATGCATATGATCTTTAAAGAGCATTCTAAATAAACTAAAATTTTAGTACACTCTGAAAGAAGAATTTAGAAATGGGATTTGGGTATTATCTCTCCCACAATCCATTTTACAGAGGAGTAAATTGAGAACTTATTAGTTCATATAAATAACCTTAGGTCAGGGTCTGGATTCAAAGTAAATATGAATTGCTTCCGACACTAAAGATAATCACCAAAAAGAAAATAATTAAGCTAATGCCAGGTTTTTGTCAGTAGGCTGAGAGGCTGAGATTTCTACCGAGAGTTAGGGCAGTAGTTTTGAGCACTTTAGGGAAGAAACTGATTTTTCCCAGTGTGAACCACTGTGACTGGCATATAGTAGGATCGCAGTATGACTTCTGTGCACGCAGGAATGCATGGTACTATCCTAGACCCCAAATGCAGCTAAATTAGGCTCCCAGCTGATTGCTTTTTGAATGGTTTTGTTGGGATTGTTAGACAAGGGGATTTTAGTTGAACTGCAAGATCTTTTTTAAACGCTTTTTCTAAATTCTACATTTATCAGATTCAATACAAAATCTTTAGAAAATTCTTGGCCATAGAAACACTTTTATGTGGTCTCTCCTGGATATATTTCCCATTATTCCTTTAGAATTGTGTAAGTCTTTAGTATTCAGGATATTGTCTGCAGTGACTAATGAAGGTGAGCAAAATCACTGGGCAAGGTACATCTTGCTTATTTGATGCCAGAACATTGTTGCCCTTGGTTGTGAGTAGTTATAAGTAATTTTTTCAAGTTAAGTACAGCAGAATCTCTTATTTACTATGGAATATTTTCTGCATATGATTTAAAAGCATGCACATCAAGTTACTCCTAATGCAAAATTAAAATACCCAACTTCTGCAAAAAGTACTCATGCATTCAATCATTAGTAAAATTGAGACAATTAGCCCAGCTGGTGCCAAGAGGAGCACACATATGGCCAGTAGATGAGATGCCTGATATTTTTTTAATCAAAAGGTATGAAAGAGTGTGGATGGCATGAAATATTATCTACCCCTGGCCAGGTGGACGCACTTACAAGTTTATACAAACCTTGCTAAATAGTAGGTAAACTTTGTTTGAATTCAACTCTTCTAAAAGTTTATGATCCAGAGGACATATATACAACACTTCAAATATTTCTGCTATGTTTCCAATGATTACAAATTGCAGATTATGTGAAACTAAGGTGTAACTACTTCTAAAATAATTTTTATTTTTCCCACTATTGTGGTAACGTGTGTATTTCTCCTACTGAATATACTGCTTGATATTCATGTAAGAACACATCTTTCTTCTATTTCATCTCAAATTCAATCTGTTAGTGAATTTTGTCATGTCAGCTTTTCCTCCAACCTTCATCACACTGTCACCCTGGTCCAATCCACACTGTTTCTCTTCTGGATATTGCCTTTGCCTCCTAACTAGCCTTCTTCGCTCCCCTTCTCTCCCTTCACCTCCAATTTCCTTCTCCCCAGCTTTCTATTCTGAAGCCAGAGCGAGTGATTCTAGTATAGTAAATCAGGTCGTATTATTCCCTGCTCAAGTTCCTCCCACAGCTTTCTACCTCACGCATGTAAAATCCAAGCTCTAACAAGGCCTATTCCTAGCACCATGCTCCTCTTTCATTCTCTTTAGGACCACTGACCTCCTGATGTTCCTCAAAGGCACCAAGCAAACCACAACCTGAGAGCTTTCCCTGTACTGAAAGATCAAAGGTAAACAAAGCCAGACACTAGTTAAAGTGCTGAGGGTACATTTTACTCAGTAATGACTGGGTATTGCAATTGAGAAGAAAGTCCAGTGTGAACTGAACACAACTTCATTTAAACAAAATGCTGGAGAGTTTTCAAAAGCTCGTGTGCTAAGGGAAAGGACTGAGGGCATTAAATGGAGTTGGTCCATGTCTAGGCCATTTAGGTTCGTGCACTGGATTTTATCCAGAGCAGAAACAAGCATGTGTTTGTGACAGGAAGCAGTGTTGCAAATTAAAGCAAAGTGCCTACAAAAGTTGGACACTTTCCCTCCCACAGGAACTGGGAACGAGGGTGAGGGTTCAAAGAGAACCTGATTCTCAGGTTCTTGAGAATAGTATTCTGAGTGGTAGATGATTTACATCTTAAAGAGATAGAGAAGGGATTATAATTGCAAGTTTTCTAAAGCAAATTGCTTTAAGAGAGATTTCAGTGACCTATCTGCCTATTTTCAGGTTTTTGTCGGAACAAATAGAAAATTCTCTCTCTCTCTCACATATATATACTCCATATATACATATATATTAGATTATATATATGGATTCTAGATATAAATAAGTTATATATAGTATGTGTAAATATATATTTGTGTATTATATGTTGCCTTTGTGTACTAGTATGTTAAGCTCCTTAAAAGGCTTTATCTTATTCACTATAGGATCCCCAATGCCTACTATTGCACCTGGCACAAGGTATGGATTTGATAAATATTTATTGATTAAAAATTAATTATTTTAAAACACTGATTTACAATTGATTGTGATATTCATCTGGAATATAGATATAAATGAGGTAACCCCAGATGTTAAAGAGTGCCTGGCTTAGTGAAAGAAATAGACATGAAATTAAATTATTAAACAATGGTAGGATACTAGACAAAGTGCTTCCTAGATAAGGTCAAGTTAAAAGAGTTCATCGCCACCAAGCCCTTATTATATGAAATGATAAAGGGACTTATTTAAGAAATTAAATAAGATCAAAAACTATGAACAGCAAAATGACAACAAATTCACAACTGTCAATAACTAAACCTAAAAAAAAGAAAAACAATGAAAACAAAAACTAAGCAAACAACTAGAACAGGAATAGAATCAGGGAAATGGAGATCACATGGAGCATTTCAGTGGGCAGGCGGAGGGGAGGAATGGGGGAGAAAGGTACAGGGAATAAGAACCATAATTGCTTCTTATAAGCATAAAATAGATGGGGAGAGGTGAAGAATGGTATAGGAAACAGAGAAGTCAGAGAACTTATATGTACAACCCATGGATATGAACTAAGGGGAGGAATGCTGGAGGGTTGGGGGTGCAGGGCAGAGGGGGGGTAAAGAGGGAAAAACTGGGAAAACTGTAATAACATAATCAATAAAATATACTAAAAATAAAAAAAAGAAAATTCTTATTCTATCCTCAATATTTTATCAAGGAAAAGAAATGTGTATGACCTAAAATGTTTCTTCTACTCTAATGTCGTAATTGATCTATTCAGGTAGAAAAAAAACAGTAGGATACTTACTAGAAATTAGTTAAGTCCAAAATACTGTAGGAATCCTAAAAGTTGTGAACAGTCTACTGAGGAAAAGTAATACATGAAGAAAAATTCTAAACAACAGTTGATTATTTGATTAGTCTTGAAAGAAGAGAGCAAATGTATTTGAATATATTTCTAATAAAATTTGGCATATTTTCCCCAAATGCTATATTGATGATTTGTGATTACAGATATTTTTTTCTGTTAAAAAAGCACTTTCTATGGAAATTTGACAGCTGGTAGCACAGCAGAATTACTGACTTAAATCTTATCTTCAATACAATTATATTTCCCTTTTACATCTTACACAAAGACCTGACATTTTATTGAAAAATGTGCCCACATTTCTGGTAAGCCTTGAGGTTACCCAAGGATACATATTTCTTTGTTTTGTTTTTTTTCTTTCCCAAGTCATGACATGACTGCATCTAAGGAAGATGACTATATTATTGCCACTAGGAGACATGACTATAAGAAGGGAATCCTTCCATTCCCCAATTTCTGTGTGTAAGTCCATCTCTGTCTCTCAAGGTATTAGCACCTCTTCATATATATGTGTATATATAAACAACATAATGCACTTTAATAATATAACTTTACACGTTTTTACAAAGCCGTTGCACATAAACATATTAACAGTGAACCAAATGGGTACTATTTTAAACAGATTTAGCAGACAGGGGCTTACAAACATACATGTATAACACTTCTTTTAATAGATTGTATTATATTTACAGCACTAAAGTAGTGTTAATTGAATCTTTTATTTGTGAAATGGAAAGAGTCATTGCATAGAAGGGAATGCTATGCTAGTAGTCATTAAAGTGGAAGTCTGTTTACATTGGACAATCACACCAACACTACGGGGCCAAATACTAATTATGGGTCAAATTTTCAGCTTAGACAATGAAGTACATATGGTTAGAGCAATTGAAGTAGTCAGTAGTAATCAAAAGGGATACACTTTTAAAAATGCTTTAAATAAGCGATCTTTCTAATCAATCAGCATAAAGTATCTCAACAGTTATTTACTCAGTGCTTATAAGATGATATTAATAATATATAATAATACTGCATTTTGACATAGGTCATTAAGCCATTCTTATTCATTGAAAGTAATGTTGTCACAATAGATTTAGTCATTAAATTTCAATCATAAACTTTGCTCAAACAACATAATTGATCATTAGTATTCTCATTTGCTTCACGAAGGCTCACAGTAGAATATTTTTTAGTATGTTAAAATCATTACCAGAAAATGAGAGGTTAATATTATCTGCATTTCAATCTTCCTTGAAGGATGCCTTTCCAATCAATTGAAATAACAGCTCAAAGAACAATTTACTCAGAGTACAGGAGAGTTATATTTTATAATACTAACTTCAGCAAGTTGCCACATATTCTTTGTGGTTTACCAATTATAAATTTGGGACACTATTTGCTTCATATCTGCAAACAGTGAGAAATGATGTGAACAAATGGGTTAATGTATAAGAAGTGGCTTATATTTTTTTAAGAAAGATAATCCTGACATAAATTCAAAATACCAATGTTCCAAAGTGATTAGTTTCACTGGTCCCTGGATTAAGAATATTAACGCATCAGTATCAAACTAGACATTTAGAAGCTATTTAGTACTGCTATGAAATAAATTTTTCTGATTCCAATACAACCCAAGTCATTTTGAATGAAATTGCCTTATGTTTTTTCAGTACTTGGATTCTGTTTTATAAAACATAGAGTATGGTTTTCTGAGAATTCATTTTTAGAATATGTTTTAAATACTTAGTAAGTCTTGTCCAAGAACAAATAATTGCTTTATAATTCCAACATATTAAAAGAATATAAATACATTCTAATCACCAATTGCCCAGGTTTTGTCTATATCTGAAAAATTGCTCTCACTGAGCCTCCAACTATGTTGAGTAAGCCTGCAGCCCACTTCCCAGCTTCATTGTTCCACAGAGTCTTTGTAAGCAGCATTTAAAAGCATTCTGTGCACCATTCTACTGAGTGCGTAAGCCTTTCTTCACTTAGCCGTTTCTTACTGAAAGTAGGGGATTATCACCTAGTTGATCCTCTCATAATAAGTGCATGATAAGTATCTGTGTATAATTTTCTTACTCTTGTATTTAAGATTGTTTCCTTAGAACAGATTTTTAAAAGTAGAACTTTACTGGGCTCAAGAACATTAAAAACTTAAAGGCTTTCTAATTTATACCACTAAATTGTTTTTCAAAAGGGTTTTACCAATTTACGTGGTCATGATAAATGTATGAGAGTGTGTGTTTTACTGTATTCTCATGGTATTACTAGAATTAATAAAAACATTATCCATAAAATTAAACCAAACTGATAAAAGAAAACTGATGATTTCTTTTTTTAACACTTGCACACACTTTAATCAGATTCACCTATGATATATATACAAATATTGTTCATATGTATATGTAAAATATATAGTTACATGCATACACGTATTTTTTCCAAAATGTTTGAGGGTGTATTGCATACATCATGATCATTTACCCCTAAATACTTCATTGAGTATTTCTTAAGCATAGGACTATTATTGACATAATTATATTCATCGACTTAGGCACATTTTTTATTGCTATTCTATTACAGTGTCCCAATTTTCCCCCTTTACCTTCCTCTGCCCATCCCATCCCCTACTCCTACAGTCAATTCTTAATTTATACAGAAGTTATACAATAGGCTTTTCTAAGATGGCAGCGTGGTAAGAGGGAACAGATTCTACTTCTCTCACCCCCAGGGAAATATTCTAGCCATTCTAGGTAGGAACAGAGCAAAGAGCCAACATTATCACAAAATAAATGAAAATAGGAGATCACAAATTTTAGCAGACAATGAAAAACCCGATGGTAAGGAGACTATGTGGATCAGCACGGGGACCAGGGAGGTTGCAGCTCCAGGCCCTGTACACCGGGGTCAGCCGCGGGGCTCCTGGGAGACAGCTGAGTCATCCACTCCCTCCCTGGCCAAACAAGGACTGAGCATCACTGGGGGAGGCCAGTTTACGGGAGGGCACAGAGAGAGGAGTGAGAGAGGAGTGAGGACAAACAGGCAACCACAAAGGGGCTATAAGCACCCAAGCAAAGTCCTGGTGAAAGTGTGAACCCCACCCGGTGCATCCAAAGGCACCTGCCTCTGTGCCTGCACCCCCAACCCGGAGAGAGAGTGGTTTGGTGAAAGTCTCGGAAACCACAGCGTTGAAAAAGGAAAAGGCATGGACATTCCCTGGGACCTATGATGCCCAGGCTCTGAATTTGGGGAAACTGGGCACCCCTCGGGACCCAGAGAGTGTGCACCCCTGAACGTGGAAAAGGCGTGGGCGCTGTGCGGGACCTGTGAGGCCCAGGCCCTGAAAGTAGGAGAAGTGGGCACCCCTCGGGATCTAGAGAGTGTGCACACGTGAACCTGGAAAAGGCACGGGTGCTCCGTGAGACATTGGAACACACAGTGGTGAACTCCCAAGGATGCGCATAGGTGCACTCAGCCCCCACACACAGGTTCCTTCCAGGAAGCACCAGACAGGCTTGAGGCAGAACACGTGCCTACACTATGAACAGTACACCAGAGGCTGACTGAGTCCTGAATGGGAACAGAGAAAAACTGTCTTCAGTCGCCCCTCAGTGTGTTGATGCCAGCTAGAAAAAGTGGTTTCGCCAGTCTGAAACCAACAATAGGTGTGGTTTTTTTGTTGTTGTTGTTTTATTTTTGTTTGTTTTTGTTTCTGTTTTCTTTTAATTATTTTAAAGTAAACTTTCATCTTTTAATTCATATTATTTTTTGATCTATCAATTCTTTATGCTTTTCTTTATGTCACCCTAGTGTTGACCCTTCTCCCTTGCTTTCCAAATTTATCTTTTCTTCTTCCTTCCATCTTCTGCTTGGTTCCTTCCTTTTTTTTTTTGAACCTGCAAGTAATTGCATAATTGTATTATGATTATTTCATTGTTTGTACACTTTTTATTTTTATAGTATTTTGGTATTCCTCTTCTTTTTGTATAGACTTCTTTGCTTGGCTGATTATATTGTATCATTTGATAGGTTCCCCCATTATCTCATTCATTGTGTATTGCTAATATACTGTCCTTCATTTGTGTTCCATTAGTACAATACTCTCTATTCTGGACTACAAGGCTCAATACTCTCTATTCTTGTTATCTAAAATTCATAGATTCTGTCATATGATTATTGCTCTAATGTTACTGTAAATAATAGCTATTCCATAAAATTATAAATCCTTCAAAACACCCATCCCAGATCTTAGCCCACTTCACAGTTTCCTGAACTCTATTACTCTAGTGGTTAACTCTATTCTCTCACACACTTCACCTCTTTACTACTCTTTACTCTCACCCTACCTCAGAATCTGACTTCGCACATCCTCACTGCTTTCTAGAGCCAACTCACAATCCTTTCCATCCAAACAAGAGTCTTATCTTCTTTACATCCAGTCTTAAAAGTGGCTAGTAGGGTGAAAGATCACAGTTAACAATATACATAGCCAAAGGATCTCCTATCTCTTCTCTACTGGCTGCTACTGTAAATGTCATAGCATACTCTCTTTGCTGTCTTAAACCATGTTGCCTTACCCCTCCAACTGATTACAAAAAAGAGTAGGTAGAAACTGTGAACACCCAGACACCCGAAAGAGACTGCACCACAGAATCTCACAGGTATTCTACCACAGAAGTTCACACCATAAACCCAGGGAGCCAGAACAGATCAATTTAAGAAGCTGAGGTTAGCAAGAAAAGTCTCATGAACAATGAGAAGACAAAGAAACAATCCCCAAATGAAGGGAAAGGAGAAAGCCTCAGAAAGAATGCTAAATGAAATAGAGGTAACTCAATTATCAGATTATGAGTTCAAAGCAATGATTATTAGGAAGTTCCACAAACTCTCAATGAGTTACCAGAAACTACAGGGAAGCTACAGTGAACTCACTGCAAACTATATCAACATGAAAAAGGAAATAGAAACTATCTACAAGGGCCAAGAGGAAATGAAGAATACAATTTCTGAACTGAAGAACACAGTAGAAGGAATCAAAAGCAGGATCAATGAAGCAGAAGATTGAACCAGCGTGCTGGAGGACAAAGTAGAAAAAAGC
>CM052538.1:106757610-106788854 GCA_028533065.1 Trachops cirrhosus
AGGGACATAAAGGAAAGAATAAACAAATGGGATCTCATCAAAATAAAAAGCTTCTGCATGGCTAAAGAAAACAGTATTAAAATCAAAAGAGAACCAACTGTATGGGAAAACATATTTGCCAATGATACCTCAGACAAGGGTTTAATCTACAAGATATATAAAGAACTTACATGACTCCACTCGAAGAAGACAAGAAGCCCAATTCAAAAATGGGCAAAGGACTTGAATAGGCACTTCTCCAAGGAGGACACGCAGAGGATCCAGAAACACATGAAAAAGTGCTCAATATCACTAGCTATCAGAGAGATGCAAATTAAAACCACAATGAGATACCACTTCATACCAGTCAGAATGGCCATCATAAATAAAACAACAGACAACAAGTGTTGGAGAGGTTGTGGAGAAAAAGGGACCCTAGTGCACTATTGGTGGGATTGCAGACTGGTGCGACCACTGTGAAAAACAGTATGGGACTTCCTCAGAAAACTAAAAATGGACCTGCCCTTTGATTCAGCAATCCCACTGCTGGGACTGTATCCTAAGAACTGTGAAACACCAATCCAAAGGAACCTATGCATCCCAATGTTCATAGCAGCACAATTTACAATAGCTAAGTGCTGGAAACAACCTATATGCCCATCAGTAAATGAGTGGATCTGGAAACCATGGTACATTTACACAATGGGATTTTATGCAGCAGAAAGGAGGAAGGAGCTCCTGCCCTTTGCAACAGCATGGATGGAGGTAGAAAGCATTATGCTAAGCGAAATAAGCCAGGTGGTGACGGACGAATACCATATGCTCTCGCCTTTAACAGGAACCTAAACAACAAAACAAAGAAACAAGTAAAATATAAGAAAAGACACTGAAATAGAGGACGGGTTGTCAGGGCCCAGAGGGGAGAGGGGAGGGAATTTCATGGGAGAAGGGAAGGGTTTACAGGAACAAATATAGAGGACACATGGAGAAAACTAAGGGGGTTGGAAATGGGAGGGATGGGTGGGTGGAGTGGAATGGGAATAAAGGATAGAAACTGTACTGAATAATCTAAAATTAAAAATTAAAAAAAAATAAGAAAAAGAAGGTATAGAATAAAGCAACAGAAGGATTATGTTATCTATTGAGGCGATTCAGGGTTAAACATGGTGAACTGTATATATGCATGTATCTTTACTTCTTTCTGAAATTTGTGTAAAGAAATAAATATGGTATAAAGCAAAAATATTAGATAGTAGATAACAACAGTTTAAAAAATTTTAGAAGTTGGAAATTGATATGAAGTAGAAAGAAAATGTGAAAGGCAAGTAGAATGGTTCTCCGTGGAAGGACTTACAGGGGAGGAGTGGGTGTGGCAGTGGTGGGGTGAGCCATGGACTAAAATTCAGTGGATGAATTGAAAGTTCTTGTAAGAATCTTTAAACCCAGCCCCTTCCCCAGTGCTGTGCAGCCAAACATCTGCCTCTCACTCACTGCAAAATAATAGAGGTTTATTTGGTGGAGAAATTGAATTCGAAGCTCCATATCCAAGGACATCCAAGGCAGAGCAGAAGAGGCAAAAAGACTGCTATTAGAAAAGTGTTAATAAATTAATATCTAAAACCTCTTTTTAGATAATGCAAGAGAATTGTTAGTGTCCTAAATTAATAACTCAAGGGCTAGGAGTATATATTTTATTTATAACCAAATAGATATGTGTCAGAGAAAATAGCTACAAAACTCAGGGTAGAGGGATTCAGGGATAGCAAGAGGTAAGGAAAGAGTCAGTAGTTTTTTTATTATTGTGGTGTTTTTATTGCATGTGTATTACTGTGATTTTTAAATTATGTGTAGAATATAAGGCATAAAAATAAATGGTTTAAGGCTTAATTTCTTGAGTGAAAGCCCCAGCATTTAGAATAATATGGACAGCTCCTTACTCCTGGGACCTAAGGGCAAGGAGAGCCATCTAAGCAACAAGCACCCTGTGCTGCTGAAATGTGCATAATGCAAGGCCAGCACTTCTGATTTCTCATGCTTCTTTCCAACTAAAGAAGCCAATGAATTATCCAACCTGAATATGCAAGGGCATAATGGATTATTTAATCTGAAGCTTACTGGAATTTTTACTAAACAACAACTCAGCAATACCTGGAGATAAGGTCTCTTTTTCTGAAGTAGCCAACTCAAGTTCATCCTTTTTGAAATCATTCATTTCTGCCCCTCATGCCTTCACTTTGGCTCTGCTTCAGCAATGTTTCTCAAACAGCCTACCTAGAAAACACCGAGTTTTTTCCCTCATTATGACTTACATCATTTGCATGTGCTTTTCATTTCACTGTCATTTTTCCAACATGAATGTCCTATTTCTAGGGTAACCAGGGAGATGTGTGTGCAGAACAGTTTTAATCTTTGATTCTCACCGTGCCCTAAAAGCTACTTGTTCTTGAAATGTTAAGAATGAAGGGTGACCCAAAAAGAGAAATGGAATTACCTTGTGGAGTGCAGGCCCCTGTAGGGCAGACTCCCCCTCCCCCAGGTGAGTGTTCTAAGAACCCGTATGTTCAATGTATCAGCTGGCATTGTTGTCAGAGGCTGCGTTTGGTTTCAGTGAATTTTTTTTTAAGACCTTTTCAACACGTTTGCCATTTCATGATGGGTAATTTGGAGTGCAAATGACCAAACATGCTGAGTGTTTAGCAGTTTTTGACGCAAAATGGTATGTCCCCCATACCTGATCCTCTCTATTCACCCAATCTTACCCTGATGGACTTTCTTTTTGTTCCCCTGGATGAAAAATAATCCTCAAAGGGAAACATTTTGCTGATGTGGAAGAGGCAAGACAAAAAATGGCAGAAGCACTAAAAGGCATCAAAATTGGTGAGATCAAAAATTGTTTTGGGCAGTGGGAAAAAAGTCTTGATAGGTATATTGCATCAAATGGAGAGTACTTTGAAGGAGACTAAAATTTAAATATGTAAGATTAAATACACAATTGTTTTATAAATAGGTTCCGTTTGAGGGGGGGCAGCCCTCATACTAGCCATAATGAAGTTCTGCCCAATTAGTCTCTTATATTTCTCTCTAGCTCCATTCTGACTGACTTGCACTGTTTTGCATGAAGTTATAAATTTAACCCACTCTGGTTTTATGAGAGAACACAGATGTTATTCCAAAATTTTTATAAATAGATTCTACTTTTTAAAAAATTCTCACTCTAGATGTGGGTCCAAGATGACAGCTTAAGTGGATGCTGAGCTTGCCTCCCCCAATAACACATCAAATGTACACCTATAGTTAGAGCAATTCCTCCTAAGAGAAAACTGTGAGTCAATTAGACAGCTTTGGTACAATAAACAAGAGAGAGGAACCACATAGAAAAGGCCAGGGAACCACAAGACATCTCTGGGAACTAAGAGAATTACCGAGGCCCAGAGGAACTGGTGAGCACCACTGTTCATGTGGAGCCTGAATGGGGGCAGCAGGTGGGAGCTCTATCTAGGTTCTCTGGCTGACCTGCAGGGTGCTGAAGTGCATCCTCAGCCAAAACCTCCTAAAGCTAGATCCAGGAGAAACAGGAGGGTACCACAACATACAGCCAAGAGGTCACTTCATAAGTGGATTGATCCAGTGCGTACAAAAGGGTGCTGCTTTGCATACCCATTGAACTTTGCACACACAGAGCTTCCCAGCTTAGAGAGAGAGTACAGACCTAGAAAAACACTGTGGTATCTGCCCGCAGAGTTACATGGTTGAGAGAAAGTGTGGAGCTAGTAGCACATTGAGAAAGTAGAGTAGCCCTGCTCAGACTCTTCTCTGACAGCAAACAATTAAAGCAACATGGCACACAGGTAGAGATGCCCAGAGTGAGTAGAGCAAGGAGCTGCACTGGTCAGAGAGGGTTTATCCCTCAGGGAGGGAGAAGGGCTAGCAGAGGGTGGCTGTGTTCATGGGCAGACTTGCCCCACCCAAAGAGGTAGTAGTATTGGTGGAGCATTGAGATGCAAGTATGCAGAACATCCCTGCCCAGACCCTGCTCTGATGACAGAGTAAAAGCAACAGGAAATACCAAGAGAGAATTAAGCAGCCCCTGCCTACATCAGGCAGCCCCACTTTTATTAGAAGGGCATGCAAACATGCACACACCAGACTATCCTACCTAGAGTTCATTCCTGCAGGTAAGGTAAGGAAGGCACTACACATGCCTCCCTTGGCTATAGCTGGTCTGCCTAAGCTATTCAATAAAGTCCATGCAAGGACTACTCTTTTAAGATGGGAAGAGATACATATTCCATCCAACTCATAGGAGCAAACACAAAAAATAAAATAAAATAAAATAAAGCCAGAAAAGAAAATGCCCCAAATGAAGAAAGAAGAAAAAACTCTAGTAGAAAAACCTGCATGAAAGGTTAAAAATAATTTGGTTGATAAAGAATGCAAAAAATGATAATAAATACACTCAACAGACTTAAGAATACTATAGAGGAACTCAGCACTTTAACAGGAGATGGAAAACTTAATAAAGAAAGAGATAAAGAATACATTACAAGCAATTGACAGCAGATTAGTTAATACAGAACAGATTAATGACAGAACAGTGGAAATCACCCAACTAGATCAAATTTTTAAAAAATGTTTAAAAATTAGGATAGTATAAGAGTTCTCTGGAATAACATCAAATGCCCTAACATTCTATACAAAGTTTCCAGAAGGAGAAGGGAAAATGAAAGGAGAAGAAAGACTGTTCATTATTTGGAAAAATAATGTTTGAAAACGATCGTAATCTCAGGAAGAAAAGAAACATCGAAGCCCATAAAGCACAGAAGTCCAAATATGATGAACCCAAGGAGATACACATCAATATATACTGTAATTAAAAGGGCTGTTGGGACTACCCTGCCTGGTTTAGGAAATTGTAACCCCTTGTGGCTAATGCTGAATAAAAAGACCTTGGGACCACAAGCCATTAAGGGGACAAAGCTTATCTTCTTGGTAGGGGCACTGACTCTGCCCCCTCTCACTTCACCCTGCTTGGCCCCAGGCAGATGACTGGTTAGCCAATGGTGGGTAAGATTTCTCAAAGAAGGGATGACCTAAGACAGGCATGGTCAAGAAGGGGCCCTCAGGGAAGGACTTGGGGGCTATAGAAAAAGGGAGTAATGGACCCTCGCCCCTCGGCTTTGACATAGCCTGAGTCCTCATTCTGTCTGCAAGAAGTCTCCTAATCTCTTGGCTGCCTTACTTCTTCTGCCTGACTTAAGCCTGAAACAATGCCTTAAGCCTGAAACAATACTGGAGGTGGGTGCAGCCCTGTGCCAGAAAGGACAGGTTCCCCAGGGCAATGAGGCCTAAGAAAAAATGCATAAGATCCTATGAAACCTGCTTTGCTAAGAATACCCTCAATTTAAATGATAAGGGTTCAAGCATAGAATGAGTTTGTTTCCCCAAAGTCCTATGATGCTTTAGCTCTCAGACCCTGACTCAAAATAAGCCCTCATAGTTCTTTGAATGTTATCTATTGTTTGATCACTACTGCCTGACAATGATTGATGAGCTTTATGTATAGCCCTGTATTTGTATGCAAATTAAACCCAATAAAAGCCCATTGAGGAACAGGCTCCTGGCCCTTCTCCTTTGAGAGATTGGCCACATTTTCTCCCCAAGCAGATCATGTCTTGGCAGACTTATTCTCATCCGTGGTGGCTGGGGTAACTCTGGTGGGCAGACCGCCCCCCACCCCCGCCGCAAAGGGCAAAAGTTAAGGATAAATAGCTATTTTAAAGGCAGAAAGAGTGAAACAAGTCACATACAAAGGAAACCTCATAAGATAATCAGGTGATTTCTCTAAAGCGACTTTATAGGCCAGAAGAGAGTGGCAGAAGATATTTAAAATGATGAAAGGAATCTACAATCTACAATAAAATATCCAGCAAGATTATCACTCAGAATTGAAGGAGATATATTTTCCTAGACAAGCAAAAAACTGAAGGAGTTCACAACCACTGAACCAGCCTTATGAGAAAGGTTAAAGGGTCTTTTATATGCAGAAAGGAAAAGCCATAAAGAACTAAGAAAATACATGAAACCCAAAAAAGAAAAATCCATACTGGTACAGAAAAAACAGAAAAATATACTCTAACCATAGTGAATCAACCAGTTAAAAAAACTAATATGAAGCTTAAAAGACAACAGTAGCAAAATTATAACTATAATAAATAATCAGGGGACACACCAAACAAAATTATAAACGTGACATCAAAAAACATAGAGAGTGAAGAGAGGATTAAAGATGCAATGCTTTTAGAGCCCTGGCCGGTGTTGCTCAGTGTATTGAGCACAGGCCTGCCTGAGAACCAAAGGGTTTCTGGTTCAATTCCAAGTCAGGGTACATACCTGGTTATGAGTCAGGTCCCCAGTAGGGGGCGCTCAGAGGCAACCACACATTGATGTTTCTTTCCCTCTCTTTCTCCCTCCCTTCCCCTCTCTGAAACTAAATAAACAAAATTTAAAAAATCAATAAATATATATTTTTTAAAAATTAGTGCTTTTAGAATGCAATTGAGCTTAAGTCTATCAGCTTAAAATAGATTGTTACACACACACACACACACACACACACACACACACATATATATCATGGTAACCATAATATAAAAACATATAAAAAATTTCAAAAATGAATCGAAAATAATTCAATGAAAAAACTAAAAAACCCAACAAATCCAAAGGAAAGAGCTCAGAAGAAGTAGAGTGGATAACAATATAACCAGCCAGAAAACAATTAACATAAGGACAATGAACACATACTTATCAAAAATCAATGAACACATACTTTAAATGTAAATGGATTATGTGCTCTAACCAAAAGACAGACTGGCAGAATGAATTTTAAAAAATGACCATCTATATGCTTTTTACAAGAGACTCATTTTAGATCGAAAGATATGCACTGGCTGAAAGTGAAGAGATGGAAGAAGGTGTTCCATGCAAATAGAAATGAAAAGAAAGCTGAGGTAGTGAGGGTCATATAAAACAAAATAGACTTCAAAACAAATAATATAAAAAGAAACACAGAAGGGCATTACATAATTTTAAAGAGGCCAGTCTAAGAAGAGGTTATAATAATTGTAAATATCTATAACTATAATAATTGTAAATATTTCCACACCCAAAATAGAAGCACCCAAATATATAAAGCAAATGTTAATGGACATAAAGTTAGAAATTAATAATAATACTATAATAGTTGGGGATGATAACACTCTACTTACCTTAATGGATAAACCATCTAGAGTGAACATTGATAAGGAAATAATGGCCTTAAAAGCCACATTAGACCAGTTTGACTTGACAGACATTTATACAACATTTCATTCAAATGCTGCAGATTACACACTTTTCTCAAATGACATGAAGCATTTTCCAGGATAGATCACATGGTAGGCCACAAAACAATCTTCAATAAATTCAAGACAATTTAAATTATATCAACCACATTTTTTTTACCACAATGACATTAAACTAGGAATTCACCACATGAAGAAAGCAGAGAAAATCACAAATATGTGGAGGTTAAACAACATGATACTTAACAAGCAATGAGTTGAAGAAGAAATCAAACATGAAATCAAAAACTATCTTGAGACAAATGAAAATGGAAACACAACCTTACAAAATTTATGGGATGCAGCAAGAGCAATTATAAAATTTCACAGCTATAAGGGCTACCTCAAGAAGCAGGAAAAATCCAAAATAAACTATCTAAATTTACACCTAAGGAAACTAGAGAAAGAGGAGTAAAGAAAGCCTAAAGTAAGTAGAAAGAAGGGAATAAAAAGGTCAGAACAGAAATAAATGAAATAGAAAATAGGAAAACAATAGAAAAGATTAATGAAACTAAGAGCTGACTCTTTAAAAGAATAACAAAAATAGACAAAGCTTCTAGCAAGACTCATTAAGCAAAAATAAAGAAAACATAAATAAATGAAAGTTCAATGAAGAGAGATTACAACTGATACCATAGAAATAGAAAATATCACTAAAGAATACTATAAATGATTACATGTCAACAAACTGGATAAACTTCTAGAAACTTACAACCTTCCAAGACTAAACCAGAAAGAAACAAAATCTGAATAGACCAATTACTAACAATGAAATTAAAACAGTAACCATAACAAGGTGTGAGGTGGAAACAGGGGAAGGAGGTGGGGAGGGCTGGGGTAGTGGGGAGGGGTGGGGGGAAAGACAGAAAACTGTACTTGAACAACAATAAAAAAAAAACAAAAAGAAGATTTCACAGCACATTAAAAAAATAGTAATCAAAAACCTCCCAGTAAACAACGGCACAGGGGTAGACAGTATCACAGATTAATTAGTACCAAACATTTAAAGAATTAGTACCTATCTTTCTGAAATATCTACACACCCCAAAAATTCCAAAAAATTAAAGAGAAAAGAATACTTTCAAACACATTTTACAGTGTCAGCATTATTCTAATTCTAAGACCAGACACACTATGAAAGAGAGACAGAAGGAAAGAGAGAGAACAAAATCTTCAACAAAATACTAGCAAATTGAATTCAACACTATATTAAAAGGATATGTCATGATTAAGCAGGATTTATACCAGATATGGAAGGGTGGTACAATATCTGCAAAATAATTAATATGATTCATTACAGTAAAAAATCAAACAGTATGATCGTACCAATAAATGCAGGAAAAGCATTTGACATGTTTCAACTCCCACTTATGAAAAAACTCTCAACAAAGTGGGTGTAGAAGGAACTTACCTCAACTTGATATAGGCTATATATGACAAAGCCACAAATAATATTATAATGAAGAAAAGCTAAAAGCTTCTTCTCTAAGATTAGGAACAAGACAAAGACGCTCATTCTCACCACTATTATTCAATATAGTATTGGAAGTCCTAGCTCTAACAATGAGGCAAGAAAAAGAAATAAGGCTTCTAAACTGGAAAGAAAGAAGTAAAACTGTTACTATTTGCACATGACATAATAGTATACTTAGAAAACCCTAAAAACACCATTCGATAATTAGTAGATTTAATAAAAGAATTCATTAAACTAATGGAATACCAAATTAATACATAGAAATATGTCTTGTTCCTATACACTAATAAAAAACACAATCAGAAGGACAAAATAAGAAAACAATCCCATTCACAATTGCATCAAAAAGAATAAAATATCTAGAAATAAATTTAAGGAGGTAAAAGACCTGTTCTCTGAAAACTCTAAGACATTAAAGAAATTGAAGAGGACACAAATAAATAAAGGACATACCATGAGTATGGATTAGAAGGATCAACGTCATTGAAATGACCATACTACCCAAAACACCCTACAGATTCAATGCAATTTCTATCAAAATAGCAGTGGCATTCTTCTCAGAATTACAACAAATATCCTAAAATTTTTATGACATAATAGTGAAAGCAATCCTGAGATACAAGAACAAATTGAAGGTATCATACTCCCTGATTTCAAACCATACCACAAAGCTATAATAATTAAAATAGTATGGTACTGGCATAAAAACAGGCAAAATGATCAATGGAACAGAGTAGAGAGCCCAGAAATGAACCCTCACTTATATAGTCAACTGATCTATGACAAAGGAGGTAAAAATACACAATGGAGTGACCACAGTCACTTGAATGGAGAAGTGACTGTGTTCTCATGAACAAATGATGTTAGAGAAACTGGACAGATATATGTAAAAGAATGAGACTGGATTACTTTATTATACTATGTACAAAAATATACTCAAAATAGATTAAAGACCTAAATGTAAGGCCTGAAACAACAAAACTAGAAGAAAACATAAGCTGTACACTATTGATACTTGACATTGGCCTAACAAAAGCAAAAATAAACAATTGGGACTTCATCAAACTTAAAGCTTTCTGCCAAGCAAAGAAAAACATTAACAAAACAAAACACAGCCTATTTACTGGGAGAACATATTTGGAGATGACATATGTGATAAGGGTTTGATACCCAAAATATGTAAGAAACACATACAACTCAATAACAAGAAAATGGGCAGAGGACATTGAAAGACATTGGACCAAAGAAGACATACAAATGGCCAACAGATCTATGAAAAGGTGCTCAACATCACTAATCATCAGGGGAATGCAAATCAAAGCACAAGGAGATAATACCTCACACCATTCAGAATGGTGTTTATAAAAAAGTGAAGAAATAATAAATATTGACAAAGATGTGGATAAAGGGAACTCTCATGTCCTGTTGTTGGAACTAAAAATTGGTGCAGCCACTATGGAAAACAGTATGAAGATTCCTCAGAAAAGTTAAAAATAAATCTATCATACACACAGCAATTTCACTTCTGGGTATTTATTAAATAAATAAATATTCTTATTTAAAAAGATATGCATTCTTATTTTCATTACACTATTATTTGCAATAGCAAGATATGGAAGCAACTTAGGTGTCCATAGATGAATGATGAATAAATAAATAAAGAAGATGAGAGATTTTATATATACATACACATACACATATACACACACACATGCATAAAAACGTCCAGCTATTGTTGATATAACGAGAATGGTTTCTGCAACATTGATGTAGCCTGGCAGCCAAGGAGAGTGGACTGGAATGCGCATGTGCAAACAATGATGACTCCACTGTACTAGTCAGTGGGGGCAGTAGACACATTGAGTGAGCATGTGTGCTATGAGGCCATCCCATTCAAAATGAATGAGCAAGTAGAGCAATGAATCTGCATCATATTTTGTGTTAGGTTTGAATATTCCTCTGTGGAAACTATTTGGATGATTCAGAAGGTCACAGCTATAGGCAACTGGTGACTGGCAGCTTCATCATGACAATGTCTCTGCTCATGTGCCACCATGTCTCTTGCAGAATTTTTTGGCAAAACATCAAATTACCTGATGACTCAGGACCCCTATAACCCAGATTTGGTTCACTGTGACTTCTGGCTTTTCCAAAAGCTCAAATCACCTTAGAAAGGAAGAATTTCATACCATTGATGAGATTCAGGAAAATCTCATGAATCTGATGGGACAGTTGATGGAGATTAGGAGAACTGTGTGAGGTCCCAAAGTGCCTGCTTTGAAGGGGACTGAGGTGTCAGTGTCCTGTGTACAATGTTTCTTATATCTTGTATCTTTTTCAATAAATGTCTCTATTTTTCATATTATATGGCTGGATACCTTCTGGACAGATATTTTATATAAACGCACACACTCATATATATGATGGGATATTATGGAGCAAGAAAAAAGAATGGATTTTGCCATTTGTGACAATGTGGATGGATGTAGAGTATATTATATGAGGTGAAAAAAGTCAGCCAGAGAAAGATAAATACTTATTGTTTCACTTGTATGTGGAATCTAAAAGAAAACAAAAATGAAATGAGACAACATAAAACAAACAAACAAATAAAAAACAAAATGAAACCAGACTCATAGAAACAGACCAAAGGGATTGGTACCAGAATGGAAGAATGGCAGAATGTATAAAAAGGAGAAGAAGACAGTAGTCAATAACATTATGCAGGTTAGCGTGGTGACAACTAGTTTCTAGAACAGGATGGGTGGTCACATATTAAGTATGGAAATGTTGGATCATCACATTATACGCATGAAACTAGTATGACATTGTATACCAACTATACTTAAATTTTTTAAAATTCCTACTCTACACATTACATTTGTCATTTCATTGTGATTTTTAAAAAAGAAACAATTTATATGAGCCTAAAACCGTATATTCTATATATTTGTCTCCAGCATTCTTATGCACCAGAGTATGCATAAGAATTTGCCTGCACAGCTTAATAAAAATACAGCTGTCTGCTCCTCCCCCTACTTTTTGTTCAGTGGGCCTGGAGTAGGGCCTAAAATGTCTTTATGTATCACAAGTACTCGGACGCAAGTGGATTGAGAACCACATTTTTTAAAACACTAGTTTAAGCATGATTATTTTGTGAGTGTGAGGAGATGACCTGACATTTCCTATCCAGAAAATGGTGTCATACCTAAAAACAGGCAATTTATCCAGTATGAAGATGTGGGGACAACTGATCCACAAGTAAACATAGAAATAAACACTTCGGCTTCCAAATTATTGAAATATTAACCCAGAATAACAAGCAAATAACACCAATGTCAGGAAACTATCTAAAATTCTCTAAAATGAAAAGGAGCATAAGGATAGGCTCATGTTTCTCTATTGAGTTAATAGTTGCCTAACAAACAAAATGTGATGGGGATTTAAGAGAATCCAATGTAATAGAATCTATTATACATAACTTTCATTTTTGTGAAAGCAAAAAGAGAAAATACTACTCGTGCTAATTGAAATTGAAGTAATCTGAAAGCTACAAATTGGGAAGAATGCACAATATGTTAATTTTAATGATTAAGGATACTTTTTTTAATTTATTATTTTTTAAATGGAAACTGCCCTTGTGTTCTAGTCTTCAAATGTGTTTTTCCATTGGTCATTGATGAGCAATTGTTTTAATGATACTTTGAGGCACCTGTAAACTGGTTTACCAGGAAATCGGATTTCTTCCATCCTCAGTTATCATACAGATTCTTCCTTGGAATGTATTATTTCTCTTCCTGAAATAATTAAGCATTTGCTACTTTTAGAAATTTGGAATCTCCATAATAGGAGAATCAAAATTCAATTCAAAGTAAATCAAAAAGCAATCCGTGTCTTCATTTGAGATCGGGAAGGTTCTCGCTGTGTGTGTTGTTGCCGCACACTGGCTCCAGGCTGGGAAGGAAGGGCGTTCTGCAGACGTTTCCCTCCCTTTCATGACTGATGGAGGTTCGGAGTAACAGCAAGCAGGGGCTGGAATCGGGAGGGCTGTGGGGAGGGCTGGGGGGCAGGGGGCCTGGGCTGGGCTGGGCTGGGCTGGGCTGGGGGTGAAAGGCAGAAAGCTGCCTTTAATTGCTGTACTTGAACAGCAATTAAAATAAATTAAAAAAGAATAGGAGACAACTGTACTTGAACAACAATAAAGAAATGAATAAAATAAAATAAAAATAAATAAATAAATAATACAACAATAAAAAACTAATGGCTTAGAGATTATTAAACAAAAAAGGAGGCCTGAAGATTTCAAATTGTCCCTCAAAGGCTTACAGGCCAAAACTACAAATCCTCTAAAATCTGATTAAGGATAATTTAAAATGCTGCTACTAATTGTGATATTTATTATGCCTGGTTGAACATATAGAATTTTTCTCCATGTTTCTCATTTGATTTCTGTATACCTTAAAACATGTTAATCTTCTTACTTCTATAAACACCAGTGAGCCTTTTTGGTTAAATATATAAAAATGGAGCACAGAGATTTTGTTAATCATGCCTACAACCTCTTTTGTACAAATGCCAGCATAATCTAATGAGGCAGCCTGATGAAATGACCAAGACATTTGGTTCTTTGTTGATTATTTCCCCAGGGCACCCTGCATCTGTCCAGAGTGGGGACTGGAAATTTTCACAGAGCCATCTGAGCACTGTGATTGGAGGTCAGCTTTACATACCATTGCCTCAGTTTGAGATCATATCAATTTCAGTCTGCAAACTAGGCAACTGAAAGTCTCTTCTGGTGATATGTATGATTTGATTTTGTTGTGAAATACTTAATAGAGAAGGCTCCTAATTTTATCATTTTATTTCCTATTATAAAGTAAATAACCCAATGGAAGAGTAAGGTCCTTAGAAGGCTCAGGCAGTTGCCAGACAATGGTCTTTACCGTGGAGCAAATTGGAAGTCATAGAATTTTACTTCCATGGGGCACCTGAGGAATATTTTCTCAAGATGCTTGGCTACCCGTTTGCTCTGAAACCACTCTCTGAAGGCATAACTTCTCTCACATTCTTGTCTTAAAGTACATCTATGGATTCTAGTTCTATAGGAGTTCCTCATTTTTTCTTGCTTTGGCTGCATTCTCAACATTTTGATATGCTATATCCTTATCATTGAGTTAAAAGTATTTCCTAATTTCTCTTGTGATTGAATTTTTAAAAATGTTCATCTATAGGTGAAAGTATTCTGATTCATTTCCATAAATATGGAGATTTTCTAGTTATTTTTTCCTTATTGAGCTCTAATATAATTCTGTAGTATTTGCAGAACATACACTATCTTAATTTCAGTCTTTGAAATGTGTTGAAACATGATTCATTGTCGAGAATATTTTGATAAATGTTCCATGTGCATTTAAAAAATGTATTTTCTACATTTGTTAGATATAGTATTCTATAAATGTTTATTAGGTCAAATTGGTTATTCACGTTGTTTAATGTACTATACCTAACTGTCTCCTTTTTGATTTATATATTTTAAAGCTATGCTATTAAGTATACATAAATGTATTAATATTATATATTTCTGTTAAGTTACCTACCATTATGAAATGTCCCACTTTATCTCTCCTGTGATTCTTAAAGTTCCTTTTCTGCTATATTAATGTTTTGTGTTAATATAAATTAGAATATAATAATAATATAAAATATTAATACAGCTAAACCAGCTGTGTTTTGCTCAAGTTGCATGCTTACATAACATGTGTGTTTGTGTGTGCATATATATATATGCAGGTGGCAAAAATGGCACCAGGTATTAGACAGGTAGTAAGACCAGACCTTGGTTCAGCAACCTTAATACTTGCATTCTGGCTAAGAAAAAATTTAGAACCAAGACTTAAACTATAAGAGAAAGTTTATTTAGAAAGTCACAGAGGCAGAAGAAGTAAAGCATTGAAGAAATGGGCTTAGCAAACAAGTTACAGGGGCAAAAGAAGGGGCCCTAGGAGCCTAGGAGAGAGAAGGTTAAAGGTAATGTGCCTGGGGGGAAGAAGAGGGCTATGGGAAGAGGGCTACGGGAAAGGTGCAGACATGCCCCTTAGAGGGAGAAGGAGCTGTGTCCTCCATCCTAAGGGATTCTAAAGATGAGATTTTAGGGGAGCTTCCAGGGGAGGATCTAAATAGAATATTCATAAACATTCCATGTGTGTCTTTTCAGGGCCATGTTTAGTAGACCGTTCTGTGTGGCGTGGGCCCAGCTCCCACTCAGAGATGCACAGGACCCACGCCCATGGATAGGTTCTCTTGTGGGGAATCAGGCCTGCAATGTACCTAGGCAGCTATGAGTCTTACTTTTTGCTAAAACTCCCTCACCCTGAATTGAGGACATTTACTGCAAAGCAACTTCCTCAAAAACCATGCTAAACCTTCCAAGGATGAGTGTAACCGGTTCAACCACTTTTTCCGTTTCATTTGCAAATATCCCTCTTCTGTGATGTGATTAGCAGCATTGACTCCTTTGTTTTCTGTGAAAGGTAACCACCTAAAGTGAGCCTGTGCATAGTAAATGAGGACCATCTTGTAACTTACCCAGTAAGACAATAAAAGCTCATTGGAGCAATGGCTGAGGCTTTTGCTCCCCTTGAGAGAAAAGCCATGATGTCCCTTTTCCTCCACCGGATTTGGTAGTCCATGTGAATGTCTCATTTCATCCATAAGGATGCGGACACTGTGGGCCAGTGTATGCATCAGCCATGGTCTTTACTGATTGGTCAGCACCAGGGTAAGGGGTCATCAGTCAGCACCACTGGTCCTGATGTCAGTCATGGAGCCACTTGTCCAGTTTTACTGCTTTTCTGTACCTGGAGCTGAAACACAACTGAGGCATAGATGTGTTTGATGTGGGTCAGAACCTCATTGTCTTGTGGGCTTAACACTTAAGGGCTATTTCCTGACCCTTTTGTTTTCCCTTCTGTAAGGGGGTCTAAACTGCATGACCAGATATATGCTGGGGGAGGAAAGGTCTCCCTAGGGTTGAGGGCCCAGCCTAGTTTTGCCTGCTGCTACGCATCTGGGGCTCTCTGCACTGGTGACTTTCTGAACCTGGCCTGTCGTCCTGCTCTGTTCATGTCTGTTGAACTGTCCAGCAGATAGGTATTTTCTACTTCCAAATATGTTATAAACACCACAGTGATGTGTTAAAAGTGTTGCTTTAAACACTTGGTAGTTTTTCTTATTTACCCTTCATGCATTTCCTTTTTATTTGTCACACTTCCACTTTTCTATCTGAGGTCATTTCCTTCACTCAATATATTGAGTTTGCTTGCAAGAGCCAAAACAATTACAAGAATTGTTAGTGTAGTCACTTCTTGGAAAAGGATTGAACAGTAAGTTTTCACTTCTTTATCTAAGAAAGAAAGACACTATGGATAGTCTTTTTCTATTTTCTAAAATTTGCAAATAAAATATGAATCCTAAAGCCTAAAATATATAAAACTTGAACAAATTTAGCATATCAGTATTATAATAAATATTAGTGCAACTTCTGTTGATGTTATAAACCTTTGCTCTACATGATACATAGATAGCAACATATTCAGATACATGACAAATCTTCTTAAAAAATGAGAAATACTGAGTTTGTCATTCTCATTAGAAAATAAAAATATGTAAAGTAAGTGATAACGATCTTCATAGTTGGGAGTACTTGAATGAGGTAAGTTCCATATACCATCTATTTTGATATGATATATAGTTATATTGAAACACTATTATGAATTCTCTGTCAGAACCTATATATTCAATAGCCTTCTGGGAACTGCTTCAGGCTGTGTGATTATAGAGCTGTCAATACCATTCTCCTGGGAATGTGTCGCCACTGTACTATAGGACAGTTTTCTCTATTCATCATCTAGGATGAAGCATTTGATTCCTAAGGAAACCAAGGTTTTTGCCAAGGCCCAGTTTACTCAATAATTAGAAGCCAAACTGAATTAATTTTATTTTATTTTGAATTGGAATACCTGCATTTCATAGACTTTCCACCTGGATATCTCTAAATTTCCTTGACCTCAAGAGACTGAAGGTAGTTAATTGCCTTCTCCATCTAACAGTCCAGGTATTAGAACTGTGGAGTCAGACAGGACCTTCGTTCAGCAAACTCAGTACTTGAATTCCAGAAAAAAAAAAAAAAGAATTCAGAGCCAAGATTCCAACTACAGGAGAAAGTTTATTTAGAAAGTCACAGAGGTAGAAGTGATCCACAGAAGAAATGGGGTCAGGAAGCAAGTTACAGAGGCAAAAGAAGGGCCCTTGGAGCCTAGGACAGGGAAAGGGAAAGGTAACATGCCTGGGGGGAAATGGGGGGCAGGAAAAGAGTGGGCATGCCCCTGACCTGGGTCCTTTGTCCTAAGGGATTTTAAGGGTGGGGATTTTAGAGGAGGTCCTGGGAAGGATTTCAATATTTATCAACTTTCCCTTTCAGAGTCCCAGTCTCCACTGATTGGTCAGCACCAGGAATCATTAGTCAATGTAGCTGGTCCTCCTGTCAGCAGTGGCATTGCTTGTCCTCTTTTCTGGGCCTGGAACTAACACACAGTGGAGGCCTAGATGTTATTTCTAGGGGTTAATGCTTAAGGGAGTTGTCCTGCAAGGGCTTATATGGGAGTAGTATGAAGCTATACTCCTGCCTCTTGTTCCTTCTGTAAGGAGTTCTACCACATGACTAGTAACATGACAAGGGAGGGAAGGTCAGGGGAGAGTGGGTGTTCCACCACCAGTGATAGGACCAGGTCAGATGGTTTAAACCCTATGAACAGGGATATGCTATGGGGAAAAACGTTAACCTGGTGGTGAGGTCCTTGTTTTCCATATTTTGCCTGTTGCTAGGCACCCACTCTGATAATTCTCTGTACCTGGCACATTCTCCTTCCTCTGCTCATGCTTGTCTAACTGCCTACTGTATTACCACCACATTTTCATCTTGTCTTGGACTTTCTATATTGAGAAAAAACATTACTATCCACAAATTGTGGAGTCGTCCTAGACAGCCTTGATTCTTACTGCAACAGAATCAAATACTGCTTATTTATTCTTCATAAACAGCCCTTGTAGTTATCCTCTTGTTTTTATCATTTTATTGTGACCTTGAGAATTGCTTTGAGGAGGAAAAATCCTATAGTATTACTAGTGGCTCTGCTACAAATGTAGGAGATCTAGTGTTTGCAACCCTTCCTTAACTGTAAACCCTTTTATTTATTCTTAATTGATGCCATTTTCATGTCTCCATAGGGGCTATTTCAAATTTTCACTAGCTCTTGGATGCTTTCTTCAATTTACATCTCTATTGTCCAGGGAAGGACGTAGGCCTCAATCAGGTTATTTACCTGATAACAAATGCAAATATTTTAATTATATGGTGCAAGATATTATGTGGTAAAAGATCTGAATGCAAAAGTATTTTCCCTTAAGAATTCAATTATTGAAAGTCAGTAGTTTCTTTGGAGAAAATACAGCATGCCTGCTAAATGTTGTTTGCTTAATTAAATTAAGCAATCAGACCTTATTATATTAGAATTCTCAAAAACAGTTTAATTGTGCATTAATGTTTGAACTTACTAAATTTTAAGATAAAGGGAAAGAATGCTTTAAAAAGAAATAATTCCTATTTAAGTATATTTTTCAAAGTCATTGAGAGTAAGAAATTATTCTTGCTTCTGCTTTCATGCTAATCTCATTATGAAAACAAGGCTTCATCAATGACTTTGAAAAGAATGTGTTAAAACTTACTCAGAGACTGAAAAACCATTTTCATTTCTAGCTACAAAAGGGGGCCATTTTCTTAGCCTGTACGTAAAACTAATAATGGCAACCTTTTCAAATTAAAGTATGACTCTAACATGTCACCAATTGCCTCTATGATTACAGCTTTAACATTGACATTGAAGATATTTTTGATACTCCACAGATGACATGTAAGGATGGAGCTGTATCTCACTGTTTCTTATTACAATGATTCTGACATTTGGCATTAGTTACAAGCATTATAATACTAAAGGATGGAGGCTTAAACTTAGAGTTTTATGCACTAAAAATTTTATACCAGTAGAATATTTTGTTTGTAACTGGATGGAGAATTGAGTGTGAGGATTTTAGAACAGGATATGATCCAGTTAAAATTAGAAATTCCATCTCTAAGATTGGCCTTTATACTGGCAAGGAATTTAAAATCTATACAAAGGAAGAACAGGTACATAAAACATCCTTTCACATCCAATTTTGAGTGGAAAGAAATATGCCAGCTACATTAGTATTATAGTTATAGAGATTTGATAATTATGTAAGGTTGCATTTAAAAATACAGTCTGAAAATTTGAGGTAAATTAATCATCAGGGTGAAATTTTCATTTGCCATTTTATGCCCATTGTAGGGTATTTTCTAATTTTGACATTTCATTTCAAAGGTCTATGTAAACAATTGCCAAGACAGTGTGATATTAAGTGAGATTATGCTAGGTATTCCAATAGGGGGGCAGAATTAGGACAATTTAAAACACATAAACTTCATAAAGTTCCCCAAAATTTACCCTTTCAGGTAAGGGAACTCTAGTTCAAGGGGTGCATTTAGAGAAACCCACCTGCATCTCTAATGCATCTCTCCAGCGAAGCCACTGTACTCTGGGACTTTTCCTTGAGGAACTTTTTACTAGAAGTTCCTGAATGCCCACTCATAGGCCTCAGAGGAGGGAGCTTTAGCCTAGTCTAAGGTTCATCTATGTAATGTGCACAGCTCAATGGTTTATATATATTCAAAGAATTGTGCAACACTTCCTATAATCTAAATTTAGAACATTTCCCCATACCCATTAGCAGTCATTTATTATTCTCCCTACCCTCAATCCCTGGCAACCTGTGGCAGACTCCGGTCAGCAGCGTCTGCCTGTTGTGGCTGAAAGAGAAAATAAATGCACAGGTGACAGCAATCCTGTGGAGAAAAAGGGAATGGCACGACTACTCTCTCAAGGGGAGAGTGTCTGAGTGCCTTGGCCACTCTCTCAAGAGGAGAGCACCCCGACCCTTGCCTAGACAGGCTTTTATTGTTTTTCTTGGGTCTTACATCAGAGAAAGATTTATTATCTATTACATAGAATATTGTTGTCTACATTTTAGGTACAATCAAGGAAATGAAAATAACATGCAGAGGGGAATGGCGATGAGCTAATTAGCTCTGTCCTTGGGAGAATTCACAGAAGCTTTGGAAATTATCGTGAAGACAGACAATACACATTTGTTGTTTTAGACCAGAGTGATGGGGTGTTAGCAAGAGCAAGCCATAACAATCATTATGCATTGTCTAGGCCTGATTCCCACGGGAAAACTCAGTTTGAAGGTCTGGCTCCTGCCCACCACTTTGCTTCTGTAGGTTTTCCATACAGGACCGAGTCACATTTGCCAGACTGAAACAAATAGGTCCTGTACAGCAACCAACCCCTAACTAATTTCTAGTGATACAGATTTGCTTATTCTGGGATTGTATATATATTTCATATAAATTGAACTATACAATATGTGGTCTATAATGACTAGCCTCATTCACTTAACATAATATTGTAGCGTGTATTAGTAATTCATTCCTTTCTATGACTAATATTGCATTATGTGGATATTGCAGTTTGTACATCCATTCATCGGTTGATGGACATATGTGTCATTTCTACTTTTTGGGTATTAAGAACAATTTGACCATGAACATTCATGTACAAGTTTTTGTGTAGACATAAGCTTTGGTTTCTGGTGGTTATGTACCTAGAACTGAAATTGCTGGGCCCAACTGCTTTCCAAAGGGGCTATATAATTTTATTTTCCCATCAGCAATAAATAAAGGGTCCAATTTCTACAAATCCTTCCCAACACTTGGTATTTTCTGTTTTTTTTTTAAATTATAGCCACCCCCTTTTGTGAAAGGAGGTATCACATTATTAGGTTAAAAAGTTAGATTTTTTAAAATTAATAGATGATTTGTAAAACAGTCTAGGTTATAGAATAATAGAACAGGAAGTACAAGAAGTTCCCAGAAACACTTTTGTACTTACCCAGTTTCCTCTGTTATTCACCTGTTCCACTGGTGTGCTTCATTGGTTACAACTGATATATTGTGATTAACTAAGATCCGTAAGTTGCATTAGATTTTCTGTGCTTTACAGATCTCTGTGTTTGCCAAGTGCATAATGTCACGTGTGTACTGTTACGGTACCACACAGAATAATTTCACTGCCTTAAAAACCCCCCAGTGCTTCATGTGTGCACCCCCCAGCTCCCACACCCTTGGCACCACTTGTGATTTTTATTATCTCTTTCATTTTGCCTTTTCCAAAATGTTACATAGTTCAGAGACATTTCTTCTGTCATCTCAGATCTGTTGTTGATACTGTTAGTGAATTTTTCATTTTGGATATGGAATTTTCATTCTAGAAATTTTTGGAATTCTGAAATTTCATTCCAAAATTCTGTTATTTGGTACTTTTTTAATAATCTTTATTGGTTTATTAACATATTACCTATTTGATGGGACATTTTCACCATACTTTTCTTTATTTCCTTTTGGTATGATTACCTTTAATTCTTTGAACATATTTGAAATAGATTCTTAGAAGTCATTCTTGCTATGTCCATCACCAGGCTTCCTCAAAAACAGATTCCACTGTATTTTTTTCTGCCAATGAGTCATACTTTCTTATTTCTTTCTCTGTCTCCTAAATTTTGTTGAAGAGTGGACTTTTATATAATATATTGTAGCAGCTCTGCATATTGCTTCCCTACCTCCACCCCCGGGGTGAGTAGAATTAGTACAACCGCCTCTAATCAATCAAGCATGAAGTAGTTTTTAAGATGTACTTCAGTTATAAACATCTGCACAAGGAGTTGTACTCAAGAATGTTCATTATATCAATGTTTGCTAGAAGGAGAATAAAAAAGAAGCAATTTAAATGTCTATCAGCTGAGGAATGGATAAATGAATTACACTACTTTTGGTTACTGTTATATAATATTATTTTAAAAGTGTTAATATTGGTTTTGGGGGGTACATAGATTTTTTTCTTTTACCATGATTTTATATGGTGTACATGTATGAACTATTTGGCATTTGTGAGTAAAAGGAGGAAAATATTATTTATAATACATATATACTGTAAAATAATAAAATAATGTAAGTACTTCAGGCTGACTTTAAATATAAAGTCAGGTAAACGTAAAAGGATGAGGAAAGGTTGTAGCATTGAAACATTAATCATTATAAATCTGAAGTGGCTTTATTAATATCAAAGTGTTCTTTAGTTAAAGGAATATTAGCAGAAAAAGGATGTATTTCTTCAATAAAAAGGTTAGTAAACAAGAAGACAAGCAAATCTAAATGTATGTTTAATAACAAGAGTTCAAAATACATGGAGAAAAAATGACAGAGTAGAAAAATAAACTTAAATTTACAAGTATAACTGGAGATTTCAAAATTCTTTTCTGCATACCTATAACAAAAACACAAAAATAGATAATGGTATAGAATAATTTAAATTGTTAGCAAACACCTTTAATTAATTAATGTTAATAGAACAACACTACAGTTAACACAAATACACAATCTTTTCAAGTGAAAATAGGGTAGTCACATAATAGATACTATCCCAGCACACAAAAGAAGTCTGACTGAATCTACAAGAATTGACTTAATAGGAAATATATGCCTTGAAAAGATAAAAATTAATTATTAACCAATAACCAAAATATATCTGGAGCATTTACAAATGTTTGGAAATTAAACAACATTTACAATGCAAACTTCTGAATAAATTATGGGGTCAAGGAAGAAATCACAAAAGATATTGGAAAGTTTTAAAAATTGAGTGATATTCACATGGAAATGCAGCATCATAAAGTCTAAGGAATATAGCCCAAGCACTGCTTAGACAAAAAGTTATACTTTATAATACTTGTTTATTAGAAAAAGAGAATGGCAAAATGAATGATTTAAGCTACCAAATTAAGGAGCTAGATAAAAAAACAAATTAAATCCAAATTAGAGTGTAGGAAATAATGAAGATGAGAGTGAACATAAATATAATAACAAAACAACAAAAAATAGATACAAATTATTGAAAAAAGTGCATTTCTGAAAAAGCAAAATTAAACCCATAAACCTATAGCTAGAGTGATGGTGAAGGCAAGAAAGAAAACGCTCAGTAGGAATGATGGTGGCAGCATCATTTCACCATTACAGACCCCAGAGTGGAAGAAGGGTAACTTATCAATAAAGGAGGGTCTGGATAAGGATAAAACCTACTCAATGTTAACAATTTTGGTAGTTTAAATCCAGTTTATTAAAATTTTAATAATATGCCATAGAACTTTTGCTACAGCAACCAGGTGTATTTATGGATATACCTAAAGAAATGAATTTCAGCCCCTACCACATCAAATATGAAAAATTAACTCAAAATGGATCATAGCTAAATAAAAACCTAAAATTATAAAATTCTAGAAGGAAACAGAAGAAATTCATTGTGAACTGGATATCAACAAAGATTCCTTGAGACAACAAATTACAGACTGAAAAAATTGATAAACTGGACTTTATTAAATTTTTTCTTCAAATACTGATAGGACATATTTATATTACCTAGTAATACAAAAGGCTTATCAAAATATTTGAAAAGATCATAAAATAATAATTTAAAGACAACCAAACAAAATGGGAAGAAGATTTTCAGTATCTTTAAACTTCAGGAAAACACAAAAGAAAACACAATGATATGTTATTGGATAACAACTTGAAACGCTAACTTGAAAAGTTTGACAATGTCAAGCACTGGTGAAGATATGGAGCAAATGGGATTGTCATACATTTGTGATGGAAATGCAAATATGGCATAGTCACTTTAAAAATCACTAGTTTTTCAATGTCTTATAAATTTAAAATACATTTATCTTATAATCCCACTTCCAAGTATTTTACCTACAAAAATAAAAACAAAGGACTGCACAATTATTTGTACATGTTCATATAAATTTGTTCACAAAAGCCACAAACTAGAAGCAGTCCATATTCCCATCAACAGGTGAATGGAAGAACTGATAGTGTTGTATTTTCTCAATGTAACAGAATCCATCATTAACAAAAAGAACATATGACAGATACATGCAACAAATGGATGAATCTCGAAAACCATTCTGCAGAATGAATGAAAGCAAGAACAATGAAGTGTGTACTGTATGATTCTATTTGTGTTAAGTTCAAGAAGAAGCAACTATAATTTACAGTCATAAGAATAAGATCAGTAGTTGTTTAATAAATAAGATGGTATTTATGAATTTGTATGTTATTTGTCAAAATTCATGTCACTCTACACATTTACTTGACTGTGTTTTAATGTAAGTAAATTATACCTAGAGTGGATTTGGAAAGTAATGCATGCCATGGACAAAATACACTCAAATAGAACAAAGGCAAATTAATAAAAAGTAGGTCTTTCTACAGTCTTCAGGCAAACATTATAAACAATTTAGGATGTATCTGCCCAGAAATATTACTTGTATATGTATAAAATCATAAGGGCAAAATTGAGTTTTTAATATCAGAATAGCTTTTTATACAGAAAAAACACTTACAGGTATTTGTTTTTATGCCAAATTTAAGAAAACTATAAATCTTAAAAAATTTTATTTTTTCATATTATGAAATAGAAGCTAATGATAATATTGTATTAAGTTTGGTTTCCTCACTATCTCTTATCCTTAATTAATTCCAATGTTTTGAATACAATAACAGGCCAAGACATAATTGTTAATTTCACGTAGCATACCTGGGTCTCTTCAATCTTACACCATCAGGATTGAAGAATATATTTTAGAACAGAAGTGGGTGAAATGTAATAATAAGAGCTGGAGATAGATTTGTGTTGTAAATTTGTGTAGCAAAGCAGGAGTCTTTTAATGAAAAATAGAGACATTTACTGAAGAAGATACAAGAAACATTGTACACAGGACAATGATGCCTCAATCCCCTTCAAAGTAGGCACCTTGGGACTTTGCACAGTTCTCCCAATCACTGTAACCTTTCCCATTGTATTTTCCTGAATCTTATTTATGATCTGAAATCTCTTCCCTTTCAACAGTGGTTTTAGTTTGGGGAAAAGCCAGAAGTCTCAGGCCATCATATCTGAGCTGTCAGGGGCTGAGTCACCTGGGTGGCAAATCAGGCTTTTAAAAACCACTTTGCTCTACCCAATTTTTTATAGTCTAGCCCCTTGACGTATAAAAGTTATTTCCCTTTAAAAATAATAAAATACCATAATTTTTATTACATATTTAAGGCATGCTGAAAGGTTCATTTATCACTGGAAAATTAAATATAAACTACACAATATTGATAAATGGTTAGCTCATCTTGCTCTACCCAAAAATAATTTTTAGCACTAAACTTCCTTTTTATATTCACAAATATATTTACACTTAAGGAATAACTTAATGATGAACATGTATTAGAGAATAAAGTTAGTTGTCAATTCAAAGAAAAAAGCTTCAAAATAAATAGGAGAGAAAACCAAATGGGCAGTCTGAGCCACTTTACCTAAAGAATTTGTTTAATTGTAAAAGTACATTTTGCTACAGGCTTCAAAAATTTTCTTATTATCCAGTGTATTCATGTTTTTTTTAATAGCAATTCATATACATTTCTTAGGATTGATGCAAATTTATAATTTAAAATAACATTTTCCTAGAACTGGCAAAGTAGATAAAATGTGATTAGACATCAGATAATCCTGATAAAATCTCAACATTTATTTTCCTCTGTGATTTTATCAAACAAAACTGATAAAACCTGATATAATTACATTTTTCTTCTGCCCTTTTCTAAAAATATATTTTATTGACTATGCTATTACAGTTGTCCCAATTTTGCCCCCTTTGTACCCCTCCACCCATTATCCCCATTCCCTCCAGCAATTCCCCCCTTAGTTATTGACCATGGGTTGTGCATATAAGTTTTTTGGCTTTTCCATTTCCTGTACTATTCTTAACCTCCCCCTCTCTATCTTGTACCTGCCATTTATGCTTCTTAATCCTGGCACCTTTCTCCCCATTCTCCCCCTTACCCCTCCAATGGATCTCCATATCTACAATTCTATTCCTGCTCTGGTTGTTTGCTCAGTTTGCTTTTTAGGTTCAGTTGTTAATAGCTGTGAATTTGTTGTCATTTTAATGTTCATAGTTTTGATCTTTTTATCCTTTTTAAATAAGTCCGTTTAACATTTCATGTAATAATGGTGTGGGGATGATGAACTCCTTTAGTTTTACCTTTTCTGGGAAACACTTTATCTGCCCTTTCATTCTAAATGATAGCTTTGTTGGGTAGAATAATCTTGATTGTACATCCTTGCTTTTCATCACTTTAAGTACTTCTTGCCAGTCCCTTCTTGCCTGCAAAGTTTCTTTTGAGAAATCAGATGATAGTCTTATGAAAACTCCTTTGTAGGTAACTCTCTGCTTTTCTCTTGCTGCGTTTAATATTCTCTCTTTATCTTTTAACCTTTGGCATTTTAATTTTGGTTTGTCTTGGTGTGGTCCTCTTTGGGTCAAACTTCTTTGGGACTCTCTGTGCTTCATGGACTTGTCTGTCTATTTCCTTCAGAAAATTAGTAGAGTTTTCTTTCATTACTCTTTCAAATAAGTTTTCAATTTCTTCCACTTCTCCTTCTGTCATCCCTATGATTCACGTGTTGGTACATTTGGTGATGCCCTGGAGGGTCCTTATACTATCCTCATTTTTTAAAGTTATTTTTCTTTCTTACTGTTCTGGTTGAATGCTCATTTGTTCCTTAGGTTCCAAATCATTGATTTGAATCTGGCTTCCTTCTCTTCACTGTTGGTTCCCTGTAGACTTTTCTTTATTTCACTTAAGTAAACTTCATTTCTTCCTTTATGTTGTTGCCATACTCAGTGAGTTCTTTGAGCATCCTGATCACCAGTGTTTTGAACTATGTATCTGATAGGTTGGTTATCTCCATTTCATTTAGTTCTTTTTCCATGGTTTTGTTCTATTTTCATTTGGGCCATATATCTTTGTCTCCTTAATTTAGCAGCTTCCCTGTATTTGTTTCTGTGTATTAGGTAGAGCTGCTTTGACTTACTGTTAGTACCATGGTCTATTATAGAAAAGGCACCTGTAAATTGTGTGGGGTGGAGCCTTAGCTAGTCACCAGGGTGGGGCAACCCACTTAACTGATTTGTAGCTCTGTATGGGGAGGGATGGAAGAGGGGACAATATTGTTGCCTGGTTTCTAGGTGCTTGCCCAGCACTCACCCTGTTTTCAGTCACTTCACCCATTTCCTGTATATGACTGGCACCCTTCCAGCTATTGCCCTGGTGGTGAATCCCAGAGTGGGTGGATTTGTGTACATTTTAAGTCCACATGGGCCCTTTAAGCCAAGTATCCTGAAAATCCATCAGTTTCTTCCATTACTCCCACCTCCTCATGATTTTCATAGCCAGAAGTTATGGGAATTTATTGTTCTGGTACTAGAACCCTAGGCTGTGCCATCTGTCCTGGGGCTGGGATGACTCACTTCCAAGGTATCCCTCCCAATTTTTATCCACCATGTGTGAATGTGGGATCATCCATTCTGCTGCTGCTTCCTCTCTATGTCACAGCATTTCTCCACACCTCTTCTCTCATCTCTGCAACTCTGCCTTTCCTACTTGTCTGAATAAATGTAACTCCTTTAAATCCTTAGTTGTCAGACTTCCATACAGCTCAAATTTCTGATGGTTCTGGGTGTTACTCCTTTTGAGATCTAGTTGTAATTTTTTCTATGGTTATGCAAGGAGTGAAACATGTCTGTCTATGCCTCTATCTTGACCAGAAATCTCATTACTACTTTTTCTTTGGTGATTTTTATAGAGGTGTATTTCAAGATACAAATTCATGAAATAACATTAATGGTCATAAAATGGATTATTAATACAGTCAGAAGTAGGAATTTCTAGTCTGTCAAAATTATTTAAATTATATGATAATATAATTTGCTTCCAATATTGTGCTGTCTCCTTTTATATTAATCTGTAGTTGGATGTCAAAAACGTCAAGGCATTATGTGGTATTATGTTATGAAAAAAGCATGTTCACTTTATGTGAAAAGTGTCTACATTAGGCAGTCACTGTTGGATATCGTCAATCATTATTTTGGAGATTATTACTGGTTGCACTTTAAAACAACTTGTGAACTTACTGTGTTTTGAAGAGAAGCAGACACAAACTGTACCTTGTTTGTGTGGCTCAGTGGACTTGGCACTGGCCTGTGAACTGAACAGTTGTGGGTTTGATCCCCTGTCAGGGCACATGCCTGAGTTGTGGGCCAGGTCTCCACTTGGGGGAGTGTGAGAGGCAACTGACTGGAGTGTGAGAGACATCAGTTGGTTTCTACCTATATTCTCCTCTCCCTGAAAATAAATACATAAAATATTTTTATTTTTTTATTTATTTTTTTGCAGACAAAACAAATTTTTTCTTTTTTTAAAATTTTTTTATTTTAGTTTATTCAGTACAGTTTCTATCCTTTATTCCCATTCCAGCCCACCCACCCATTCCTCCCCTCCTCCCTCCCCTTTCCAACCCCCGTAGTTTTATCTATGTGTCCTCTATATTTGTTCCTGTAAACCCTTCCCTTCTCCCCTGAAATTCCCTCCCCTCTCCCCTCTGGCCACTGACTACCTGTCCTCTATTTCAGTGTCTTTTGCTATATTTTACTTGTTTCTTTGTTTTGTTGTTTAGGTTCCTGTTAAAGGTGAGCCATAAAATATTTTTAAAAAGAAGCAAAAATGGCCTACACAACTAGAATGAGACCTGTCACAGGACACTTGGAAACTGAAGAAAGAGTAGCTTGTAGAGTGTATTGAAGAATTAATTACAGAGTGGAATACTAGAATAGAGTTCAGCCTTCCAACAGAATCAAGACACGGCCCATAAATTACAACATGAAACTCAGTGGGTGCAACATCCAATGTTCTGTATTACCTATGCATTCAGGCATGTTATCTTTTTGCATCAAAGGACTGAGACATAAAATGGAAATTTGCATTTTTATTTAAAATGTTTTATCAGTAACATCAGAATGATTGAAATATTTTACAGAATAAAGTTAAATTAAAGATAATTTTATGTTCAATTTGAGTAAAATGTGCTTTTTATCTAATCTGCCATAGCTTCTATATTCATTTCTAATTAATGATAAAGTTCAAACTCCTATAGTACTCTGTCATACATAGTGTATTAGCATATGAGGAAATAAATTTTATAGTTTATATCAGCACATTAAAGCATAATTATAATATTCTTGTATTTCAATATTTTATTATTTTACTGCATATAAGCATTCCTTTCTGAATATAGTGGAAAGAATTACTTAATTGAACATTTTAAAACATTGAGCTGGACAAGTACTGAATGAACTTAACATCTAAATGAATCCGTTTTAAAATTAAGGTAAACCAATAAAAATAGTGATGACTGAACGAATATCTTCTCAAAATGATTGTTTCTCTCATTTCATGTTAGAATTCAGAATAAATACATTAATTTTGTGAACATAGTTTTTGTTTAAGAAATAATAGCACAAAGACAACTAGACTTGTTCTTTTCAACAATGGCTATTTTGTCATTGAAAATGATCAGAACTGGACTTTTGACTTTCCTAGAAATGAGCCCCACGTAGTAGAAAACAGAAATTAATGATCCTCATGCAGTTTGTCCCGAGGACTCCGTATGTTCTGCTGGCCCTTTACTGGCATGCTGTGTAATGATCCCCTGCTATCTATCGTTTGCACCTTGAAGAAGGAAGATTATTTATGCCAGCCTTGCAAATAAGTACACAATAATTTATCAGCACAAAATTGTTTTGTCAACCTGTCTTATCCTATAGTTTTGCCAGTTAATGAACAATAACTCATTGTATCCCAGTAGCCTGACATAAATCAGTACCTGTTCTCAACAAATGTCTGCAGCAGTATTGTCAAAGTTGATGGCAGCACAGTCTAAGCAAGTTAGAATAATATTAATGTTTATTTGTTGATTTTTGAAAAATGTTATAGACATTATGCCTATAAAGTTGTGTTATTTTTCCTACATAATATCAAATAACCTTTCCCTGTGATTACATCTAGCGTATTGATTTCATGCATTTTTCCTTTCCTTTTTCCCAAAACTCCATAAAAACTGGTAGAAGAAAAAATAATATCACCCTGGAAATTTCAAAAGATGGAAAAATTTATAGTGGATTAGTTAGTAAAAAACTGAAAAACTAAAAATTAAGATAGCTTTGCAGAATGGGGGTGGGGCTGGGGAGGCAAGAAAAACCATGCTCATTCTGGCAAGTTATATCCAGAAAGTCTCTGATGTTCACTCTTGAAGGAAAGTTACAAAGGTCACAAGAAGAGGGTAGTTTGAATGCTGTTAGACTCCTATAGAACTTTGGCCCACAGCAAGTGAGAATTTTGATAAAGGTATCAAGCCTTAATTTAAGTCATATTACTATTCTACCTCAGAGGGAGAAGGAGCAAGGATTTTCCTCCATGACCTTCTGCTCAAACCTATCTGTTAGTGATGAAGTAGGGTTTGGGTATGCCAATGATCCTGGCTTCTTCAGAAAAACAATAGAACATGTCTGCCATTGGCTGTTTCTCACTTCTTGCAGATATCTATCTTAATATGTACAATCAAGTTATACAGTTGACTCTTGAACAACATTGATTTGAAATTCACAGGTGCACTTACACATAGATTTTTTTCAATAAATATAGTTAGAATAAGCCCTTCATATCCATGGGTTTCCAATCTGTGGACTTAACAACTCATGAATTGAAGACAGTATTTTCACTCTATAGTTGGGAATCTGTGCATGTGGAGGGCTGACAAGTTACACACAAATTTTCTTCTGCATAGGTTCAGTGCCCTTAACCCCCATGTCAGTCAAGGGTCAATTGTATAATGAAATGCTAATACTAGTTATGAATGTGAACAATATTGACTTTTCTATCCATTTATTTGGGTAACAGCTATAGATAACAATTAAGCATAAGATACTACTTTTATCCTCCACCTTAGCTGATTATGATATTATTTTGTGTATGTTAATACCATGTAATTTGCACCAATGCTTAAAAAATTAAAGAACTTCCGGCCAAGATGGAGGCATAGGTAGACGCACTGTGCCTCCTCGCACAACCAAGATAGGGACAACAAAGATATAGAAACAAAATAACAACCAGAACTGACAGAAAATTGAAGTTTATGGAAGTCGGACAACCAAGGATTTAAAAATAGACACTTTCATCCAGACCGGTAGGAGGGGCGGAGTTCGGCCGGGTG
>CM052538.1:106789354-106804794 GCA_028533065.1 Trachops cirrhosus
AAAAAAAAAATTAAAGAACTTTGTTTCATGACATAACCCTTGTGCTTTTCAGAGCAATTTTCAAACTGCATCCAGTCCTAGAGTTTTACAGAGATAGACAAAGGCTTTCTTAGGGGCTAGTATGCTTATGTGCTAACATCTATGTGCATGTTAATGTCTATATTTGTTTGTATATACATGTGGATACATGTGTTTATGAGTGTATGAATATGTGTATGAGTGAGTATGTGTGGGAATGTGAAGCATCGTGTATGTGTATGTAGGAGGTGATTCAAAGGAGTATAGGTTCAGGAGGTCTTAACCCACAGGAACTGTAATTACATTTGTTTTGTTTTTAAAGCATCTTTAAGTTTTATTCAGGAAAATAATGTTTAAAATGTAAAAGAAGCTTAGCAAACAACAAACAATCATTTAAAACTACTTTTCTAAAATAATTAGGCACATATGTACTTCAAATCCACATACTATAATCTCTCAATTTAATTTTATTTAATATATTCACCCTTCTCTCCTACTAAATATTTTTTAAGCAAGATAGCATTCTACAAATTGCCAAGTTTTCATAAAGATTGTCTTATTTTCTCTTTTCCCTGGATCATCTTTTAAAGGAATTATAATAAGCAGAAAAATTGGCAAAATCCAATGATCAGAAAGAAAAAGAAAATGGAACAAGGCTAGATGATCTATAAATTGCACAATAAGCTTTAGAATAATTGAATTGATTCTAGTTCATAAATGGCTTGGCCTAAAATATTCTTCCCTGTCTATAGCCTGCATATTTGCACATACTTGCCCAGAAATCAAGGCCAAATCACTTGGCAGAAATACCTTTACCCGCTATATTTTGTCATTTTACTAGTGACTTTAAAGCCTTCAGAGAATTCATAGAATTTTAAAATAATGTATGCATTTCCTGGATATCCCTGGAGAATAGTGAACACTAGTGGAAACACTATTGTGCATATAAAAATATTGAGGAATATAGAAAACATATAGTTGAAATTTAATTTTTCAGACATGTGGCAATATGGAAAAATTAAACTTCCTTGATTCTTCCTTTCAAAAATTAAAATTTTAAATGAAAATCTGACATTTTCATAAGTAATATGCACACTGCATTAATTTTCAGTTTGAAACTGTCTTCACTCCATACTCTAAGGCCTTAAACTGGGTATTAGCACTCCATCCCAGCCTCCTCCTCCCCGCAATGACTCTTCTTCCCTTCAAAGTGCAGGCTCCTGCTTTCTCTGATGGAGAATTTAACTCTGGTTCTGCTTTACTATGACACATTGTCTGGAACTTAATGAGATGCAAATTCTAGGTATGCATTTAGCTGGGATTTGGATGTGCCACATACACATAGAGCTCAAACTTGTATAAACTCATACAAATGTGTGTACATGGCCTCTCTAATGGCATTGGAGTTTCTCAGAGCCTACCCTCAGGACACCCTCTTTATATCTTTTCATAGATGATTGAATCCATTTTCCACAGATTTAAAAACTTTCTATAACTTCAAAATTCCCTAAGTATTATCACCAGGCCAACCAACTCTTCTAAACCCCACATATACATATTTACTTGATTTTGGACATTTTCGTTTAAATGTCACATTGGCATCTCAAATTATTTATGTCCCCAAACTCAACTCTTCTTTTCTTTCTCCAACAACTGATTTTTTTGGTGTTACTCCTAATAGAATATGATAGTGATTTTCAACCATTTTATCTCATGGCATACATAAACTGATTCTGTGGCATAACAAAAATATATTTTTGCCAATATATCAAAAATAGGTATGCTTTTGATTAATTCACAAAATAATAATAATAATAATGTAATTACCTACCCTTTTTGCTACCCTTTTTAAACAGTCACTTTGGGTGACTTTTTAAACAATCAGGTGCCTATTCTTGTAAGTAAGGATTTCTGGTACCAAGAGTTAACCAATTAAACTAAACCTTATTATGCAACATGACCAATAAGACACCACTCTATCTTATGACCTATGTATTTATGATTCAAGACAGGGCATTCACACTAGACAGTTATTGTTGTGTTGACTGTTGTTATTTTTTTTATTTGACAATTTAAGGGAAAAGAGGTCAGTGCCTCTGACTACATAGTCAGGTGTTGCATGTTTTAAAAATTCTTGTGGCACACAAGAACATGATATGGCTTAAACAACAAACTTGTTTTCCTCTCATAGTATAGGGGCTGGAAGTCCAAGATCAAGGTGCCAGTGGATTGGTGTCTGGTGAGTGTTCTCTTCCTGTTTTGCAGATGGCAATCTTCTGTATCCTTATATTGTGGAAATAGAAAGAATAAACAAGCTCTCTCATGTCTCTTCTTCTTTTCCCTCATGTATATTTTTATTATACATATAATTTAGCAACTTGCTTTCCTTAAACAAACATTCTAATATCTTTAAATTATTTGAAAACTGTTTAAAACGGCTAAAGAATATTCCATTAATTAATATGTCATCATGTCTCTTCTTATAACGGCACCTATCCCATCCTGAGAGCTTCACCCTTATGATCAAATTAACTCCCAGAGGCCCCACTTCCAAATACTATCCAATTGGGGGATATAATTTCAACATGAATTTAGAGGGAGACAAAACATGTAGTCCATAACATCAACTCACGTTCTGTCATTTTGAAGTTGCTCCTGAGTCTTCTCATGCCACCTTTGTCTAAGTCACTATCATCTCTTTGTTAGACAAAGTGCAAATATAAATCTGACCATAGAGATGCCCCAATAAAATTTCTTAATGTTTCTTATTGCTCCTAAAATAAAATTAAGAATTATCAATAAGACATACAAAACCTTGCAAAATTGACCCTAAGTTCTATTTCCAGTCATTGTCCTCCCTACCATACTTCTGCCACACAAAATTACATTTTTCTCTGCTTCTCCAACATGTATGTTTATTCCTTTCCACTTTTAGAAACTGTGTCTGTACTTTTCTCCAAATTCTCTGCTTTCTTCTCTACATCTAACCATATCATATTTTGCTGGACTCAGTCTTACTTATCAAGCAAGTACCAATTTTTGAGAAAAGTCTCATCTTTAATGCCACTTAGTAATACCCCAGAATGGATAATGTCCTCATGTTATTTTGTGAAACACTATACTTTTCTTCACATTACTGATTTTATGATATATATTCTTTTTTTAAAAAATAGATTTAGCTTTTAAGAGAAAAATTATGCTTTGAAACCTTTTAGAAAGGTATGATATTGGAGGTGAATATTTTGCCTCATTAAGTCCAAGAAGCCAGTTCCTCCAAAAGTGGAACAGATTACTGTTTCTTCTGGTCTGCTAATATGAAGTAATCATCTTGTATGTAGGTACAATAAAAATGAGAAATTTGTATTTTTGTACATTAAAATTGCACTCTACGTTCACATATCCTAGACATATCCTACGTTCCGCTTCCATCTAGACTTTCTATTTCCTGCATGCAAGAGATATGTAATTGCATGAACTATTTAAATCCATGCATATGATTCAATTCTATAAACATTATGAAATTGCTTTTTAATGTATTTCCATCCTTCTCTCCCCTATTAGATGGTAACTCAATAAGGGTAGATGCTATGCCCCCACTTTCAAAACTGTATTCCCAGTGACCAGGACAGTGGCTGCTAAATATTACTCACTTAACAGTACTTGTCAGAATAGTGAATAAAAATATTTTGTGTGTGACTGACTTTCTATCCTGGCTCTCATAATCTGTTATGGTATAAATAGGGTATTTACTGGGTGAAAGTAATTTTTAGGGGTTTTTATGTACTTTCAGGGATCTATTGAAGACAGAAAACACTATGGGATCCTCAAGGACAATTTACTGAGAAGAAAATTTGAACATGATTTGAATTAAGGAAGTCTTCTTGATTCCTCTCAAGATATTTTTAGTATTGGTTATTGCTAGTATTGGTTATTGCTATTGAATGGCTATCTATATGGTAGATAAACCATGAACAAGTCAAGCGAAGAGATGAGTTTTCTCCTTAAGGAAACATTTGGCAATGTCTGGAGACACTTTTGATTGTACACTGGGGAGTTGTTAATGCATTTAGTGGGGAGAGAGCAGTTGCCACTGCATGACTACCATGAAGCTAGCAAGAAGAAATCAACCAAAACTGTTGTGACTTGCTAAAGGGCAACTATGGGCTGTTGTGATGGAGATATAGATGCAGGGGGAGTTTACACCACATTCACAGACCAGTTTCCTTGTTCCTCCATTGAAATACTCATGAAAAAAAATATTGCGGGAAATATTCTGAAGAGAATTACCATTGTCAGTGCAGGAGGAGGTGGTTGTTGTTATAAGAAAGCACAAAGACCTACCCACTTCTTGGGCTCCTCTCTCAAAAGCCTTAGTCTCTACTGGATGAATAGTAAACACTCTCACCTCCAATATGCCACTGAGAAGACTCCTGTTGCTGCAGGAAGAATAGAAAATACAAAAAACGCCATGTCTAGAGCAGGAACTGGAAACATCATTAACCTAGATTTCAAATCTAATACTTCTTCTTCTGTGGGCAGGGCAAGAAGACCTCCTACATGAGATCCACCACAATGAAAGGTAGAATTTGGCTGATGAAAAAGAGGGACTGGAAGGAATATTCAGAAATTCTCAACACTGAGACATTTGCACATGTGTGCTATCTAAGACTGAACTTGGACCTGGAAACACATAACACCACCTCCACAGGAAGCTTAGCAACCACTGAAAAATGAGAAACATCACTGACTAAGAAAAGTGAGGCCCCTTCTGAAGCACTACTGGTAGGAACAGCTGAAAACTAAGGGTCGAATTTTAACCCTAAATTCAAACTTCTTCCATCTAGCCTCCACTCTAAGTACAGGTATCTTCAGTATTTTACAGATGTCTGACTTATTATTCATGTTATTTGACTTACTATTTCTGAAGAAAAGAAATATTGATTCTTACTTTTGTTCCACTGTCAGAAATATGTATTTTTCTCTGGCTTATTTAACAATTTTTTCATTTTTCTTTTCAGCAGTTTGAATATGATGTTTTTATGGATATTTATGAGCATGAATGTGTTTGTATGTTTATCTTGGTTAGGTTTATCTGTTTCCTTGTTGTAGTCTTTTATTATTTTGTTATTTTCTTGAAATTCCAAGAAACAAATAGTTCTAATCTATTCTTTTCCTCTTCTGGGAGTCCAATATATTGACCATGTGATATTGCCTCAGAGTTCATAGGATCCTCTTTATGTTTTTCTTTCTTACTCTTTTTTTTTGTTTTGTGTTTCACTTTGAATAATATCTACTGATTTATTCTCAAATTTATTTATTATTTTCTTACTTGTAGCAAGTCTACTGATAAATGTGTCAAAATGTATTATGATCTTTGTGATATTGTATTTTTATCATTTCCTTTTGATTCTTATAATTTCTATTATCTGAAATTTCACATCAGTTTAGGTATGTAATTTACTTTTTCCACTATATTTATTAACATGTTAATAATTGAAATTATTAAACTGCAATCTGATGGTTTCTACATCATATATTCTCTGACTATAGTTCTGTTATTTTGTTTTGTTGCCTTTTCTGTTTTCCTTACAAATTTTTATTGGATACAAGCCATCTTGTGAAGGCAGGAGAGAAAAAGCTAAATAGAATTCATGCCTACTAATGGGCATATCACTTCTCAGGCTGTCAATGTAGGGGACTGTTTTAAAGTAGTTCCAGAGTAATTTGGATTTGGATTTTCTTGTTGCTATGTGACCTTCAATGTTTCCTAGAAATTAAAAAGATAATATGTACATTATTTCTATAAGATACACATGAAACACCAATTTTATTGATGAAGAAACAAGATCAAAAGGATAAAAAAAATGTGCTCAAGTTTACACAACTTGTTACAAAGTATCTTAAAAAGCCAGGTATACTTCAAAGCCATTGCTCTTAATGGCTGTGCATTTGGCCTTGGAGTTTTAGAACTCATGAACATTTATGATAAGATGAAATCACCTTCCAGGTAAGAAATTATAGGAGATCTTCTGGTTGGTCTAAATGAGTTTAAGTCACATGTTTCAAACTTGTTACTTATAAGCACATTGGAAAAAATTTTAGTGGCATTTATTAAAGAGTTTTGGTCATTTTTTCTTTTATTTTTATTATTTTTTTATGGTTGTTCAAGTACAGTTGTCTCCATTTTTCCCCACCATTTGCCCCCATGCCATCCATCCCCGTCTCCTACCCTCAATCCTATTCCCCTTTGGCTTTGTCCATGTGTCCTTTATACATACTCCTTGATGACCTTTTCCCCTTTCCCCCCATTAGCCCCTCCCTCTCCTGGTTACTGTCAATTTGTTCTTTATTTCAGTGTCTCTGGTTCTATTTTGCTTTTGGTCATCTTTAATTCATCACACAGAATAGGAAATTGCTTAAAGTCTATAAATATAAAATATTCTAGTGTTCTAAAAGGATGTAACAAACTATAGACTGAAACTGATGTTAATGACAATACTAATGAGTTTTGAATCAGTTATTTTTTCCCCAAGAGAAAGTCTGGACCAATAAACAAAACATCATAATTAAGTTTGTTTTGTTTTGTAGTTTCAGGATAAACCTCCACCCAAAATTTGTTTGATATTGAGGCTAATTATCACACACAGACACAAACACACAGACACACCCCAAAAGATTATGAAAAGGTTTATGACATAATAAGGCTTTCTGGGGTAAATGGGGTGACTCTTAAAATTGGTCTAAAATGGCTTGAGAAAGAACAAAATGTTATTGGCCTGGAGTTCTTATAGTGGTTAGGAGGTGGGGCTGTGGTGAGGGGTCTCACATGTGGCTTGAACTTCTTGCCAGCGCTAAAGGAAACATCATCCGGGCTTTCTTATATGCTTGTCCAGATGTAGGGCCTAGGGAAACAGCAGGAAGTGAAGCTTTAGAGCTGTAATCCATTGAACATCAGAAATAGAGCCACGTCCTTATTTTAACTGATGAAATTACTAATAGATAAATGATAAAATCATTATACATTTGCCTTCTTTAGAATATTTGTTTTTGTTTCTCTTCTCTTTTTGCCCCAGTGGGTTTTTTTGGGTCCTTGCCAACCCAAGATATGTGTTAATTTCCTAACTTTGAATGTCCTGGGACATGCAGGTAAAGTGAGTTCAAAACTATAGACACAAAGGGCCTACCTTTGGTTACAGATTATCAAAGAAGATGTTTTAAGTTTTCTACCCAGATCCTAGTAAATTTCCTTTGTCATCTTCTCACTGGAAGACAAAAGTGCACCCCCTATTAAGTATGTAGTCTTTTCCAGAATCCTGGGTTTAAATGATGGTCTCAATTTCAGCTACCCCCCAAATTTTTTTCTTCGCTATCCTCCAAAATCCAAGGCTCTAGGTTCTTAAAAGAGGCAGGCATCATCAAGAAATCAGTATTGCAGGGCCTATTTACTTTTTTATTCTCCTGTGTCCTCTTATTTTTGACCTCTAGCCTTTTAGAGAATGTGTGTTTATTATTTAGAAACATTTTCTAGGTTTAAATTAGTTTTCAGTACATCTATCTCACAAGAGCAGAAATAAAGATTAACGGTTTTTTACTCCTATTCTATTCTATTCCCCATTTAAACAGGTAGGGCTAATTTTAACTTCACACTTATTTTGGATATTAGAAGGAAATATATCAGAGAAATCATAATAAATAAAACATTTGAATATCACAATTCAAAATACTAATTAGTCATGCATATCCATGTGGATATTTGAAATGTTTACTTTCCTTTATTATTTACATAATTTGTAAGTTGATCTTAGATCTTTGTTTTATGAGGAATGATAAGATGCAGTGTACAAAAGAAAGGTAAATGTAAATATACTGTGAGTCATAGCATTACTTCAGATGCTTCCAAATTTAGGATTTATGTAATCAGATGAGTAAAGTGAGTAACTTTTTATTGTTTTTTTAGATGGCCAAAAGACATACAAAAACATGCTCAATGTCACTAGCTATCAGAGAAATGCAAATTAAAATCACAATGAAATATCATCTTACACCTGTCAGAATGGTTATCATTATAAATCAACAGACAACAAATGCTGGCGAGGATGTGGAGAAAGGGGAATGTTTTCCCACTGTCAGTGGAAATGCAGATTGGTGCAGCCACTGTGGAAAGCAGTATGGAGATACCTCAAAAAATAAAAAATAGTCTGCCTTTCAACCCAGTTATCCACTTCTGGGAATATATCCAAATGATCCCAAAACATAATTTGAAGGAATATGAGCACCCCAATATTCATTACAGCATTATTTATAATCACCAAGATATGGAAGTAGCCCAAGTGTCCATCAGTAGATGGGTGGATAAAATAACTATGGGGCATTTACACAATGGAATACTACTTGGTCATTAAAAAGAAGGAAATTTCACCCTTTGTGACAGTATGGATGGACCTGAAGAATATTATGCTAAGTGAAATAAGCCAGTCAGAGAAAGACAAATGCCATATGATTGCACTCATATGTGGGATCTAATGATCAAACTGTACTAACAAGGAAAATAGAGACAGACTCACAGATAGCAGGATGAGAGCTGGGTGGGGGTGGGGTTAGGGGGTGAAGGGATTGAGCAAAAAGGAGAAAGAACTCATGGACATGGACAACAGTGTGGTGATTGGTGGGAGGAGGTGGTATAAGGAGACTAAATGGTAATGGAAAATGTACAATAAAGATTAAATTTAAAAAAGTATTTTGGGGACATTCACAGCCATGAAAAAATGTTTTGCATTCTAGGTTTATGGTGGTGAGAAATAAAGTCATTCAATTTATAGATTTATAGCCTAAGTAAAATTCTGAGATACAATTGGAATTTTGTTTATAGAAATTAATATTCTGTATGCTTATTTCAGTCTGAGAAAACTTCCTAAAGTATTCTTGTTACAAATATAATTAAAATGAGAACTATTAGTTTCTATTTAGTAACTATATAAAAAGAAAATTTTAATTGTTAAATAAATGATAAAGAAAATGTTTTAAAATAAAACATTTCCATTATCAACACATTTAACAAACACTGTAATGATTGGTAAAATTTTAACTATCAGTTGTTAAAAAAGTTTTTTTTTTAAATTTTATTAACTGGTAATTTATAGAATACATCATAGAACACATTATTCTTTGCACTTCTACATGAGGCTCATTTAAAATATCTGTCTTGCCCTGGCTGGTGTGGCTCAGTGGATTGAGGGCCAGCCTGCAAATCAAAGGTTTACCAGTTTGATTCCCAGTCAGGGCACATGCTTGTGTTGTGGGCCAGGTCCCCCATAGCGGGCGTGTCAGAGGCAACCACACATTGATGTTTCTCTCCCTCACTTTCTCCTTCTCCCTCTGTCTAAAATAAATAAATAAAATATTAAAAACATAAATAAATAAAATGTTCTGTCTTAACCTTTTTAATACATGAATATTTGATCATGTTAAAAATAATCTGATACCATCAATATTGCCTGTATAAAACTATCCTGGAATTCATACAGCAGGGATCTAAAAACACTCAACTAAATGATACCCTCCAAAATGCTTAACATGCATCTTCTTGCTCTTCCCCCAGAAAATATTGATGTGTAAGTTTTAACTTACATTATATCTTTGAGGATCCACAAAGAAACAAGCAAACAAAAACCAATATGGTTGATTCAACTATCAATTACACCTTACTACTTTTTAACTATAGGATCAACTCTAAGCAGTTCAATAGACTTAATTAAATAATTTCATTCTATTGTAGCCACCCCATAAATATTTTCATTGTTTCCAATAACATAAATTTAAGAATGATTATAGGGAATATCTTTTCAGCAATTTTAAGATGCAGTAAATTATTTGAAAACTTGTAGGGTCAGTGTCATAACTGCAGCATCACAACCATACTAGTTTGAACATTTTCAGATAGGTAAATTAACTTTAGATTTTGTTGTAAATAATAATTTTATACCTACTGATATTTATCTTTTGCTATTTCAGAGTGGAACTGAAACTTTTCTGTGTATATCCCTGTTGATGCTTAATTAAGGATCACATACAGTTTTATCCCTTCCTTAGATACCTGATATGTTTGTTTTTAAGTAAATAAATTAGATTTTAGTTTCATTTACTTTTTATGCATTCCTTTTTAAATGAGTTACTGTTCTACATTTACACTTCCTGAGAGCTACAGCTCTATTATATTTAATTCTCATGAGAATTCTACACAAAATTGTTTAATTCACAATGCAGAGTATGGAAGTGTGGAAGGTGAATAAATTAGTCAAACTTATTTAAAATCTTTTTATACCATATATTTAAATCTGATTATAGGCAGTTAAGTTATCCTCAAGCAGAATATTTGTGTTGTGACTTATTTAACAATAAAATATATCTTCATTCTTTACCAACTTTGCATTGAAAATCTGGAATAATTTCAGTAAAGCAGATATAACGAACACACACCAAAGTAGAATTTACCTAATAACAATGTGCAGTGTCAGCTCAGGGCTCTAAACTTAGAAGGCCAATTGTCCTCAGAGAAATGCAAACCACAGACTTCCTATGCAGTCCATAATTGAAATTGATTTACATGTATTTCTTGTAATTTTACCAATTTGTTCTAGACACCTTTATTTGCTAGCTTGCTGGCTTGATGAAACAGAGAAAACACATTGTTGATATGCAGTAACAAACAAAAAAAGATTGACTGGTTTCAATTTGTTAGAGTTACCAACTTGATTATTTAAATGAGCTTTCCAAGTCTTTTTCTATTTTCAAGATTGAAAAATGTTATCTTTATATGGGACCTTTAGAGGGAGTCAGCCACAAAAGTCACGTGAATTTGTGGCTCTGAGTCAGGACTGATTTTTTCTATGCCAGCTGTTAACTACTGAAATGATTTCATATTGCTTGGCGCAAAACTCCAGTCCCTGAGGGTCGTTTGTGCAGTATACTCACTATGACCCCTTCCTAGGGACTCTAACCACCTTGTCACAATCCAGCGAGATCTCTGGTCTCCACTCTACCAAAAGTTGTCCAGGTCCCCACTCTAGCATCTGTTTTGATTAATTGTTAAATATGTTGAATATTATCCCTATTTGAAACACAGTCCTTTTAGAAGACAAACCCTACACCAGTGTTGGTGATATGACCTATTATCTGTGTATCATGCATTACAGATGTGACAATGAAAGTAAACCAAGAGTTGGGTAAATAAACCCCAAAATACGTTATTTACAGATTCAGATGCTTTTTGTATATTGAAATGTATGAGATAAAGTATAAACAGTGCTGAACAAAGTGTCTGGGTCAGAGCCAACCAGATGCGGGTTTTCCCTTCAGTAGTTCCTAATACAGTATTGGGTTCCTAGAGCAGTTGAGGGGATGTGAAATTCCCGGAGAGTTCAGTAGCCTAGTCCTTTACTGAAGCCTACAAGGTAGTGAGAAGGGAGACGCCCACCACCTGCCCACAAGGGATTCTTTCACCTCTATACCTGAGCAATTCACCCTAGCAGTTGTCATTCCAAATTTCTTAAAATCTAGATCATGAACTAATGATCATTGTATGGAATTCTGTAGTCATTTCTATCAGACATACAAAGGTGGAGCCTACCAGCTGGGAGATGGTCTTTCAAACATTTAGAAGTGGAGGAAACACTGTAGTAGGATTCTAATCCCTCCAAGTACTACTCTCGGGGCCCTCAAAATAACTTCCTTGATAAAATGGGAATGTTAATACTACTTGAAAGAGTTGTTTGTGAAGATTGAATATGAAAATATATGTAAAATTTCCAGCTTAGTGTCTGGCATATCTTAACTGAAAAATGGTATTATTGTTATTATGTATGCTATTAATGATTATAAGTAATGTTCCCTTGCCGTTAGAAGATTTTAATATTTTCTCCTTGAAGCATGGCTTTAAAAATGCCAAGAGCAGAAAGGTATCAACAAAAAAGATGGAAAGAGGGAATTGTTTAAGAGTAAAGGGCCTATGTATTTATTTATTATTTGTTTGTTTGTTTAGATGAAGACAGTGGTACTTATAGGAATTACCTGTCAAAACAGCTTTCCATCTTCTCCCACCAGCACTTTCATAAGTAACAGTTTAGTCAATAATCTCTCCACTTCTTTGTTTGCCACTCCCTCCTTCCTTCTGGTGCTTTTTCCCACATCATCATCAAGAGATACACAAATTATTATTTAGGATGTCGATTTTTCTTAGAAATGTTTGTATGAAACACATGTAAGCCATAAAAAACATGCCTATTGTGTGCCAAATATTGGTTCAGCTGTGCAGTTTTAATCTTTACTTTTCAGCCTGTATCTTAAACACTTTAGATTCTGGGGGAGAAATGTCCCTGAAAACCTGAAGTAACCCATTGCACGAATAGCCAAATTCCCTATGGCCTCACAGTGCATTTGGGTTTTCACCAGGCCAAAACTGTGTAATAATGCAGTTACAACCACTCAATTCTGATTTGAAGTATCTCATAGCATCAATAAAATTATTTTACATACTATTAAATTTTTTACAGGAATACTTCTATACTTATTTTCATCCAGAGTAAACCTTCCCAAATACATTTTTTAGAATGCCGTCTGTGTTTGTGTTTCATGTTCACTTGAAGAAAATGTATTCAATTTTTGTTGTGCTGTTTTAAGTCATTTAAAATATTTTATTTTTATTAGACTTATTTTTTAAGAATTCTAACAGAAATGTTTGCTCAATTTCACTGATCATTTTAGTGTATTAAATAATATACTGTTTTAATAGAACCTAATGAGGCATCAAATTTGTTAGATTGGATTAACTGTCCTATACTTTAGAGATAAAACAAATTGAAATTCATTATTAGATGACCTAGTTTGTAAGTTTCCATTTATGTTTTTCATCCATGTTCTTAACTGATTTGTCTTTTATGATTTTCCTTTTATGTTGCAATATTTAAGTATAAAGGATATGCTACCATCACAAAATAAAGTGAGTTGATTACATCTTTTATGCTTCAGAAGAGTTTATTTGGTATGAGAATTAGCAATTTTCTGAAAGCTGCAAATAAATATCTCTGAAATCTTTTGGTTTTAGAAATTTTGTTATAATTCTTTGCTAATTTAAAAATATTCACCAGGATTATTGTTCTATTCAGGATTGTATTATGTAATGAGTAAATTGTTTTCATTTATATATTTTATAACAATTTTCTACCTCAACTGTATTATCAGATTTGTTGTATTACTTTTTAAAAGATTTTATTCATTATTTTTTAGAGAGAATGGAAGGGAAGAAGAAAGAGAGGGTGAGAAACATTGATGTGTGAGAGAAACATCAATCAGATGTCTCTTTTATTTGCCTTGACTGGGGACTGAACCTGAAACCCAGGCTGGTGCCCTGACTGGTAATTGAACCAGACACCTTTTGCTTTGCAGTGTGATGCCCAACCAGCTGATCCACACTCTCCAGAGCAATTGTGTTATTTATTGTAGCTATAGTCATTGTATTTTTAATCTACTCAGAACTTTAAAAAAATGCAGTTATGAGGGGGGACCCCCTAAAAATGGTATTACCTTCTGGAGAGCAGGCCCCTTGTAGTTCAGGTTTCCCCTATCTAGGTGGGTGTTCTAGCAACCCATCTGTATCGGTGTACCAGCTGGGGTTGCTGTGAGAGGCTATGTTCACCTTCAGTGATTGGTTTTTCTGAAGACTCTTTCAATGTGTTTGCTCACTTCACAATGGGTGATTTACAAGGGCATCTGCCTACACCTGCTCACACTAAGCTGAGTGTTCAGCAGTCTTGACCAAAAACAGTATGACCCCCTTACCTGACCCCCACTATTCACCTGATCTTGCCCCAAGTGACTTTTGTTTGTTTGTTTGTTTGTTTCCCCAGATGATAAAAGCCCTCAAAGGGAAACATTTTGCTGATGTAGAAGAGGTGAGACAAAAAAATGACAGAAGCACTAAAAGGCACCAAAATTGATGAGTTCAAAAACTGAGCAGTGGAAAAAATGTCTTGATGGGTGTATTGTGTCAAATGGAGAGTACTTTGAAGGTGACTGAAATTTAACATGTAAGAATAAATACACACTTTTTAATAAATAAATTCTGGTTTTGGGGGGCTCAACCTTCACATATCCATTTCCTGTTTTTTATTATTATTTTTCAAGTAAAATTCTGAGCTAGGTGATACTTACTTACTGTTTTTCTCAAATAGCTATCTATAATTTTTTTTATCAATTCTTAAGCTTTCCTGGTTTTATTTCACTCATTATTGCTTTTATCCTTTCCTTATGCTTGTTTTGTTTTATTTTTCCAACTTTATAAATTAGATGCTTACATCAATATATTTCTTTTTTCCCCCTAACTTTATAACAACATGTTTAATGCTATGGTTTTACTAATAGGTATTTTGGTATATATCTTATAATTTTTAATATTTAGGATTTAAAAATAGATATATTTATAGTGTTTGCCCACCTATCTTCAAAGAAAAGTTGGTTTGCTTGTAAGTAACCATATTTCCCAATGTCTACAGTTAATACTCCAAGAAGGAACCATTTAGCCTAAGTCCCATAATCCCTAGACTGGATAAAATGAACTAGACTGATTACATACATATGAAAAATATATACACACAACACATATCCATGTGCACATTAGCTTGTGTATAAATATTCATGTATATATATTTAGAACATACAGATACATGCATATATTACATACATATACATATTAATATATATTCCCATATACAGTACCTATATATGTGCACATATATATTCATTTGTACCTGTACTTTTAATTATACTAACATAATATTGTGCATCCAGATGAGCATATAGGTCATATTCTATATGTTATTTTAAAATTTGTATAATTAGGAGAAAGAAGAAGATCAAAACTATGAACATTAAAATGACAACAACTCACAACCATCAACAACTGAATCTAAGAAACAAAAACAAACTAAGCAAATGACTAGAACAGGAACAGAATCGTAGCTATGAAGATCACATGGAGGGTTATCAGCTGGGAAGGGGAGGGGGAGAATGGGGGAAAAGGTATAGGAGTTAAGAAGCATAATTGGGTAGGTACAAAATAGACAGGGGGATGTCAAGAACAGTATAGGCAATGAAGAAGCCAAAGAACTTATATGTATGACCCAGCGACATGAACTAAGGGGGAGGGAAATCTTTGGAGGGAAGAGGGGAAGTGAGCAGAGGGAGGCCACGGGGAAAAATTGGGACAACTGTAATAGCACAATCAATAAAATATACTTTTTTTGAGTTGTCTTTTTTAATTAATATATTTTATTGATTATGCTATTACAGTTGTCCCATTACCCCCTTCATTCCTCTCCACCCTGAACACCCTCTCCCACCCACATTCCCCCCCTTTAGTTCATGTCCAT
>CM052538.1:106805294-106829261 GCA_028533065.1 Trachops cirrhosus
TCTTTGTTTTTTGTTTTTGCTCTTGTTGTACCTGTTACGTATGAGTGGCAGAACCTTAGGTGTTCACAGGGCGGGGCACCCCAGTTGCTGGGTTGTGATGCTGTATGTTGGGGTGGGGTCTGAGAGGGAACAATGGCGCTTGCTCTGCTCTCCGTCAGACCTCAGTCTCTTCTTTTGCTTCCCCCAAGCAAACTGGGCCCCTCTGGTGCCAATTCCCGTGTGGATGGGCTTGTGCACCCCGTGGGACTTTCCTTTTCAATCAGTGCTCCAAGGCTCTATTTCCTGGCACTGGGACCCTGGGCTGTGCACAGTGCCTTGCTTCACAATTCCTGCCTCGCTGGGTCTGCAGGTCGCCACCCCTCAGCTGGGGTCTGCCAGCTGCTGCTTGTGTGCCCAGGGTCTGCCTGCTGCGGTCTTGGGTGCCCCAGTTGCCTTGAGCGTGCAGGTTGCCTTACATGCTGGTCCTAATGCTCTCTGCTCCTTGATTCACGACCCACTTCCTGCTGCCCAACTCTGCCCCTCCTACGGGTCTGGATGAACATGTCTAATTTAACTCCTTGGGTTTCCGACTTCCATACAGTTCAGTTTTCTGTCAGTTCTGGATGTTATTCTGTTTCTAAATTGTTGTTTTCCCTATCTTGGTTCTGGGAGGAGGCACAGTGTGTCTACCTATACATCCATCTTGGCTGGAAGTCCCTCAATAAAATATACTTAAAAAATAAAATAAAATTTGTAAAATTTAAACTTTCTATTACTTATTTAACTCATTAATGTTTTATAAATGTCAAGGGGTTGAGTTTAAATATTGACACTCATTTCATTTCTAGCATCGAAAGATTATGGTGAGAGAATTGGCCTATGTCACGCTACATTTCAGAATTCTTTTTTAAAATCTTTTTTTTTGCTGAGTACTTTGATTTTTCAGGGATGTTTAAAATAAGTCTATATTCTATAAAGTATAAATTATAACATTCACACTAATAATACTTAATAAACTATAATAGTTTATTTGTCAATGTTATAGATTAAGTCTTCTTTATATTCCTCCACCAATAATGCATTTTTACCATTTTCTTCTAATATTTTCAGTTGTTTCAGTTTTACACATACTGATATTACTTTAGTAACAGATATTCAAAATTAAAAATCTATACTATGCAATTCTATTTTTAAGTTTTTGAGAAAACTCTGTACTATTTTCAACAGTGGCTGCACCAGCCTGCATTCCCATCAACAGGACACTAGGGTTCCTTTTATTTACATCCTGGCCAGCCCTTGTTTGTTGATTTATTAGTGATAGTCATTTTCGCAGGTGTGATGTGATATCTCATTGTGGTTTTAATTTGTACCTCTCTGATGGCTAGTGATGTTGAGCATCTTTTCTTATGTGTATGGGCCATCTGTATATCCTCCTTGGAGAAGTTTCTGTTCAAGTCCTTTGCCCATTTTTTAATTGGATTGTTTGCCTTCCTGGTTTTGAGGTGTATGAATTCTTTATATATATTGGAGATTAAACCCTTGACTGATGTATCATTGGCAAATATGTTCTCCCCTACATTGGTTCTCTTTTTATTTTGATGATGGTTTCTTTAGCCATGTAGAAATTTTTTAATTTGATGTAGTCCCATTTGTTTATTTTTTTTCTTTATTTCCCTTGCCCTAGGAGATATACTGGCAAAACTATTGCTCCATGAGATATCTGAAATTTTACTTCCTATGTTTTCTGCTAGGATTTTTATGGTATCATGACTTATATTTAAGTCTTTTATCCATTTTGGGTTTCTTTTGGTGTATAGTGTAAGTAGTGGTCTAGTTTCACTTTTTTTTTTTTTGCATGTAGCATTCCAGTTCTCCCAACACTATTTATTGAAGAGACTGTCTTTACTCCATTATTTGCTTAACTACATTGTGTGAACTCTTTGTTAAATATTAATTGACCATAAATACATGACTCAGCAATTCTACTGCTGGCAATATACCCTAAAAATCTCAAAACACCAATGGAAAAGAATTTATGCACCTCTGTTTGCATAGCAGCATTATTTACAATAGCCAAGATTTTGAAACTGCTTAAGTGCCCCTCAGCAGATGAGTGGATAAAAAACCTGTGTTCATTTACACAATGGAATACTATGCAGTAGAGAAAAAGAAGGAATTCCAGCCTTTTGTGACAGCATGGATGGAACTGGAGACTATTATTCTAAGTGAACTAAGTCAGTTGGTGAAAGATAAATATCACATGGTCTCACTTATAAGAGGAATCTAATAAATAAAATAAACTAATGAGCAAAATAGAATCAGAGGCATGAAATCATGGAATAAACTAACTGTAAGAGGGGAGAGGGGAGGGGGATAATGGTGGAAAGAAGGTGAAGGGATTAGCCAAAGAACATACATGAAAGACCCATGGACATGGACAATGGTATGGGGATTGACTGTGGAAGTGGAGTGTGGGCTTGGTTGAGGGTGGTAAATGGAAAAAAATGGGACAACTGTAATAGCATAAACAATAAAACAATTAATTAATAAAATCTTCACTATACAAGGAATAATTAATTAATTCATACAAGAATTTATAGTATTTTGCTGATTTCATTTTTGTATTACTTTGTATTAAGTTAATCCTGCTACCTAACATTTTATATATTTGTTTACGCTTTTCTTGCATAAACAATCAGAGTCATTTTTTAAGATTTATGTCTCGTAAACTGAAATTATAAACTGGCTTAATAATAGTGTCTATCTCATGGTCATATTAAGATTGAGAAACAATATATTAAATTGTTAATGCAGACTCAGTGCATGGTAGGGACACAAAAATTTTGTTATTATATAGATTATAAAGTTTATTATTGTCATCAGTATCAGCATATTTTTATTCATTCTGATTATTAGTTTGGTTTCTGTGATTTGCAAAATGACTTACATTTTCTTATTTTACATATTCCAATAATTTATAATTTATTTTTCATGCATTATATACTTATGTTAAAAGTGTATGTTTATATTTCACTGCTTATATTTTCACCAGTATTTTTCTAATTTTTGAAATCAAGAATAATATATTTTTTTATTCCACTTTAGGTAAATTAAGCAATTAACTTGTTTTTACCAAATATTAATTCACATTCTTATACTTGTTCACGCATAAAAAATTTAAACCTATTATCTTTTATGCAATTAACAATTGAATTATACATATGGTCTTTCCACTGAGCCTCACCAGCCAGGGTTATACATATGCTCTTTCCCATGAATGTTTTTTTTTTACATTTTAGTTCCTTAATTTTTTTAAATAGATTTTATTGATTATGCTATTACAGTTGTCCCATTTTACCCCCTTCATTCCCCTCCACCCTGCACACCCCCTCCCACCCACATTCCCCCCCTTTAGTTCATGTCCATGTGTCATAAATTCTTTGGCTTCTACATTTCCTATACTAGTCTTAGCCTCTGCCTGTATATTTTCTACCTACCATTTATGCTACTTATTCTCTGTACCTTTTCCCCCTCTCTCCCGCTCTCACTCCCCTACTGATAACCCTCCATGTAATCTCCATTTCTGTGATTCTGATCCTGTTCTAGTTGTTAGCTTAGTTTTTTTGTTGGTGTTTTTTTTTTTAGGTTTGGTTGTTAATAGCTGTGAGTTTATTATCATTTTAATGTTTATAGTTTTTATTTTCTTTTTCTTAGATAAATCCCTTTAACATTTCATTTAATAAGGGCTTGGTGATGATGAACTTCTTTAACTTGACCTTATCTGAGAAGCACTTTATCTGCCCTTCCATTCTAAATGAAAGCTTTGCTGGATAGAGCAGTCTGGGATGTAGGTCCTTGTCTTTCATGACTTGGAATATTTCTTTCCTGTCCCTTCCAGCCCCTTCTTGCCTACAAGGTTTCTTTTGAGAAATCAACTAACAGTCTTAAAAGAACTCCTTTGTAGGTAACCCTCTCCTTTTCTCTTGCTGCTTTTAAGATTCTCTCCTTATCTTTAATCTTGGCTAATGTAATTATGATGTGCCTTGGTGTGTTCCTCCTTGAGTCCAACTTCTTTGGGACTCTCTGAGCTTCCTGGACTTCCTGAAAGTCTATTTCCTTTGCCAGATTAGGGAAGTTCTCCTTCATTATTTTTTCAAATAAGTTTTCAATTTCTTGGTCTTCCTTTTCTTCTGGCACCCCTATGATTTGGATGTTGGAACATTTAAAGTTGTCCTGGAAGTTCCTAAGCCTCTCCTTATTTTTTTGAATTCTTATTTCTTCATTCTGTTCTGTTTGAATGTTTCTTTCTTTCTTATGTTCCAAACCATTGATTTGAGTCCTGGTTTCCTTCTTGTCACTGTTGGTTCCCTGTAGATTTTTCTTTATTTCACATAATGCAAACTTCATTACTGCCTGAGTCTTTTTTATACTGTTGAAGTACCCAGTGAGTTCCTGGAGCATCCTGATAACCAGTGTTTTGAACTGTGCATCTGATAGTTTGGATATCTCTTCATCATTTAGTTGTATTTTTTTCTGGAGCTTTGATCTGTTCTTTCATGTAGGACATTTTTTTTTTTTTGCCTTGGTGCCTCTGTTACGTAGTAAGGGGAAGAGCCTTAGGTGTTTACCTGAGTGGAATAACCCACGTTGCTGTGTTGTGATGCTATATATGGAGGAGGAGTCCTAGAGGGAACAATGTTACTTGCTCATTCTTTTCCCATTTTCAGTCACTTTCCCCACTACCCACAAGCAAATTGGGCCCTTCTGGTGCCGATTCCTGGGTGGGTGAGTTTATGTACATTCTAGGACCCTGTGAGTCTCTCCAATGAACTCTCTTGTGAGACTGGGAGTTTCTCCCACTGCTGCCTCAACTGCCACAGGAGTTTTCAGTCAGAGATTTTGAGGCTTTATTTCCTCACACTGGAGCCCTGGGTTGTGTGGTCTATCTTGCTCCCCAGTTGTTGTTCCCAGTTTATCTGCATGAGAATGTGGGACTGCCTAGTTTACAAGCCACCACCTTGCCTGTCCCAGTCTTCCAGCTGCTGCCTTGCTGTGAGTCCTCTCAGCCTGGCTACCCATCTCTGCCCCTTCTACTGGTCTGGATGAATATTTCTTCTTTAATTCCTTGGTTATCAGACTTCCACACAGTTTGATTTTCTATCAGTTCTGGTTGTTTTTTGTTTTTAAATTTGTTGTCCTTCTTTTGGTTGTGCAAGGAGGCACAGTGTGTCTACCTACGCCTCCATCTTAGCCTGAAGTCCCATGAATGATTTTTTTTTTATAATGCATTGTGTTCAGCAACAAAATCAATCACATTTAACCATGTGTTTAATTGTTTTAGTATTTCATTAGTCTGTCTTTGCAGTAGTAGCAAATATTCCTAATATCTCAGTATTATGAACTGAATATTTGTTTTCCCTACAAATTTATATATTAAAGTCTTAACCCACCAATTTTTGTTGATATTATAAGGTGGGATCTTTTGGAGGTAATTAGATTGTGAGGGTAAACCCTCATGAATGGGATTAGTGTTTTTGTAGGAGGAGATGTGAGAGAGCATCTCACTCCGCTCTCTCTTTTTCCCCTCATCTTGTTAGGACACAACCAGAAAATGGTCATCTGCAAACCAGGAAGAGGGCTCTCTCCAGATACCATATCTGCTTGATCTTAGAATTTACAGACTCCAGAACAGTGAGGAATATGGGTATTTTACCAATCTATGCCAATGTGTTATACCAATATAAGAAGACTAAGACACTCAATAAATACCTGTTTCTCACTATATGGGGTTATTGTTTAGCTATGGTTGTGTTGAGTTCTCAAAACTCAAGTGCACTTAACAAGGCTCACCTCCACATATCTTCTCATTCTGAAATGCATGGTAAAGAAGCAGGCACATTTTAGTGCATGCTTTTCACATACTGATGAGCAGAATCAAGCTATGCAAGCATATGTAAAAAATCTACTAGATGATACATACATCGGGTCAAGTGATTTTTCACTAGCCAAAAAAAGTCACATGACCAAAACAAAAATCAGTGAAAAATATACTACTCCTATAGGAAAGTATGGCATGGGCAGAGAGGAAATAATAATCTTGAGTAAATTATATAATAAATGACAACTACCTCACATAAAACCTCTTCGGCTCAAACTTCCCCTGTCTTTATTTTCTTATGAAAGTACATCAGAACTTGTGTTTTCAAGTTTATACATAAGTAATATGGTTTTCTATCTTTGCACTTGTGGTTTTAGAATGTCTTTTTGTTATTTTCCCTTAAGTAGGTAGAAACCCTTCTAGGGCACTAAAATTTTTGGCTTAAAATTTATTTAATGGTGCTTTGGATTCAGGAAAAATAATAAAAATAGTGGGAAAGGAAAAAATATTTATATGTAATAAAAAACAAAATGAACTTTCTTCAAATATTAAACAAAGACAGTCAAAGTAACAGAAGGAAAACTAGCAAAGTATAGATAAAAGATTTCAGTGAGAGCTTCTAGATGTTAGCATAATCACATGTTGCTGAGAGATCAAATAAATGTTAGGTGTCAGTGTCAGATAGGATGTGGGACAATAGTCCTTGAAATGTCTGGAAATTATCCTTTTCTGACTATAATATCACTTGAGTAAACTGCCATAGATCCTTGAGGGGAATAATTATTGTGTGATTTTTTTCCTTTATTTTTATTGTTGACACTATTACATATATCCCCATTTCTTCCTCTTTGCCCACTTCCACCCAGCCCTGCCCCTTGCCTCTGGCCATCGCCACACTATTTTCTCTGTCTATGGGTATGTATATATGTTCTTTGGCTACTCCCTTCACTTTCTTTCCTCCAGTATACTCTTTCCTCTTCTCCTCCGACAGCTGTCAGTCTATTCCATAGGACCATACTTCTGTTTCTGTTTCATTCATCAGTTTATTTTGTTCATTAGATTCTACATATAGGTGAGATTATATGGTATTTGTGTTTCTTTGATTTATTCAGGATAGTAATCTTCAAGTGCATCCATGACATCACAGAAGGTAAGTGTGTCTTCTTTTTTACAGTGAAGCAGTATTTACTCCATTATGTGCTATCTGATCTTGAAGAGCAATTGCAGGGCTCTTCCTCCTTTGAAACATTTTCAACTTTCAGCCATTGGGGTGCAGGTCTGAATATAAACTTAGATTTACAGGTTAGACAAGGGATTGTGACTTTTTATGGGAAAGGCCCCTCTCAATTTACTCAATGACCTTTGGAATTTATAGATTAAACAAATTTTTGTTTGGCTGCCATCTATCTTGCTTTTTGAAATGTTACATTCTATTAATCATAAAGATTTAATACATAGGTTTTCACAGTATATTTTGAATTCTGATTAACATTTTTCTAAATTTCTTGTATTATAAAATATTTTATTCTTTCAAGTGAACATTAACTTCAAAATATTTCAAAGAGTTTAAGTAGGCTTTAATTGGTATATAGATTAAATTAAGGTAAAATAACATTTACAAAATTTTTATAAGTTTCTTTATACATGTTTTACATAATTCTTTCTGTGTGTCTTTTTTTCTCTGTATCTATGTTTATCTATCTATCTGCTATCTATTTACCTATCATCTATCTATCTATCTATCTATCTATCTATCTATCTATCATCTATCTATCATCCCAGATATTATATATTATAATTGTTTTAGTTATTGGTATTACTTTTAAATTGATTATTAATGACTAAGGAAACTATTGAATTTTAAAGGCATATATGATACCCTTAGTAAACCGTTTTGATTCTAATAGCTTTAAAATTTATTTTTCTCCCATCGAAGTACTAACCAGGCCCAAACCTGCTTAGGTTCCTAGATCGGACAAGATTGGGCAAGTTCAGGGTGGTATGGCCATAGACATAATCAACAAAAGAAAAATGCAAACAAAATATAACTAGAGACATTGAATTAAGAACAATCTAACAACAGCCAGAGGGGAGGAGGAGGCAGCCGTGGGGAGAAGGGTTTTCAGGAACAACCATAAAGGCCATATGGACAAAACCAAGGAGGAGGGTGGAAGCAAGGGAGGGAGGTGGGTTTGGCTGGGGAGGGGGGAGTGGTGGGAAGAAAATGCAGACAACTGTAATTGAACAACAATAAAGTAAAAACTATATATTTTTCTGATTTTCAAAACAACATGCATATTGTCTGAATGAAAAGTTTGTTTCCCTCTTCATTGACATTTATAGCTCTCTTTTTATCTCATCACATTGAATACAACTGCCTATACTACATTCCCTGTTAGTTGATTGCAAGCAATTATTTTATTATTATCCTAAAAGGTGCTGTTTCTAGTACTTCACCAATAAAGATTATTGGTGTTTCATGTTTCCAGGAAATATGCTTTATTAATAAATGACATTTTCTTCTATTTCAGCTTTGCTAAGAGTTTTTTATTAATTTAGGGAGTTTAATTTCATCAAATGCTTTTTAAGTAATATTACCATTTCTATTTCATTCCTTCAGCCAACTAACATGCTGAATTAAATTAACATTTTTCTAATGTAAGCATCTTTGTATATCTGGGAAAAGCAGAGTTGATAATGAATTCTTCTTTAAATACACACGTAAATATTTAAGAATTGCAAATTCTCATGTATGTGTAAATAAAATTTGTCATTACTTGCATTTCATTCATCATTGCTTAGTTTTGGTATGAGAATTATCCTAACTTCATAAGTGATCTATCATTTTTAATGTTCTAGACAGTTTATAAAGTGAAGATATTACTTGCTTTTAATGTTTTTGTAGCGCTTAGAAGTCAAAGAGTCTAGATCAGGTAACTTTTTTTATACATTTAAATACATTTAAAATATTTTAAAATGTTTCTCTAAGTTAATTATCTATTCTACTTGATTTACTCTTGATTACATCTTTTTATATATACTTTTTTACTCTATTACACAGAATATGTATTTTAGAGTAACTATTAATCACAAAATATGTCCTATTGAATTTTACATCAACATTTATCAGGGTATACAATTGAAATCAGATAATCTTAATGACTTAGTGAAAATCTATGTAGTGGGAGTTTGTGCCAGAACTGTTTCAAATTCCCATTCTTTCAAGCAATCATTTGTTCAATTGAGGTAGGTTATAATGTTTTGTGGAAATAACACTGTGAGAATAGTTGTTTGGCTTCTATTAATTGATTCCACTGCTATCAAAAAAGCCACTTGGTTTTTATGGGTTTATTTCCTCATATATATAATAAGGTAAATTCTAGAAATCATTTCTGCCTAGGACTAATAACTATATTTCTAATGTAAAATGCTATTTCAATATATATACATATATATAATTTAAAATCTAATGTGAGAAGGTGTTTTATAGTGGGACAAAATCTTTTGAATGATAACTTAGCTTCCTAAGATATAAAATTTTGGCTAAGGAAACATTGATTACATTTTGTAAGCAAATTGGAAGACAATATTATAACCCTTATAGTAATTGTAATATCCTCAACTAAAAGTAGCATGGTAAAATATAGAAAAATAGTCAACTTTTTCACCATTCATTCATTCAAATTAACTGATTTGGGGGAACTTATTTTACAAACATTATTTTAGAAACATTATATTTTAGAAACATGAACAAATATGTGTTAATAAATGATGCAGTTATGGTAAAAGTATTTTATCAGATGTGTCATTAATAGATTCATTATTCAGGGAATTATAGATTGCCTAAAATAATTTGTGGTATTTGAGAATTTATTTCCCAAGATAGTATAGACATAATAGCAAAGTGGGTATTTTTCACTTAATTGACTTTTTAGCATTCTTTATTTAATATTTTCTTTGTTTTATTCCTTCATTATAATTTAAAGAATAGATATTCTAATTTATATAATTATGCAAATACCTTTAAAATACTAACTTTGAAACAAAGTATGCAACATAAAAATTTATGTGGCTTGTCCTGAAAAAAACATTAAATAAAACAAAAGCAAATTTGCATGTTTTGCTCTTAAAATCCATTCATGAGCTAATAAAAAAATCATAAAAATACACATAAGAAAGTCATGATGAAAATAAAATACTCAGTTTTAAATTTCTATCCTAGAGGAATTTATTAGTCTGTTATAGAAAATGTTTATAATTGCATGACTTGTAGAATTTAATTTTATATATCTAGTATATTATTAATTTTAAGATTTATTTTTAAAGTACTAGGGAAATTATGCCATTTCCAAGAGAACTCTGTGAAACAAACACATACACATTTTATTTATATTCTATCTATGCTTGTTATTTTCATCTTTTTTGATTATGTACTTTCTCTGAATCAAATTCATGTCAGAGAGTTAATTTAATGGCTTACTGGAAGTTCAGTGTCCAGTTCTCCCAGTGAGCATTTTATTAGTAGTCATAAGAAAAACTCTAGAACTTATGTCATGATGTCATAAGTTATTTTTCTTCATCTAGGGAGTAGAAATATGTTTCTTTTTTTATTCTTGGGACTTGTTAATGAGTACAATGTATGACCTCTTGGTGTTCTTAGTATTATAGAAATAATTACAATATAAAACAAAAGTTCTGAAGACTTTAAAAATACACTTATGATAAGTGAAAAATATAATGGAAATATATAAATAGATTACCTGATCACCTCACTGGTAGAAAACCAATAAATCAACCCTACAAGGAAAAAAATAATAGAGAGAAAGACAAATTCTTAAGGTGATTATTGAATTGGACTCAGTAACAGAGAAACTTTACTTTTCTCCAAATTGAGAAAGCATTTTAAATACATAATGTATTATAAGAAAAAATATACAGCAATATGTATGTGTGTGTATCTTAACTACAAATATTCATCATCAACTCTTACTTCATGTGTAGGAAAGATGTAGTTAACTATACATAGGGAGTTTTGTCCTTGTCAAACCCTTGAAGCCATCCTGACCCAAAATAGTGAGCTCATATCTGGGAATTGCATGCTACTCAGTGACAAAGTCTATAGTTATTCTTGTTATACCTATAAAAGGATGTGACAGCTACAGTTCTCCTGAGCAATCTATATATGTGAGCCTGAGAGCCTAAAGTGAACTGTTTTACTTTCACTGCCATTAAGTAGGCCTATTAGTCTCCTATTGCTGTTGTAACATATTACCACAAACTTAATGGCTTAAAACAGCACAGATTTATTATTTTACAGTTCTGGAGGTCAGAAATGTAAAATGAGTCTCACTGGGCTAACACCCAGGTGTCAGCAAGGTTGCGTTCCTTCTGGAGGCTCTAGAAGCAATCTGTGGACTACAAAGGACTACAAAACTTTGTTGTCCTTTCTCAAGATTAATGAGGATATTTAGGTAATTTATTTTTTATATAAATTTCTGTAATAGTTGTTCCAGTTCTGCAAAATATGCCATTGGTATTTTGATAGGAAATATGTGGAATATGTAGATTGCTTTGGACAGCATGGATATTTTAATGATATTAATTCCTCCAATCTATGAACACATATGCTTCCACTTACTTCTATCATCCTACATATTATTCTTCAATGTCCTGTTGTTTTCCAAGTACAGGTCTTTTACCTTCGTGATTAAATTTATTCCTAGGTGCCTTATTTTTTTTCTTCTTGATGTAGCAAATGGGATTGTTTTCTTAGTTTCTCTTTCTGATAGTTTATTATTAGTGTTTAAAAATGCCACCAATTTCTAAATATTGATTTATATCCTGCTACTTTGCCAAATTTTGTTTATTACATGTAGTAGTTTTTGCTGGAATCTTTAGAGTTTTCTATACACAATATCATGTCATCTGTGAATAATGACAGTTTTACTTCCTCCTGTCCAATTTCAATAACTTTTATTTCTTTTTCTTGTCTGATTGTTATGGCTGATACTTCCAGTATTATGCTGTATAAGAGTGGTAAAAGCAGACATGTGTGCCTTGCTCCTGATCTGAAGGGGAATGTTTTTCACTTTCTGCACATTGAATATGATGTTGGCTGTAGTTTTTTCACATATGGCTTATATTATACTGAGGTATGATCCCTCTATTTCCACTTTCTGAGAGTTTTAATCATAAATGGTGCTAGATTTTATCAAATACTTTTTCTGCATCTATAGATATGATTTGTGATTTTTTAAAATTTTTGCAATTATAAGACAAGTTTATTTATATATCCAAGAGTCTAATCAAAATTTAAATGTGGTTTTATTGCCATTGTGATTATGTGATTTTCTTTTTATTAATGTGATGCATCACATTTATGGATTTGCAAATATTGTACCAACCTTTTATTGCTGGAATAAATCACACTTGATCATGGTGTATGGCCTTTTTAATGTATTACTGGATCTGGTTTGCTAATATTTTTTTGAGGATTTTAGCATCTATGTTCATTAGGGATATTGGACTGTAATTTTCTTTCTTTGTAGTGTCTTTACCTGGTTTTAAAATTAGGATAATGCTGGCCTCATAAAAAGAGGATGGAAGTCCTCCCTCCTCTTGAATTTTTTGGAATAATTTAAGAAGGCTAGGGTTAGCCCTTCTTTGAGTGTTCATTAAAATTCACTTGTGAAACCATCCAGTCCTGAACTCCTTTTTTTTTGGTGAGAGTTTTTTTATTACTCCTTCAATCTCATTAATTTTAATTGTTTTCATGCAAGTTAAACAACATGTTATTAAACAAGAAGAGGGTTACCAATGAGATTAAGGAAGAAATTTTTAAAAATTATATGAAAACAAAGGAAAATGAACACACAACCAAAGTTTTGGGACACAGTGACAGCAATCCAGAGATGGTATTTCATATATCACAAACCTTCCTTAAGAAGAAAAAATACCCCCCAAATAAACAATCCTACCTTACAGCTAAAAGAACTAGAAAAGAAAAACAAAAAACCCCAGAGTAATAGAAGGAAATATTAAAGATTTAAGGAAGGACTTAATAAGAATCAAGGCAGAAATATAATACAAAATATCAATGGGACCTAGAGCTTGTTCTTTGAAAAGATGAACAAAATTGATATACCTTTAACCAGACTGATCAAGGAAAAGAAGACATAGGACCCAAATAAAAAGAATCCAAACTGAAAGAGAAGTAACAACTGACATCACAGAAACAAAGAGTTGTAAGAAAATACTATGAACAACGACATGCCAATAATGGATGACCTGGGTGAAATAGGTAAATTCCTATAAGCATACAGTCATCTAAAACTGAATAAGAAAGAATCAGAAAACCTGAACAGGCTGATTAAAACTAATCTTCTTGTCTTAAATTCAGCTAGGTAGCAACACTAATTCCATCTGCAACCTTAATTCCCCTTACGGTGTAAGGCCATATGCTCATAGGTTTTCGGGATTAGAACATGGGAATCACTGAAGGGGGTACAGTGTTCTACCTACAGTAACATATTATAATGTGTTATCAAGTTATTATATTATTAATAACTTTAGAGTATCCAAAGGAGAATTGAGTACACTTGTTATAACATAATTAAATATATGAGAAGAAACACTGGATTGGGAGTCAGAAAGTATAAATTCTAGTTCTAATTTGCCCCTGAACATATGCATTACTTCCACAGTCACATTGATACCTATATTTTCAAATATAGATAAAGTAATCTGAGAATCCTCATTATATACTAGAATAGGAATTAATATTTATAGGAAAGTAAGAAGATCAAGTAAAAGAAGAGGCTAATAAAGTCAGAAGACTTCAACAGAGAGGCCTAGAGGACTACTGGATATAAACCTCCAAAGGGAAACCCAGCTGACTTTTTTGATTTTCAGAATCAAAGAAAGAAAACAATCCCAAATTATTTATTGTTTTGTCATTTTTGAGCCATGCACTGAGAGTTTGATGAGCAGCCCTCAGTGACAACATGGCCCAGAGTCTCTGGAAGGAAGCAATGTCAGCAGGTTATGTGCACGCTCCCAGGAGGTTTTGCTATTAATGGCACAGAAGAACTTGGAGATTAAGTGTGTTTTCTAACCCCTCCAAAGGCAGTGCGTGTTATGTGAAGAGATGAAGTGAAGAATCGATCTTTATGAGAGTGTTTCTAATTTAGGTACAGATTTTAAAAAACACAAACATTCAGACAAGTTCTGGGTTATTGGAGAATTTTGATGTTTAAACTACAGAACCAGGCAGGCACATCTCAAGAATTATTAGATGGGTGAAGTGACTGAGTATTCCAAGGGTAAGAGGGGCCTAGGATTTTCATAGAAACTTTTATCTAGATTATTAAGTTTCTCATAACAATATAAAATTAATCTTAATATATTCTCAATATAAAATTTTATAGTGTTTCTGATGTTTTAGATATTTCTGTGACTACTTAAGGAATGAACCACTGGAAATGTTATATAAATTGAAGAAATTATTGATAAAATTGATAAAAATAATATACATGATCACATTTAAGAGTTTGTGTACACGTTAGAGTAAAATCTGTCATTTCTAGCCTTCATGGTTAACACACTATTGAAACTGAAGATTTATTAGCCTTTTAATATATCAAACATTTAACTAATTTATTCTGAGAAAATTATAAACTTAAATACTTAAAGAATTCATGCAGGGGACATCCTACAAATAAAGAATTTTTATTGAATAGTGTTAGTAGAGATCAAGAATGTAATTTTTCTATGTGTAATAGGGATTCACCAGACCCAAAAGGACACATTCAGAATAATGAGCTGTTTGGAAAACAGTGGAGATAGAGTTAAATATTTTAGGAACAAATCGGGTTATTCATGGGCATCCCTGTGTGTCCTAGAATGGCTCATATTTAAACTGGGAGTTAAAACCAGGGATTCAAGCTGCTGCTCAAGGGTTAATCCTGAGATCTATGTACAAGGTCAGGCTCCAAAACACTCTTTACACAAAACTGTGTTGCCGTGAGTAAAGCTGTAAAGATATTCCACTATATTTTCTAGTGTCCGGAGGGTATAATAATGCTGGCTAACAGTAAGGAAGATTCATATTTATTTCCTTTACCCCTCAAAAATGGTTTACAAATAAATTATTTTCCAGTATTTCCTCTACGAAATTGCATCATACATCCTAAAAGAAATGCACAGAGTATAAAAGACAATGCTTGTATGCATCAGAGCAGGCTAATAAACCACCATCCTGAATTTCTTGACAAGGAAACCACCTAAGGCTAGAAGTAGTTGAGTATAATAGAAAAATGAAAAACAGAGGAGACCCAGATGACTCCCTCAGAGGGCTATTTTATGGCATGATGTATTATCTGAGGACTGGGAAAGCCCTACCCAGTATATATGCAATTACAGCAACAAGTTACAACAAGCCCCCCACAGATGATCGTTCAAGGCTATGCATATCTTTTTAAAATAAAAGTTATATATACCAAGTCTGTAATTTTCTAATGGATCAGTTTAATTACTCTCTGTGATGCTTAGAATTTATTTATTGTTTACCTCAAGAATCACAGAGCCCTTTATCAGCTAACATATGTCTTCGATGGTTCTGGTGTTAATATCTAAGTTTTAATTAACAAGGTTTGTAGACAGAAGTTTCTCCATTTAACACTTAAACAAGTTCCAGTTTAATAGATATGTAACTAAATATTCTAGATAGTAGTTTAAAATGAGATGCTAAAATATCCACAATTTTGATCCCAGAATAGATCATTTTCACATCCTACAGCAAGTTTTTACTCAGCTTGCCTTTAACTTAGTTGTGTAAAAATTGTAGGCATAAGATCTTGTTGATGGCTCATCGTAAACAAATTTCACAATCAGTTTTGACAAAAATTTACCAATCATATAATTTTTTAATAAATAAAAACATTTTTAATGTTTGTGCTACCTTAAATCGAGACTACTAACAGGAAAACTATAGAAAAATTATCAGTAACCTGAAAAATTAAATCATAACTATTATGTAAATTAGTTGATGCAATTCCAAGTGTTTGTAGACTGTGATATTCTTCTTCCACTAAAACAAACAAAAATTGTCTACCTTTAATATAAACTTTTTAAATTGGCAACAGAGACATGAACATTATTTAATTTTCATTACATGCATATTGTATATTTCTTTTGACACAATTTCAAAAATTAGCTAACTGATACAATGAAAGTTGCTGATGGGATATAAAGTAAAAGTGAGTAGTAGTATATACAGTAAATATACTTACTGCATATTTATAATAATAATGGGTTGTTTTCATTAAAAGATATTAAATACATGTTATGTGCTCTGAAAAGAAAGAGGCTGGCTTCAGCTATATGGTTTTCCGCAAAGAGTGGTTAGGCTACATAGAAAGAGATGGAAAGCCAAATGCCAATATTTTTTCAGTTCTAAAAGGAGAAAAGGAGATATAATGAGGAAGGAGTTTGCTGATAAAGAAAAAGAAAAGAGTAGTTGCCCGGTTGTTCTTAGGAGGGAAAGTAATTTTCTAGGTCAATGAGTGTCAAAACAACAAGGTTAAAAAGTAAACTTAGCACTCCTTAGAGTGCCTTGGCCATCTGTTTGGTTGTCATGATTCAATAATTGATTTGGAGACATGATTCAATAAAGCTTTTATATTTAAAATTAAAATGATTGGCTCTATTCAGTATTGATAACATATTACATGCACACACACAAGATAAACATCAAGCACAATCTAGGGCTTTATGCAGGTAAAGAGGAACACATGGTAATTCTCTGACTTACCCTGATTTTTCTGATGGAAATTTGAGTAAGCTACAAGCAAAAATAGAATGGTCAGACATATATATATATATATATATATATATATATATATATATATATATATATATAAACTGTGGACTTATTCTTCTTATTTTTCTATTATGAGACCTCATTTCTCCTTTTTTTATTGTTCAGTTACAGTTGTCCCCATTTTTCCCACATTACTCTCCCCCTGCCCTACTAACAGATCCTTTCCTTCTAAAAACTTTGTGGTACTGAAAAGGACTAGATTAGACCCTACATTGAAAATGACCTACAAAGTCATACCTTCAAAAGTGTGCATGTATTTGTGCATTTATTCATTTCAGCAAATCGGTACTGAGGGGCTGCTATTTATGATGCTATTCTAGGAGCTGTGAACATAACATATTCCAGAAAGTCAGACATGGTAAAAACCCTATATAATTTTATTAATCAATGTCACTCCAATAAGCTCAATAAAAATATTTAAGGTAATAAAGAATAGTCAAGAGGTAAATGCAGTTAATAGAAATCATTCCGAGATGGTTCACACATTGAATTTTGCACATATAACTATTAAAACAGTATTATAAACATGATAAAAAATTAAGACATTTTTTCAATGATTAAAGGAAATATGAGTGTGATGAATGACTGAGTAGGGAATTTTATAAGATAAATAAAAACTACAAAATAAAATTTCTAGAATGAAAATCTACAATAATTAATTTTTTAAAGATAATGTATAACTTTCACATCCAATTGCAGATTGCAGTAGAGAGACAATGATCTTGAGGACAAATCAACACAAAATTTCTACAATGTTTTGATTACGATGACCTTGTAATGTAGTTTGATATCAGGAATTGTAGCCCTCCTATTTTGTTGTTCTTTCTCAAGATTACTGAGGCTATTCAGGGTCTTTTTTGGTTTCATATACATTTTTGAAATATTTGTTCTAGATCTGTGAAATATGCCATCGGTATTTTAATAGGAATTGCATTGAATCTATACATTGCTTTGGGTATGGACATTTTATTGCTGTTAATTCTTCTAATGATGAACATGGTATATGCTTCCATTTATTTGTATCTTCCTTAATTTCTTTCTTTAGTGTTCTATAATTTTCTGAGTACTGGTCTTGGTTAAATTTATTACTAGGTACTTTATTTTTCCTGTTGCCATAGTAAATGGGATTTTCCCCCATAGTTTCTCTTATATTTCATTGTTGGTGTACAAAAATGCCTTCAAATCCTGAATATTGACTTTGTGTCCTGCTATTTTGCCAATTGACTTGTTAGGTCGAGTAGTCTTTTGGTGGAGACTATAGAGTTTACCATGTATACTATCATGCCTTGTGCAAATAATGAAAGTTTTACTTCTTTCTTTCCAATTTGGATGCCTTTTATTTCTTCTTCTTGTATGCTCACTGTAGCTAGGACTTCCAATACTATGTTGAATAAGAGTAGTGAGAGCAGACACCTGTGTTTTATTCCTGATCTTAAGGGAAAGCATTTCATTTTTGCCCATTGAGTATAATGTTGGCTATAGGTTTCACATATATGGTTTTTATTATTTTGAAGTGTGTTCCCTCCATTCTAACTTTGATGGGTGCTTTTATCATAAATGGATGCTGGATTTTATCAAGTGCTTTTTCAACATCTACTGATATCATCATGTGATTAAATAGAAAATTTCCAATGTGAAGAACAGAAAGAACACAGATTGAAGAAAAATGAAAACAATCTCAAGGGCTTGTAGAACAATATCAAATAGCCTAGCATGTATAAAGTTTAAGCTTCAGAAAAAGAGAAGAGTGGGCAGAAAATATATTTGAAAAATGATTGTTGAAAATTTCCCAAGTTTAATGAAAAACAACTTAGAGATTCTAGAAGCCTCATACACTCAAAACAGAATATGACAAAGAAAAGGAAGGATTTGTCACAAATTGAATAAACAGTAAAATACAAAAAATTTTAAAAGAAAATTTGAAAAAATTAGAGAATAAATACAAGGGGACAACATTTAAATAACTGTTGATTTCTTCTCAGAAATAATGAGCCCTGGCTGGTGTGGCTCAGTGGAATGAGTGAGGCCTGTGAACCAAAGGGTCGCTGTCACATTCCCAGTCAGGGCACAGGCCTCAGTTGCAGGTCAGGTAGGGGTCACACAAGAGGCAACCACACATTGATGTTTCTCTCCCTTTCTCCTTCTCTTCCCTTATCTCTAAAAATCAATAAATAAAATCTTAAAAAATAAAAACCAAAGAAACCAAACTAGTAATATATAAAAACACTAATACATCATGACCATAGAATTTATTCTCTGAATGCAAATTTAGTTTAGGACTTGACAATCAGTGCAATTCAACATAGTAATAGAATAAAAGATAATACTCATTCATGATGAAAAAACCCTCAGCAAATTAAAATGAATGGAAGTTTCCTCAGCTAGTAAAGGATATATGTAATAAAACATATAGCTAATGAGTTAATTATTTTCCCTTTAAATTGAGGACAAGCAAAAAATGTACTCTTTTACCACTTCAATCAACATTGTTCTGGAGACCCCAGATCATGAAGTAAAACAAAACAAAACAAAAATGAAAAATATAGAAACGAGAAGACAGTTTCACTGTGTTTATTTGAAGTTGACATATTTATCTCTGTCAGAAATTCTAAGGAATCTACTCAAATTTAAAAAATCTCTATGATTTAATATATGAATTTAAAAAGATTAGAAGATACAATATCAACATGTAAAGGATTTTAAATTTTTTTCTTCATCTCCAATTTCTACAGATAACTAGTATTTCTAGTGTTAATTAAAAAGACAAATATTATACTTTTATTCATGTATTGGATACTCTTAATTTATAAGACATATATTTATGTTTACTTTTACCTATTAGAGTCTTCAGTTTATTTATATTTATGCATTCCTCACAAACAAGACAATCACATTTATTAGTTCTTACCTGATGTTTTTAGCTTCTGACTATGTACATTTTTTATTTTAGATCAAATTGATATTTTAAATGTTTTACTGTAGTGTAGTGTACATTCATATATCATAATTGCTTGATGCATGTTCATGGTACACTTCTGTAACAAGTTCTCATCAAGAAATTCAGCATTACCAGTTCCCAAAAGCTGTATCTTAGGTTCCCATCCAGTAACCGCAACTGTCTGCATCTATCTTCTAACTTCCAACAATTTATTACTAGTATCACAAGCACCCCCAGAGACCATTTCCCAAACAGTTCCTTGAGAAAGGATTGTGTTATATAGTTTTTTCCATAAGTCAGCTGGATGACTGCTTGGCAAATTGCCTATGGAACAACCCATCACCAAGGAATAGATAAAAGCCATGTGAGGTAACTATGCTGTTTACTCAGTTGTTATTGAATACAGGTTCACTCAAGGTAGAACATCAACCTGCACTAGTATCCTACCCACACTCTAATAATCTATGAGGAATATAACACACAGAAATCAATGTGGGATAACAAACCTGAATCCCAGAGTCTCAGCCAATGGGTTTGGGAGACAGCATGGTGGGCAAGAGAGCTGTCAGCATCTTGCAAGGGACAGCAGTCTCACTGGCCAGAGAGGGTGCAATCTTGACATAGCGGAGCAGAGCCAATGCCAAGAAAGATCAGCTTGGCGTGGAGCAGCAGTTTGGTGTGTGGAGCTCAGCGGTCTCAGCAGTGATCTGAAGTCTACCTCAATTATACACTTGAGGGTCATGTACTCTACCTCTCTGGGTCTCTTGATAAGTTTCTTGGGATCCTTGGTAGCAAGTGAGCAATTTCCCCAGGAGCCTACCTATGAGTGGTTCCTGCTCTGCAGATAAGTGTTCTGGTCATATGTGCAGATATCTTAGGTGTTCCTCCTTGCCAGATATGTCTGGCATGACTTAGCCAGTTTCCCTCTTGAACCAAATTGTCATGGCTCACTGGCAGCCATCTTGGTTGACACAAGTGGTGCCACTTTGTTTTATACACTTTATCTTATCTTGACTGGACCAACATCATTGTATTGGTCCTGCTGTCCACAGTTTGGTCTGTTTTTGTTTTTTTACATGAATGTAATAATAGGGGATATGCTCTTTTGTATCTGACACCTTTTGATCAAAATTGTGAGACTCATCCATTTTATGCATGTAGTTGTCAACAGCTCATTGTTATTGATGTATCAATTCTACCATGTTAATGTACTGTAGTTATTTAACCATTCAAATATGAATGGACACTTAGTTTATTTTTTCTAGTTCTAGCTATAATGAAAAACGTTCTACGGGCATTCTTATATATGTCTTTGGTGAATATACATCTATTTCTCTGGGAATATAACTTGCTGGATCTGGACATATGTATATATTTAGCTTCCACATGTACTGACAGGGTTCTAGTGAGGTACAGTTGCCTATGAGAATTTCAATTATGCCAAATTCTTGCCAACTTTTGGTTGTTTTCACCTGTTTTATTTTATATATTCTTGTTGGTTGACATAGTTTTAATTATTTTGATCACTGTATTTAAAATAACAATGAATTTAATAAGAATATTAACTCACAATTATCTCCTATATGTACTCCCTCCTGGGTTCATTTCTATCTTATTCTGCTGGAGCTGCCGTAACAAAATAACTCAGTTGGGGTAGCTTAAATAATAGAAATTTATTTTTGCTCAGTTCTGAAGGCTAGAAGTACAAAATGAAGGTGCTGTCAGGGCTGATTTCTGGTGTGGCTTCTCTTCCTGGTTAGTAGATGGCTGCCTACCAAATCTGTCCTCAAATGACCTCATTTCTGTGTGCATGCACAAATATCTGGTACCTGTAGCTCTTTTTATAAGGACACAAATCTTCTTGCATTAGGGACCAGCCCTTATAACATTATTTAACCTTAGTTTTCTCTCTAAGGGCCTGATTTCCAAATAAATCACACTGAAGATCTGGGCTTCAACATGTGAATGTTTGGGAGGAGGACAAAATTTAGACCATTACAATGTCCCTTCTTGCTAAAGTACTTCCTCCAAAATATCTTTCAATTAAACTTGTTCTGTGTTAAAATTTGATTTTACCTGTATGTTTATGAAATTTTAACTTGATAAACAATTCTAAATTTAGTAGACTCTGCAAAATTATTTCACTGTCTCCTTGTACTTATGATGCCATTAATGACTGCTTCCCTGCTTTTCATTCCTACCCCTAAAATCATACTTGCCATCCTGCTACCTTGTTCTTTTTATTCTTTCATTTCCTAGTGTCCTATATATAATTTACTACATTATTTTATCTACTGCTTACTTTCATTTTCATTTTTTTCAGTGATAAAGGAAAGGAGTCTTTATTCAAAACCTACACAATTTTGGAATAACAACTTTCTTCATGCCTTAGTCACTTAAGCCTATCAATTAAGGCTAAAACCTTTAACTCCTGAGTTCCCCTATCATTCCCCCTGTTAGTTTTTTTAAAAATATATTTTATTGATTATGCTATTATAGTTGACCCATTTCCCCCTTTATTCCCCTCTGCCCTGCACCCCTCCTCTGTATTTTTCATTTTTAATGTAAAAGTTTAAGTAAGTCATAGACCTTTGATGTTCTATTTACTAATGTATTCCATACAACTGAAAAGAATGTCCCCAGTCAATATTTTTGATATGAATTAACAATGAAGTTGCACATGAAATTATGTGCTAACTTGTTTTTCAAAGTACGTGAGAAAATACAGGAAACCATAAGAAAATCAGTTTATGCTTATCAAGATGAGTTTATGGAACAGATGATCACATATTAAGGTGAAAAAATTCTAGTGTGGCAATCTGGAGCTAACTTCTTTTTTCCTCAGTACCTGACTCTCAAGTAAATATTTCCATGCCATCTATCAGGACAATGCATCTACCAGGGCAATGCATTCTGCTAGGATTAGGCATGGAGAGAGAGAGCAATGATTTGTTTGCTAGCCATGCAAGATATCATCTCTAACCTCCTTTCCTGATCCATATCATCAACACCACAATTGTATCTAGCTGATGCTAGGCTGAGTCTTCTGTTTAGCTTAAAGTGAAGCCAGAAATGATGTGCTGAGAAAAATGTGGACTACCAGCCACAGTTGATTCCACATTTATGATGTATTGCAGTTTTTCACTTTATCAGCTACATCCACTGCCATTCCCACATGCAGACACACATACCTACACAGAACAAACACCCATCTTTTTGCTCAATGAATTCTCTTAGTTTTTATGATGGGGGAAAGTATCCAAATCCATGGTATTTTGTCCTTTTACATAGCAAACTTCTGAATGTCAAATATAATCCCAAAGTTAGAATTATATTTTCATACTTCTGATAGGAAATAGCTATTACTTAAGAATTCCAGATCAAAGTAAGTCATTCTCCAAAACTGAGGACAAAAAATTATTTGAAGACATTAAAAGACTATAAGTTTAGATTCATAAATATTCACTGAAAAAAAACAGGAGGATAAAGTACAGTAAGAAAAATATTTAAAAGAGAAGTACCAGAAAAAGCCACAGTGAACAAAGTAACAGAAACAAGTTTAGGTAAATTGATTATCATTTTGATAAGTCCAAATTGGAGGATGTGTAAAAATAAGTTGATGTAGAAGATTTATAAGCAATATATAAGAAGAATAAAGACATTAAGTAAATTTAGAGTTTTTGCAATGTATGAAAAGTATATAATCAACCGTTAAGATAATATAAATATATATTATTTTAATCACAATAGCAAAAACAAGGAAACAGATAAAACAAAGAAACTAACAATCTAAAAAAATATTTTTACTTTTCTAGTGTAATTTTTATTTAAAAAATCATTTTGAAGGTGGGGTCTTTTTTAATAACATTTTTTTATTTTAATTGTTGTTCAAGTACAGTTTTCTGTCTTTGCCTCCCATCCCAGCCCACTGCCCCAGTTCCCTCCCTCCCTCCCCTGATTCCACCCTCCCGAGTTCTTGTCCATGTGTCCTTTACAATTGTTCCCGTAAATCCTTCACCCTTTTCCCCCTTATCCCTTCCCCTCTCCCTTCTGGTCACTGTCAGCCTGTTCTCTATTTCAGTGTCTTTGGTTATATTTTACTTGTTTGTTTGTTTTATTGTTTAGGTTCCTATTAAAGGTGAGATCATATGGTATTTGTCTTTTAGTGTGTGGTTTATTTCACTTAGCATAATTCTCTCCAGTTCCATCCATGCTGTTGCAAAGGGTATGAGCTCCTTCTTTCTTTCTGCTGCATAGAATTCCATTGTGTAAATGTACCATTGTTTTCTGATG
>CM052538.1:106829761-106864464 GCA_028533065.1 Trachops cirrhosus
GTGCCTGTCAGTAAATGAGTGCATCAGAAAACAATGGTACATTTACACAATGGAATTCTATGCAGCAGAAAGAAAGAAGGAGCTCATACCCTTTGCAACAGCATGGATGGAACTGGAGAGAATTATGCTAAGTGAAATAAACCACACACTGAAAGACAAATACCATATGATCTCACCTTTAATAGGAACCTAAACAATAAAACAAACAAACAAGTAAAATATAACCAAAGACACTGAAATAGAGAACAGGCTGACAGTGACCAGAGGGGAGAGGAGAGGGGATAAGGGGGAAAAGGGTGAAGGATTTACGGGAACAATTGTAAAGGACACATGGACAAAAACTCGGGAGGGTGGAATCAGGGGAGGGAGGTGGGGAGTGCCAAGGTTGGGGGGAGGGGGAGGGGGAAAAGGCAGAAAACTGTACTTGAACAACAATAAAAAAGTGTTTAAAAAATAAAATTAAAAAAAACCCTGGAAATAAGGATGTTAATATATAATTGAGAAATCTGGGATGAAAGAAAATTTTAAAAAAGGAATTTAACACAACCTAAAGAGGAACTTATAGGACTTATATTTGAGTTAGTATGATGAATTTAGCATCCTGAAAATCATTACTGAAAACAACTAAAAGTGCAGAAAAATAAACTATAAAAATAATTCCCTAGCTATATCACTAAACAGATAGTTAAGGCATCCTGAGAGCATGAAAATAAAATAAATATGGTAACCCAGGCAAGCTAACGAGCTTCAAAGCTGGTGTTTACTAAAATTGTATTTACTGACTTCAAGGAGAATTTTTGAGTTTCCTTTTAATGCTATCTACAGAAATTCCTCTGAAAGACCAAATATATTTCTGTTACTCTAAATAAACAACTATAAATTGTGAAAGCAAACAAAACTAAAAATGTATCTAGGGAACAAAATTCAGTAAAAGGGGATTATAGAGAAAACTTTTTCTATAGCAAAAGAATATTTGTTAGCTATTTTTTTTGAAAATTGGCTTCGTATGAGGACAAGATAAATCTGAATCTCTATCTAACACCTTTTCAGAAAGGTTGACTTCATATAGATTTAACAATGTGTAAGTTAAAAGTATAAACTTAGAAATAAAAAGATAATATGTTAGTGACCCATAGGCAAAATTAACATCATAAATGTTTTAAATAAGGAACATGCATTGGAGTATCACTCCCCTTGTCAAACCCAGAACATAAACAATAGTTTAAAGTTAAAATATTTTCATATCTCAGATTATAGAAATATTAGACATTAGATAATTATAGTTCTCAAATTAATATATAGCTATTGATGCTTAAGAACTCTAAGTGGAATACTGATATTGTGTAGCAAAAGGAACACTTTGTATCCAAGGTCTATTTACTAACTATACAAGCACAGACTAGTCATTCACTTCTATCCCCACCTATAAACTGGAAGTGATAACACCTAAGTAAAGAATTATGAGATTGGAGATAACAAAGGGTAAACCATTTGAGGTTGAGGATAACACAGTGTATTTGTCTTTCACTCTCTGGTTTATTTCACTTAGCATAATAATCTCCAGTTTCATCCATACTGTTGCAAAAGGTAGGTGTTCCTTTTTTTTTTTTTTGAAGATTTTATTTATTTATTTTAGAGAGAGGAGAAGAGAGGGAGAAAGAGAGAAACATCTGTGTGTGGTTGCCTCTCACGTGGGCCCCACTGGAGACCTGGCCCATAACCCGGGCCTGTGCCCCACCAGGAATCGAACTGATGACCGTTTGGTTTTCAGCCTGTGCTCAATCCACTGAGCTACACCAGCCAGGGCCCCTTTTTACAGATATGTAGTATGCCACTGAGTAAATGTACCACAGCTTTTTTATTCACTCATCTACTGGTGTGTGCTTGGGCTGTCTCCAGATACTGACTATTGTAAATAATGCTGCTATGACCATAGGAGTGTGTATATTTAGATTTGGTATTCAGGCTTCTTAAGATACACTCACAGAAATGGGGTCATTGAGTCAAAAGGCACTTCTATTTTTAATTTTTTGAGGATGTTCCATACTGTTTTCCAGAATGGCTTTACCAGTTTGCATTCTCACCAACAATGACAAATACCATTGTTCTTACTTATATGTGGCATATAATGAGCAAGATAAACTAACAGACAAAATAGAAACAGAGGCATAGACACATGGAACAGATTGACAGCTGTCAGAAGAGAGGGTGTGGGGACACTGGATGAAAGAAGGTGAAGGGATTAGACAGAGAATGTATTTGCATAACTCATAGACACAGCCAACATTGTGGTGATGGTCAGAGGAAAGGGGAGGGGCTGGGGCTTTGTGGAGGCAGGCAGATGAGGGGGAAGTGGGGACATATATAATAACATCAACAATAAAAATAAAGAGAAAAAGAGTATAGCACAGTTCATATGCCCAATGACTGGAGTTTTTAAAAAATTTTCATTGCATACCCATCCCCTAGCACAGCACCCAGTGAGGATTTTAGAAAGGAATATCTATTAATAAATGCCAGTTTCCCATAACCATTCCTTTGAAATCCAGGTAGAGGTCATTATGAGGAGAGAACCAGGTTATACAGAATATTTCTTCTTAAGGAAGAGGGAGACTGGATTATCTTTGAACACTGATCAGGCTGAAATGATCTTGTAAAGACATTTTTAAGTAATTCTCAGATTCCTACTAGAGGGTATAAATTACTAAGAGATTAGAGACCTTGAATCTAAACAAAAAGTCATCTACCAGTAGTTTTAAAAATAATATTCTTATGATAATCTTCTAACTATTAAACTCCTAAGTATCTTTAGCATAAGAAATGATTGTTTCTCAGAACTTTGGCCTTTCTACCACAACTCTATTGGATTAATAAATATCTACTACAAATAAACAAATTAACAGAGTAAATTTACTGTATATTTGTAAAGATTTTGCATTAGTAGGATTTACTCTAAAAGGTCTACCTACCCTAAAAGCAGGACTAATGTCTCTTTCTTTCCTTCCTTCCTTCCTTCCTTCCTTCCTTCCTTCCTTCCTTCCTTCCTTCCTTCCTCTCTTCCTTTCTTCCTTCCTTCCTTCCTTCCTTCCTTTCTTTCTTTCTTTCTTTCTTTCTTTCTTTCTTTCTTTCTTTCTTTCTTTCTTTCTTTCTTTCTTTCTTTCTTTCTTTCTTTCTTTCCTTCCTTCCTTCCTTCCTTCCTTCCTTCCTTCCTTCCTTCCTTCCTTCCCTCCCTCCCTCCCTCCCTCCCTCCTTCCCTCCCTCCCTTCCTTCTTTCCTTTTCATCTTTCTTTTTAATGTATTTTTTCCATTCATTTACTCCCTTTATAGCCCCTCCCCCACAGTCACCACATTGTTGTCTATTTCCATGAGTCCTTTTCCCTTTTTGCTCTATTCCTCCACCCCTTATGTCCATACTTAGCTGTCATCTTCCTCTCTATCTATGAGTCTATCTGTATTTTGCTTGTTAGTTCAGTTTGCTCATTAGTTCCACATATGCATGAAATCATATAGGATTTATCTTTCTCTGACTGGGTTATTTCACTTATCATATTGTTCTCCAGGTCCAATGTACTGTGACAAAGGGTAAACCTTTCTTTTTCTTTTTATAGCCAAGTAGTATATTCCATTGTGTAAATGTCCCATAGTTGTTTTATCCACTCATCTACTGATGGACACTTGGGCTGCCTCCATATCTTGGTGATTGTAAATAATGCGACAATGAACACAGCAGTGCTTATGTTCATTTGAATTAGTGTTTTGGGTTCCTTCAGATATATTCCCAGAAGAGTGATCACTGGGTCAAAAGCAGATTCATTTTTAATTTTTTGAGGCATTCCCATATTGTTTTCCACAGCGGCTGCAACAATCTGCATTCCCACCAACATGAAAAACTTTTCCCCTTTCTCGACATCCTCACCAGGGTCTGTTTGTTTATTTATTGATGATGGCCATTCTGACAAGTGTGAGATGATAGCTTATTATAGTTTTAATTTGCATTTTTCTAATGGTTAGTAATGTTGAGCATCTTTTCATATGTCTATTGGCCATCTGTATGTCTTCTTTGGAGAAGTATCTGTCTATTTAGGTCCTTTGCCCATTTTTAAGTGGGTTGTTTGTATTTTGGGGTATTGAGTATTTCAAGTTCTTTATAATTTTGGATATTAACCACTTATCAGATGTATCAGCAAATATGTTCCCCCGTTCAGTGGGTTGTCTTTTTATTTTGTTGATGATTGCCTTTGCTGTGCAAAAACTTTTTAGTCTGATGTAGTCCATGTACTTTTTTTCTTTTCTTTCCCTTGCCTGGGAGATATATTTCATAAAATATTGCTATGAGCTATATCTGAGATTTTGCTGTGTATGTTTCTTTCTAGGATTTTTATGGTTTCATGAACTACATTTTTTTAAATTCATTTTGAATTTATTCTTCTGTGTGGTTTATAAATTGGTTTAGTTTCAGTTTTCTTCAGATATCTGTCCAATTTCCCTAATACCATTTATTGAATAAACTGAGTTTAGCCCATTGTATGTGTTTGCTTCCTCTTTTGAATATTAATTGACTATAAAGGTATGGGTTTATTTCTGGGCTCTCTATTCTGTTCTACTGACCTCTGTGTCTGTTTTCCTGCCAGTACCAAGCTGTTTTGATTATTATGGACTTATAGTAGAGTTTCATATTAGGTAGTGTGATTCCTCCAACTTTGTTCTTCTCTTTAGGATCACTGTTTCTTATGTGGAGCCTTTCGCAGTTCCATATAAATTTTTGAAATATTTGTTCTAGTTCTGTGAAATATATCATTGGAACCTTGATAAGAATTGTATTGAATCTTGTAGATTGCTATGGGTAGTATGGATATTTTAATGATACTTATTCTTCCTATCCATGAACAACTTTTGTGCTTCCACTTACTTGAATCTTTTTCAATTTCATTCTTCAGTGTCATATAATTTTCCAAGAACAGGTCTTTTACATCCTTAATTAGGTTTATTCCTAGATATTTTATTCTTTTTGAAGACATTATAAATGAGATTATTTTCTTATTTCCCTTCTGTTAGTTTGTTATTGGCATATAAAAATGCAATTGATTTCTGTATGTTAATTTTGTATTCTGCTATTTTGCAGAATTCATTTATCAGTTCTAGTAGTTTCTTGGTGGAATCTTGGTGGTTCTCTATGTACAGTATCATGTCACCTACAAATAAAGACAATTTTACTTCTTCCTTTCCAATTTGGATGCATTTCGTTTCTTCTTCTTGTCTAATTGCTATGACTAAAACTTCCAGAACTATATTGAATAAGAAAGGTAAAAAGGGGTATTTCTGTCTTGTCCCAGTCTTAAGGAAATGCTTGTAGTTTTTGCTTGTTGAGTATGATACTGGTAGTGAGTTTGTCATATATAGCCTTTATTATATTTAGATATGTGCCCTGCATTCCCATTTTGCTGAGAGTCTTAATCATAAATTTGTGTCAAGTTTTATCAAATGCTTTTTCTGCATCTATTGATAGGATCATGTGATTTTTATTCTTCATTTTGTTTATGTGGTGAATCATATTTATTGATTTGCAAATGTTGTACGAACCTTGCATTCCTGGAGTAAGTGCACTTGAACATGGATCAGAAATAAATGAAATAGAGTCTAAAAATGATACAAAATATCAATGAATCCATGAGGTAGTTTTTTGAAAAGATAAAGAAGATTGACAAACCTTTAACCAGACTCATCAAGAAAAGAAGACAGAGGACCCAAATAAATAAAATCAAAAATAGAAGAGGAGAAAAAAACAACAAAGTAATACAAAGGATTGTAAGAAAATATTTTGAAAAACTATATGCCAATCAAGGAGACAACCTGGCTGAAATGGATAAATTCCTAGAAACATAACAATCCTACAAAACTAAATGAAGAAGTAGAGAATCTGAATAAACAAATTATACCTAGTGAAACTGAAGCAGTAATCAAAAAACTCCCAACAATCAAAGTCCCTGGACCTGATGACTTCACAGAGGAATTTTACCAAACATTCCAGGAAGAACTAACACGTCTCCATTTCAAACTAAAAAAATTCAAAAAGAAGGAAGTCTCCCAACCTCATTTTATAAGACTTGCCTTGCCTAATTCCAAAATCAGATAGAGATGCTAAAAAAAAAACTTTAGTCAATATCCTTGATGAACATTGATACTAAAATTCCCAACAGAATATTGCAAACCAAATATAGCAATTCATGAGAGAATGTTTCTGTACAGCAGCTATGTCTCCTCATTTTTTGTAAATTTAGAATTACTCTGCATTTTTTAGTTTCAGACAATATTTTTGTGTTTTGGCATATATTATCAAAGAAATTATACATTTCTTGTACACTCAGTAGTTTCATACTTATGGATTGTAACAGTGGATTAAAGAAGCAAAAATGGATGAAGGGCAGAATGAACTAGCACAGTAAATAACAAGCAGAAGAAACATGGCAATTCAAAAATAACCTGTCCATCATAGATATTGCTAAAAAATACAGAAAAAAGTGGTGTTACATTCATAAGTACAAATGCTTCATGTTTGAAAAGAGTGATGCTCAAAAAGCTGCAAAGATTGACTTGGACTCAGAAATGAACTTACAGAAGTTGACTTCCTGCAAGAAAGCCTTTTAAACAACTTTCAGTACTCAAGAGCCTCAGAAGTAGTGATTATGCTACTAGAACAATGATCACTTCATCAAGGATGGTAAATGGATAGACTAATTTACATTCTTATAGTTGAGTTTATTCTCTGAAAAATTTGTTTTGAATATAGCTCTATAAATCACTTTTTCATCCCTCTGATTTTCTGATCCTGTACCTTGCCTTCAGCCTGTAACATATGTGTGATCCTTTGGTATAATTCTTATTTCATTTATTCATTTTTCCTTCTCATTCATTTCTCATTGAATGCTTAATTTTCTGTAGTATTTTACTACTATTTTCAAATACTTTCATAGTTAAACCAGGTTACAAACAGATCTGCCAGAAAAAAGAATTACTGAGGATTAAAACAGTATGTGTGCTCCATTGTCATTAACTGCTGTGGATAATATTTCACTAACATTAAGTGTTCTTATCTTCTCGACCCTGTTATCTATTTTCACCTCTATATTCAGTAAAAGTCAAGAGCAAGAAATATATACATTTTTCTTTATATGATACTTCATGTATTTTGCTTTTAGTATATTTTCTAGAGGCTAAGAAATATATAGTAAAAAATACTTTCCATACTGATAGAAAAGTAACAATTTAATGCAGGTTTCTTTGTAATGTTTCTTAATATTATTTAATAAAAACAACGCAATATGTTTCTGGCTGAAATTGTTGCATAATTTTGTTTGACTTGTTTGATCAACACTTCAAAGATTTACCAGTAAAATTTATGTTGAAAAGTATCATCAAGTATTTAAATATAGTATTGATATTAGGTATATTTTTGATAAATGTTTAAATAAATAATACAGCCTCTTAAGTAGATACCATTTTTGTACAATGATAGCTTCTACAAAAGTTACTATGAAGGCAGACAAGTTATTAATAATCTTATAGAATAGTAACATAGTTGTTATGGATAGGAACCCAATGAAACTAATGTTATTAATAAATCTTTACCCTAAATTCATAGACCCAACTGCAGGTTTCTCTACAGAGTGTCTTGAGTAAGATTGCACACTCTCTGCTCTCCTAACTCGCATGTTCTCCTAACTCTCATTGACCTACATTAAGCATATCTAGAGAAAGTCACACAATCAGTTACAATGACCAATGTTGGTTACATCTATTCGGTTGTTAACTTTTTAGAAATTACCAAGATTCATGATAACATCATGAATATTTATTACAAATATTAGAAAAGCCTTATATTATTGTTAATTTCTGGCTAAAGCTGGGATGGGAAAGTCTGAATAACTGAGTGGTTTTTTTTTTTAAATTTTATTTATTTTTTATTTTTTTATTTTAGATTATTCAGTACAGTTTCAATCTTTTATTCCCATTCCAGCCCACCCACCCATCCCTCCCCACCTCCCTTCCATTTCCAAGCCCCGTAGTTTTGTCCATGTGTCCTCTATATTTGTTCCTGTAAACCCTTCCCTTCTCCCCTGAAATTCCCTCCCCTCTCCCCTCTGGTTAATTTCTGGCTAAAGCTGGGATGGGAAAGTCTGAATAACTGAGTGTGTTTTTATGGTATTCCAATTTGTTCACATAAAAACTCCAATTAAAACAGAGGGTTTTTAGGGCAGTGAAATACTCTATGTGATAACAGTTTTTTAGATATATGCCATACATTGTATAAACACATAAAATACCAAGAATAAACTATAATATAAATTATGGACTTTTGGTGATTATAATGTGTCCACATAGGTTCAGAATTGTAACAAATATTCCACAATGATGGGAATTGTTGATAATGGGGAAGACTATGCATTTGTTGGAATAGTGGGGTATATGGGAAGTCTCTGTACCTTCTCCTCAATTTTGCTATGAGCTTTAAACTGTTTTAAAAATAGACAATTTAAAAATATTCAATTATAATATGACATTTCCCTGGCGTATGACAAGCTCAATCTACCCAATCCTATTTCTAATAATTCTCCCCTTATCTCACTCTACTTCAGACCATATTATCTTCTTAACTGTTGCTTGAACTAACCAGGCCTGCTCTTATTGCAATTGATATACTCTTTGCTAAAGGGCTTTTCCTCCAGATACCTATATGATTCCTTCTCTCACATTTCTGTTAAATGACAATTTCACAATGAAGCTTCCATCGCTAATGCACATTCCCTCAAAAACTGTCTATTCTACCCCTTGACTTGACTTTTCTCTATAGAAATTTTCAATAAAATAATGTATATATTTTACCTATAATTTTCTTTACTGTCTATATACTCTAGTAAAAATTTATTAAATAATTTATCAATAGTAAGAGTTTTCATGGGCTTTGCTACAGAACTTTTATATCACTTTTTATATAAAAGATTTTTATAAAAATTTGAGGAATTCAGAACATATCTGAAAGAAGAATGCTACCTATTTTCATCCAAAACATATTAACAATGCAATAGCAATTACTCATGTTTTTTGGAGATATGCAAGAACAATACATTTTTCAGCTGACAGAATAAATCCTTTTTTATTTATTAAATGTATTGGCTGACATTGATTAATAAGATTATATGGGTTTTATGTATAAATTTCAATGAATACATGTACTATATACTGCATTGTGTGCCCACCCCCCAAAGTCAAATCATCTTCTGTCACCATACATTTAACTCCCATTACCATTTACTACACTCCAGACCCTTCCCTCTGGTAACCAGCATACTGTTGCTTGTGACTGAATTTTTTAGTTGGTTTGTTTTTCTTATTTATTCATTTCCTGCTTTCACTTTATATCCCACATATGAGTGAGATCATATGGTTCATAATTATTTCTCTCTGAGTTTTTCTCTTAGCATGATATTCTCAAGGTCCATTCACATTGTTGCAAATGGCAGTATTTCATCTCTTCTTGTGAATGTAGTCTTCCATTGTATATATGTATCTCATCTTTATCTAGTCCTCTAGCCAAGGACACTTTAGTTGTTTCTATGTCTTGGCCACTGTGAATAATGCTGCAATGAACATAGGGGTGCATACATCTTGGCAAAAAAATGTTTTCAAATTTTGTGGGTAGATACCCAGAAGAGAGGGTACTTTATTCTTGTTTTTTTTTTTTTTTTTTTAGGAACCTCCATACTGTTTTTCACAGTGGCTGTACCAGTTTACATATTCATCAGCAGTGGGTGAGGGTTCTTTTTTCTCCACAACCTCTCCAACACAGGTTATTAACTATCTTGCCAATAATAACCGTTTTAACAGGTATGAGGTAGTATCTCATTGTAGTTTTGATTTGCATTGTCTTAATAGCTAGTGAAATTGAGGATCTTCTCATATATGTGTTGGCAATTTCTATGTCTTCTTGGGAGAAGTGTTCATTCATGTCCTCTGCCTATTTTTAAATGGAATTGTGTGTTTGGTGTTGAGTTGTGAGTTATTTATGTATTTTGGATATCAACTCCTTGTCAGAGCTGTTATTTGGAGATATCTTCTTTCATTCAGTTGGTTCCCTTTTTGCTATGTTGGTGGTATCTTTTACTGTGCAGAAATTTTTTAGTTAATATAGTCTCATTTATTTATTTTTGCTTTTGTTACCCTGGCCTTTGAAGTCAAATTATAAAATTCCCTCTAAAACCAAATTCCATAAATTTGTTATCATAGTGTTCTTCTATATATTTAATACTTTAGGTCTAATATTTAGGTCTTTGATCCATTTTAAGTTAATTTTTGTACATGGAGAAAGAAAATAGTCTATTTTCATTATTTTGCATGTGGCTTTCCAATTTCCCCAGTGCCATTTATTGAAGAGGTTTTCTTTCTTCCATTGTGTGTTTTTTTATCTCCTTTGTCAAACATTTTTTGCCCATATACATGTGACTTATTTCTGAGCTCTCATTTTATTCCATTGGTTTGTGGGTCTGTTTTACTTCCAGTACCAGGTTGTTTTGATTATTGTTGCTTTGTAGTATAATTTGAAATCAGACAATGTGTTTCTTCTGGTTTTGTTCTTTTTTTTTCAGTACTGTTTTGGCTATTTGGGGCTTCTTGTGGTTCCATACAAATTTGATGATATTTTTCTTCTACTTCTTTAAAAAATGTCATTGAAATTTTGATGGAGATAGCATTAAAGCTGTGTGTTGCTCTAGGTAATATAAACATTTTAACTGACTTGATTCTTCAAATTCATGAGCATGCAAATCTCTTTATTTCATTGTGTTTTTAAATTTTGTTTAATAATGCTTTGTAATTTTTAGTATATAGGTCCTTTACATCTTTTATTAAGTCAATTCCTAAGTTTTTGGTATATTTGTTTTTGTTGCAAAAGTAATATACATTTTGTATTTCTTTTTCTAAAATTTTATTGTTAGTATATAGAAATGCAGTGCATTTTTATACATTGATTTTGTCCTGCAATTTTACTATATTTCTTTATTGTTTTTCATAGTTGGTTGGTGGAGTCTTTAGTGTTTTCTATATAAAGAACCATGTCATCTGCAAAAAGTGACACATTTTTTTTTCTGGCCTGATTGTTCTGGATAGTACTTCCAATACTATGTTGAGTAAGAGTGGTGAAAGCAGGCATCTTTGTCTTGTTTCTAATCTTAGAGAAAAAGCTTTCAGTTTTTTCACCAATGAGCATGATATTAGTTGAGGGTTTGTCATATATGGCCTTTATTATATTGAGGTACTTCTATAACCATTTTATAGAATGTTTTAATTATAAATTGATGTTTTATCTTATCAAGTGTTTTTCTGCATTATTGATACAATCATATAATTTTTCCTTTACTTTGTTAATGTGTTGTATTACATTGATAGAGTTGCACATGTTAAACCATCCTATGTCTCTTGAATGAACCCCACTTGATCATGATGTATTATTTTTTAATGTATTTTTTTGTATTTAACTTGCTGGTATTTTTGTTCAGACATTTTCATCTATATTCATCGGGGATATTAGTCTCTAGTATTCCTTTTTTATTGATTTGAGAGAGAGAGAGCGTGTGTTGCTCTACACATCCATGCATTCATTAGTTGATTCTTATATGTACCTTGATTGAGAATTGAACCTGCAACCCCACCACATAGGGATGACACTCTAACCAACAACTAACATGCCTGGCCAGGGCATGGAGTTATCTTTTTTTGTGTGTTATCTCTGCCAGGTTTTGATATCAGGGTTATGGTGGCCTCATAAAATGTGTTAGGAAGCATTGCCTCTTCTTCAATTTTTTGAAAGAATTTGAGAAGGATAGGTATCAAATTTTCTTTGAATGTTTGGTAAAATTCACTTGTGAAGATATCTGGTCCTGGATTTTTACTCCTTTTTTGAGTTTTTTTTTTTTATGGTTGTTTTAACTTTATCATTGTTGATCAATCTATTTAAATTTTCAAATTCTTGATTAGTTAGGTTAGGAAAGCTATATATTTCACGGAACCTATCCATTTCTTCTGGGTTATTATTCCATATAATCTTTCATTGAACTCTACTATGATTCTCTATATTTCTGTGATGTCTGTGGTAACTTCTCATTTTTCATTTCTGATTTTGTTTTTATAAGTCTTTTCTCCTTTAAATTTAGTCTAGCCAGGAGTTTGTCAATTTTATTAATCTTTTCAAATAACAGGCTCCTTTTTGTATTAATTTTTTGTGTTATTTTTTGTTCTCTATTTCACTCGATTTCACTCTTTTATTATTTCCTTTCTTCTGCTGACTTTTGAGTTTTTGTTCTTTTTTTCTAGTTGTTTAAAATTTAATGTTACATTGTTCACTTGAGATTTCTCTCATTTCTTGGCACAGGCCTGTAATGATATAAACTTCCCTCTTATCACTGTCTTTGCTGCATCCTAGAAGCTTTGATATGTCATATTGTCATTCTTGTTTGTCTCTATGTATCTTTTGATCAAAATTATGAGTCACAAACAAACTCACAGCATACATAGTATAATTTGTGACAACAGAAACATAAAAGAGGAGGGAGCAATGGTCTCAATTTGCAAATAGAGATGAAGATTAGATTCATTAAAAAGAAGAGTACAATATATATGAAATATTCTTTTATATAAACCTAATGGTAACTGAACATGAAAAAGGGATGCATGAAAAAAAGAGGCAACAAAGAAAAAATATGGAATAGCACAGGAAACAGAGAAGAAAGTGTGGAATAGTACCAAACAAAATCAACAGATAGAAACACAGAGGAAAAGAACCAATGGAGGCACAGAGCTACCAGAAAAACAAAAGATAAAATGGCTATAGGGAATCCTTATATATCAATTGTCACCTAAATGTAAATGGACTGAATTCACCAAAAAAAGGCACAGAATAGTAGTTTGGATAAAAAAATGAAACACTATTATATGCTGCTTTCAGGAGACACACATAATATCGACTTTTAAGTGAAGAGGTAGAAAATGATTCTTCAAGCTAAAAACATGCACAACAAAGGAGCTATAGCTCTACTTGTATTTGACAAAATAGATTTTAAGATAACAAAGGTAACAAGAGACAAAGATAGATATTTTGTAATGATACATATTTTATAATGATAAGTTGTATAATGATACATCAAGAAGACATAACTCTTCCATATATGTGCACCCAATCAGGGAGCACCAAAATATATAAAGCACCTACTAACAGAACTAAAGGGAGAAGCAAAAACACAATCAACACAATCAAAGGGACCTAAATATCCTATTAACAACTATAGACAGATCATCCACACAGAAAATTAATAAAGAAATGTCAGCCTTAAATGACACATTAGACCAATTGGACATAACTGACATTCACAGAGACTTTCATCCCAGAACATCAGATTATACATTATTCTCCAGTGAACATGGAACATTCACAAGGATTGAACACATGGTGGGTCACAAAACTACCTTAACATGTTTACGAAGAATGAAATCATAATGAATACATTTTCAACCACGATGCTTTTAAATTAGAAATTAACAGCAAAGGGAAGTTAAAAAACCACAAATGTGTGGAGATTAAACAACATACTACTAAAAAATTACTGGGTCAAAGAAGAAATATAAGGTGAGATCAAAAGATATACAGGGGCAATGCCACTTTAAAGCTACTGTTGTTAACCTTTACAAGCAATAATGATGAGCATTCCATTTTAAACTTCAATTTCAAGATTTTAAACAGTGTTTAATGTTAACACTTTTAGAAAGATGAGGGACTGGGTAAGACAATTCTCCCATTAAAAAGATATCATTATGCAGACAGATAATTTCAGCTATAGAAAAAAAGTGTCATGAAACCAGTTTATACTGCAACTTTTAGCACTGACATCTTGATAAGTTGCACTTAGTTTTTAAAATGGTAGAGCCTGAAACTTTCTTGATTCATGTAAGATTCTTTAGAATTTCCCCAACATTAGTACCTCTTTTCAAACTAAAGTTTAACCTAAAAATATAATTTTTATTGATAGAGACTTCTATTGAAAAAAAAATAGTAGACCAGCCTCAAGATCTTTAGCTTATATCTTAAAATACATGAACCAAAAACAAACAAACAAACAAACAAAAAATTTCCCACATGCCCATCCTTTCTAGTTATCTTCCTATAAACTAGAGCGCTATCTTGGGAAACTGAATATATTTGAATCTTCTCAATTCTCTCTTTACTGGTTATCTTTGTTTAGGTTCAATGGCAATTGAAAGAAAATGGAGATGTGATATTGGCCTCATAGTGGTAGGGTTAATGATTACCTAAATTTTCTATTCTTGTTAATGTTTATTTACCTATATTCTAGTAACAATTCCTTATAATTCATTAAAATATAAACATCTATATGATAATTTGATTAATATTTTCTATTATTTATACCTTTGTTGTAGAAAGACTAATTCTATAACAATAATTGTATAAATGGGTTCTAAGGATACACACATAACAACTAAATGGGTACAGAAATGCAGAATAGTTAGAAAACAAGCAAATGGCAGACAAAATAAAGCTGGAATAAAGCTAGTACCCAAAAGACACACTAAGAAAAATGCAGCATTTCTCATTGCAGGCTGAAGTTCTATCTCTGTTTTCTAGATGCCAAAACAAAGAAGAAAACACAAGTTTTCTAATATATGATACCTTTAAGATGATAGTCCAATAATTTATAAAGAGACAATACATGCCTTGCATTGAGAACTAAAAGAAAATCTTTTGTTGTAACATCTAAGAGATCATTAATTATTAATTAATTACATTATTATAATAAACACCACCATTTTATAAGTAGCATTTTAAAATAGTGCATTATATGGGCTAATTTCAAAAGGTACATGTAGATAATACAAAGAATTAATTTGGAGTTTAACATTGCCATATTTTCTCATTCATTCATCAAATGATAGTCTGCATTAAAGACGTAAGCAATAAACAAAAGAGTTCATAGTTCATATGAAGCTCATAGCCTAGGTGGAACAGGAGATATTAAACAATAAATAAATAATTTTGGAGTAAACATTAAAAAAATTTATAGTATGCAAAGAGTTAATGTAACTGAATAATCATATAGTCTAAAATAACAGAGATGTGAATAATATATCTATAATATATCTCAGTATTAGATATTTTTCTAATATCTTAGAGAAAATATTTCTAATATTTTTAAGATATTTTTCTAATATCTAATACTGAGATATATTATAGATATATTATTCACATTTCTATCAGTGAATATTTTTAATTTGTTTTATCTTCACCTGAGGATATCAGTTGCCTCCTGTACCTGCCCCAACCGAGATCAGACTTACAAGGTAGGTATGTGCTCTGACTGGGGATTGAACCCACAACATTTTGGTGCACTGGACAACAATCCAACAAACTGAGCCACCCAGCCAGGGTGATAAACTTGATTTTTCAATAGCTTATCTCCAACTATTTGAGGCAAGAAATAGGAATTAGATTACCAGGCCAACTATATTAGGTAAGTAGATAGTAAATTTTTACAGTGAATTAACCTATTCATGGAAGAATATATTCTTTCCAGATGAAGATAGGATTAGACTTAGTTTATGCAAATATGATACCAAATTTTAAATTTATTTAAATATTGGTTATATAGAATAGGAGGTATATCTAGAAAACCATTGTGATCTCGTGAAAATAACATTTCTAGTAGTGCTGTGAAATACTACTTAGGATGAGATTCTATATATTTTTACTAAAAATATATAGGGTTGCCCTACATTCAATTCATAAAACTTAATTAATAATTCATTTTCAAACTCAGAAGATTTAAAGAAAGATTATGGAGTAAGAAGTATAATGATTTATCACTTATGTCTGTCTTTATTATATTACACAAACACCATTACATCACCCCCAATATACCTAGACATAGTCAATAATAAATAAATGCAGTTATCTTTGAAATTGTAACCAATTTTCCAAAACATACAATCATTACATATATTTTACTATATATGTCATTGTAAAGGTATAATGCCAAGCTGGCAAGAAAGAATGTATTGTATCTGAAAAACTTTATTTGTTCTTCTATTGTATCTTTTCTTTTTATTTTATTTTTCCTGACTGCTTTATTTTTTTCTTTAACATTGTTTTCAAAGAATTGACCAATTGTCCCTTGATGGGCCTTTGATTTTTTGTGATGTTGTTTGTGTATTGTGTGTGTATTGATGAGCTTCTTGTATGTGAGTGTTTATGGTTTTAATACATATTCATCATTCCTTAAATTTTCCTTTATTTTTAACTTCTTTTTCATTTTGGAAACTAAAATTATTTTATAGCAAGCTTGAAGTTGTAGAACAATTCACTAATTATTTCAAAAATTATTTCTTTTAAGTTTTGTTTTGGGTCATTTTTATTGCAATATCTTAATATTCACTAATATTTTCTTCTACACTGTTTAATGTGACATCCCATGAGGTGAATTTTTCATCTCATAGATCATAATTTTTATTTTTTAGTGTTGAATTTTTGTCCTTATCTCCACTATCATACTTATCTTCCTTTCATCTTTTTCAGTACATGCAATAGAGCTGTAACAATATTTATTGTTTTTCTTGTTAATTCTTATATAGGTTGTAGATGAGTCAGTTTGACTGATGAAATTTTAATCTCTTTTGGTGTATTTCTTTGCATGCATGCTCATAATATTTTATTGGATGCCACACATTTTGCATTTTACTTTTGAATATTAGACATTTTTATATTCCTATAATTTTCCTCAGCTTTGTTTAATGGCAAAGTTTTTGAAAATAGTTTGATCCTTTCACATTTGCTTTTAATATTTATTTGACAGTAGCAGAAAAGCACTTACTTTAAAGATGATTCCAATTATTCAGGTAAAATATTTCTGATTATTTGTCCCAGTAAACTGTGAATAACGATATTTTCTAGTCTTGCTGATTGGGACAGACATTCTGCTTGGCTCTGTGTGGTCTCCAGTACAGTGCCCTCAAGTATTGTCCTCTTCCCCCTGCTTCAGCACTTTCCTCATCTATGTGCAAGGATTAGGTGGACTCTCTACAGAGCGCCTGAGTGCTTTCTCTTTGTAGCTTTCTCCTCTCCAGTATTTTGTACTGAAAACTCGAGCTTCTTTAGTCTTCTAGATTTTCAACTGCATCTCCTCAAATAAGGGAGTGCACCAGAGTCCAAATGGCCCCCCTTTCTATGATGCCCTTGGAATTTCTCTAAAGTCAGTAAGCTAGGGATATTATAGGCTCACCTCATTTGTTTCCTGTTTTGAAGAATTACTGTACTTTGTTTCTTTATGCCTCATGTCTTCAAAACTGTTTTCTTTTATATATTTTGTGTGCATATTTAGATGTTTCAAGAAAGAAGTTAAATCTGGTACTTATTACTCTAACTTAGCTCAATGTAGAAATACCTGCATTCATTTGATAGTATATTTTGTTGGAAGATAATTAGAATGAAAATATAATTGAAATAGTATTAGTAATGGAGTTGCATAGAGATGTTTGATGACATTCAAGTAAAACATTTTATTGTTCAATTATATATTATTTCCTTCACCTTAGATCTTTAAGAGAACTGGAATATGACATATTATTAATGCATATTTAAATTTTAAAATCTATTTGCATGCAATGCATTTTTCAAATATTGCAGTTATAAAACTTACAAGTGAAATGAAGGAAAATTTAGTCAATAAACAACAACAACAAACAACTTTTTGTTTTTCTTTTTTAATATCTATATTCTATATACTTCATGCTTTAAATTTATAAGCACATATTTTTCAACCTGCAAATTGTTTATAATCTTATGCAGGTTTTCAGAAGGATTCAAAGTGCTAGTGTCACTTTCAGTAACAGGAAATGTTAATGTGATTACAACATTCTCAGAGATTTATTTTGGCTTTGGCATGAATATCCCAGAATCATAGTCTTTGGAGACCAAAACCTAGGTTTAAACTCTACATGATATTATGTAGAGTAATATTAGGTGATATTATGGTTCTGTGTTTGAGAAGACTAACGTAACTTTGTAATAAATAAATATGATTCTAATTTCATGGGTGTGTTGTGAGGGCTAAATGAGTGGACTGCAAAGAGCATAGTGCATAGCAGGAATGCTGTACAATATATTCCCCATGTCTAAAACTGCTAACATCATTTTAACACCAAAGCTGATTATCTTAGTTCAGATCTGATATCACTCACCTAAAATTATTACCAATTTAAGTCTAATATATTGGATCAAGTATGACTAATATGTTTCAATTCACATGCTAATGCTGATTGATTGGTTGTGGCTTTAAGAAGTACTATACTAAAAAGGATTTTGAGGTTGCATCCTTATTTAGTGGTAAAGAGTTTGGTGATTAGTAATTTCCCTTTAGGAAATGTTGCTCATTTTCTGTATATAAACCAAGAATAAGTCATAAAACTGTAGATAATTGGCATAATTTTCATGCCCGGAATCTAGTGTAGACAAGGTTATTAAAAGTTTTCAGGCATAAAAGATAAGGATAAAAAATGTTTCTGACAAAATATAACAGGAAGTATTTCATATATAAATTTGATGTTCTTAATTCTTACAAGGAGAAAATGCTTTGTTTTGAATCTTTTGACCTATATCTTTAATTCTACATATTTTTCTACATATGTAGAATAGATTATAAATTATTCATATAATATAGGGACTCTTGGAGATTAAAATAATACAAGAAAATATGTATTTGTATTGTATATACTGGACTTTAAATAATAAGGTAAAGTAAATGGATATTGAAAACAGATACATCTCCCATCAAAGAAACTTGGACTAATAAAAATGATAAATACAACCAACTACAAAAGAAAAAGAGAGCTCTAGATGCCTCAAATGACAAAAATAACTAAAGTCTGAAAATGGTGAGGGGAACTTCAATTGTTTGTGCTGTCCCCAAGGGAATCAGACCATGGAGGGAGTTGGTTCGAGCTTAGTGCTTAAGAGAAAGCAGCCGACTGCTAGACCATAGCTCCCTAAGAAAATGAGTGTACTATGAGGGGATCCTCATACCAATGAAATGGGGAACTGACTACATTCCACCTTCCAGTCTGGGGATATAACAATAAAAATATGTGAGGCGAAGAAAGAAATAAAAAGGAAGATAAATAAATAAACAAAAGATAATAGATAACACTTAAAAAGAGTTGAGATCATTGCCCTTTTGTCTTACACCTATTCTAGTTCATGTGTTTGCTGCTTGCTACTTCCCTGTGGACCTTTTAGTTTGTAATCATAGAGTCTGAAAATTAGTTTTAGTTTTACTTAATTGAAAAATTATAAAATATTATTTTATAATTAAAATAAAATAATGTTGGATGTTTTCTTCGTGTATAATTAATATGATAAATATAAGTTGTACAATTTTAGATTTAATTCAGTATGGTATAAATATAAATGCATGATAAATATGAATGACAATATTGGAGCTTTATCTTATTATTTTAATTTTTCAATTTTTCTTTTAGTTTTCACATGAAATATTTTGTCTGTAAGTCTACAGAACACAGCCGTATTCCTAGTAAAATCCTAAGTCCTGAATGAATTGGTAGTAAGGTCCTGAGAAGAAATCACTGAGACAATTATCATGACAATAAAATAAAAGATCAAATGCTACCACAAGGAATTAGTAGTTATCTTTGTGCATAATGAAGAGAATGTCAACTGTACATTAAACTTTATGTATAACACCAAATATTTTCTAAATTTTTTATTATAGCTTCAATTTCATACTGAGGTGGACATGTGATAGAAGTATCCCACGTATATCAATTCTTGAAAGAAATGTTATCTAATTCTGTTTGTAGTATCCAGTTGTTCATGATTCTGCTTTGTTATTTCTAATTTATTTTCATCATGAAAAGTCAATGTATAAAAAGGGCACTAAATGGTAATGGAAAAGAATACAATAAAGATATAAAAATTTACAAATTAAAAACTTTCTCTGAAGGTTTTCTTCTTTAAAACACTCAGCCATGTTTGTTTTATTTGCTTAATTACCTGATTTGAATGTTATTCTCCTCAATAAAACAACTTTGTGTATTTATATTCTTCTAGACTATTTTATTTTTAATTCTATTTTATTGATTATGCTATTACAGTAGTCCTGATTTTCCCCTTTGCCCCCATTACCCAGCACTCCCCACTTTCTCAGGCAATGCCCCCAGCATTATTCATGTCCATGGGTCATGCCTATAAATTCCTTGGCTACTCCATTTCCTACACTGTACTTTACATCCCCATGGCTATTCTGTAACTACCTATTTGTACTTATTAATCTCACCTCTTTCCCCATTCCCTCATACCTTCCCTCCATCTGACAACCAACAAAATGCTCTCTGTATCCATGACTCTGTCTTTGTAACTTCTTGTTTGTGTAGTCTGTTTTTTTAGATTAAATTGTTGATAAATATATATTATTTGCCATTGTTCATAGTTTCAATCTTCTTTTTCTTATATAAGCTTCTTTAACAGTTCATATAATAATGATTTGGTGATGATGAATTGCTTTCATTTTTTTTCTTGTCTGGGAAGCTCTTTATCTGCCCTTCAATTCTAAATTACTTTTTCAGGTAGAGCAATCTTGGCTGTAGGTCTCTGCTTTTCATGACTTTGAATATTTCTTGTCAATCCCTTCTAGACTGCAAAGTTTCTTTTGAGAACTCAGCTGACAATCTTATGGGAACTCTGCTGTAGTTAACAAACTGCTTTTTTCTTGATGCTTTTAAGATTCATTATCTTTAACCTTAGGAATTTTAATTGTGATGTGTTTTAGAGCGGGTCTCTTTGCATACATCTTGTTTGGGACTTTGTGCTTCCTGGACTTGCATGTCTATTTCCTTCACCAAATTAAGGAAGTTTTCTTTCATTATTTTTTCAAATAGATGTCCAATTTCTTGTTCTTTCTCTTTTCCTTCTGGCACACCTATGATGCAAATGTTGGAACACTTGAAGTTGTCCCAGAGGCTGCTTATACTATCCTGATATATTTTTTTAATTCTTTTTTTTCTTCTTGTTGTTCTGATTGCTTTTTTTCCCCTTAGGTTCCAAAGAACAAGAAATTGGAAATCTATTTGAAAACATGAAAGAAAACTTCCCTAATTTGGTGGAAATTACTTTACGGTTGTTTCCCTGTAAATTGTTCTTTATTTCATTAGTGTATCCTTCATTTCTGGTTGGATCTTTTTTATGCTGTTGAGGTCCTCACTAAGTTCCTTGAGCATCCTCATGATACATGTTTTGAACTCTGCATCTAATAGGTTGCTTACCTCCATTTTGTTTAGCTTTTTTTCTAGAGCCTTGGTCTATTCTTTCATTTAGGCCATGTTTCTTTGTTTTTTTGTTTTGGCCACCTCCCTGTGTTTGTTTCTATGTATTAGGTGGAGCTGCTTTTACTCTGTGTCTTGGTAATGTGGCCTAATGTAGTGGTGTCCTGTGTAGATTGTGTCCAGTGACACAATCTCCCCTATTGCCCAAGATGGGTACTCGAGGTGGGCTGAGTACACCTTCCTCTTGTATTTGAGACTTGGCTGCTGTAGGTAGTGCAATGGGAAGGAATTACCCAGGCCAGACAACTGCAAGAATTGGCTGTGACCACTTACCACCAACCTCTGCCATCCATAGAGGATCAGCTGTGCAGGGGTAGGGTGGTGGTTCTTTGATGTTGTCTATAGTTGTCCACTGGATGTGCTGGCCCTGGGATTTCCTGGGTGGTGCAGGCCAAGGTCAGCCCCCACCAGTGTTTTTACCAGGGCCACCTTGCCTGAGCTATGAAGCTATCTGAGATGGCTGTTACTTGTGTTGGGCTTGGAGATTCCCAAGCAAAGCGAAGCTTTGAATATAGGCTGGCTTCTGTGAGTACCTGGTCTGGGGCTCAGTGAGACCAGCTATTGCTTGTTTGAGAAGATTTAGGAAGTTGTGCAGTATGAGCCAAGACCAGCCATTCATATGGAAAATCAGTTTGAATGGGCCCATAAGTTGAGTGGGGTGGAGTCTCTGGAGATCTCCAAGGTGGGTCAAACAGTGTTAGCCAAGTTGATGGAGTTTTAGATATGGTACAAGTTTGCCGGCTTTGTTGGGGGGAGGGTTTAGAAAAAGGACAATGGCCTCTGCTTACCCTGATGTCAAACACTTCAGTTTCTCCCTGTATACAACTGATGCCTTTCAGGCTACTACCCCAGTACTGGAGCTCAGGGGAATGATTCTGAGTAGGTGAGTCAGTGTGTGGGTTCTTTAAGAGGAACTGATTGGGGCTCCCCCAATTTCTTCCATTGACTCAATCCTCACTAGTTTTTGGAGCCAAAAATTGTGGGGACTTATCTTCCTGGCACTGGACCCTGAGCTGGGGAGCCTGATATTGGACTTGAATTCCTTGCTCCAGAGATATCCCTCCTGAGTTCTTATCTACTACATGAGGGTCAGGGTCCAGCTTATTCCACTTTTGTGCCCCTCCTACTAGTATGGATGGATGTGGTTTCTTTAATTTTGTAGTTGTCAGACTTCCATTCAACTCAATTTCTGAAAGTCCTGAGTGATGGTTGTTCTATATTTTAGTTGTAATTTTGATGTGGTTGTATGAAGAGTCAAGCCATGTCTATCTAAACCACCATCTTGACCAGAAGTCTCTAAAGTATTTTAAAATTCATCACCTTATACCTAGTGATTTTAGTGTCCACTATAACATTTTTCATTAATCCAATCTGACTTCTCTTGTATAACTGTAGTGATACAGTGGACTGATGGATCTCAGAGGAAATGGGCATGCGGGGAACTGGAAAAAAGAAGGTAAAGAGAGTAACCAAAGAATGTAAGAGTTCTGTCCAGAAGGTTCCCAACCATGTAATATGAAAAATAAAGACATTTGTCAGAGAAGATACAAGAAACATTGTACGCAGAACAATGATGCCTCAGTCCCCTTGAAAGTAGGCACCTTGGGACCTCACACAGTTCTCCCAATTGCTATCAGCTGCCCCATCATATTTTCCTGAATCTCATTGACAATCTGAAGTCTCTTCCCTTTCAAAGGTAATTTTAGTTTTGGGAAAAGCCAGAAGTTGTATGATGCCAAATCTGTAATGTAGAGGGACTGAGTCACCTGAGTGATTTGATGTTTCACCAAAAAACTCTTCAGGAGATGTGACAAATGAGTGGGTGTGTTTTTGTGATGAAGCTGCCAATTACCATTTACCCATAGCTGTGGCCTTCTGAATCATCCAAATAGTTTCCGAGGAGGAATGTTCAAGCCTAATGCTAAATTTGATACAGATTCGTTGTTCTACTCACTCAGTCATTTTGGATGCAATGGCCACACAGTACACATGTTCACTCAGTGGTGTCTACTGCCCCTACTGAAGTCAGTGAATAATATAGTGAAGTCATCATTGTTCACGCATGCTCATTCCAGTCTACTGTCCTTGGCTGCCAGGTTACATCAATGTCACAGAAACCATTTTCTTTATATTAACAATGGTTAGACTTTTTCCAGAAAGACCTCATATATAAGGTTCCACATGACAAAGAAAATAATTGCACAGATTGTACGTGGTATATTATTTTGATTTTCACTTTATCAATGCTGTTATTTTACCTAAAAGTTGGTGTCACTTATATACTTATCTTGTACTTATGTGTTGGGCATTTCCATAGAAACATCCCTTAACTATAGATGTAGGGCTTCTGGTCAAGATAGTGACATAGGTAAATGCAGTATTAAAATCCTCCCACAACCACATTAAAATTACAATTGAACTACAAAACCACTTGAAATCTAGCTGCACAGATGTTCTACAACTAAAGATATAGAGAAAAAAGCACATCAAGGAGCAGAGGTGTGGCTTGGGCTGGCCCCTCAACCACTTGTGTCAGATAAAAACTTGGAGAGATATCTCAACTACAGAGGTGCCCACTGCTGGTGGAGCTCCACACCAGACCCCACATATAAGGGTTCCAGAACCAGGAAGAGAATTCCGTGTAACTTGTGGTTGTAAAAACCAGACCAGATGGTGACAGAGGGCTTTTTGAGTCTCAAGCATTCCTTAAGGGGCCCACACATGGACTTATTTGAGGACTCATTTGCTCTGAGCTCCATGTTAGGGCAGCATCTTGAAGGGCACCAGGAACATGTGGGGAAAAACTGAATTGTCTGGCACCAAGGCAAGAAGAGATGGAGAGGAATATCTCTCCCAGATAAAAATGATGGTAGAGGAAATTGTTTCCTTTCTGAGCCCTCCCCCAACAGAGCTAGCAGGTAGGACTCATATCTGAGTTCTCAATATCTGGCTAACATTGTTCAACCAGCCCTGGTAATTCCCTGACATCACCCCTTTCCCTGCCCATACAACTTGTGGGACCACCCAAGGTGTTTCCACTGGCCTTTCCATATGAATGGCTTGTTTTGGCTCATGCTTCAAACTTTTTAAAAATCTCTCTAACAATCAGTATCTAGCCTCAGCATGTCCCTTATCTCTTGCTATTTGGCTTCAGGCCTGGCATTAGTGGCAGTCAGACTTGGTTCAAAGCTTAGCCTCCTCCAGACACATCCAAGCCCAGCATAAGTAGCAGCCATCTGCAGATCACTTTGTAGTCCATGCTGGGTAGCCTTGGGGCAGACCTTGGTCTGGACCTCCCTGGAGGTCCAAGAACCAATGCACCTGGTGGACAGCTTCAGTCCACATCAAAGCACCACCCAACTACTTCCACAAGCAACTATTCAAGGGACAAATTTAGTGGGCACCAGAGCCTGGTCCATGGGGTGGGTACCTCAACATGTGATCCTTTACGGTGGTCATAGCAGTTTTACCTAATATATAGAAACAAACACAGGTAGGCTGCAAAAATGAGGAAACAAAGAAACATGTCTCAAATGGAAGAACAGAGCAAAACTCCAGAAAACTAAACAAAATGCAGACAGGCAATTTCCTTGATGTGGAATTCAAAATACTGGTTATAGGATGCTCAGTGAACTTAAGGGAAGGGAGTTGAACTGAGAGAAAAATTCAACAGCATTAAAAAACATGGAAACCATAAAAAAGAGGCTGTTATAAATAAAAAACACACTAAAATGAGGACTAATTTATAGGGAATCAACAGTAGAATACATGAATCAAAGAATCAAATCAGTGATTTGGAATACAAGGAAATGAAAGACACCCAATGAGAACAGCAAAAAGAAGAAAAGAATTTTTAAAAAATGAGAATAGTGTGAGGAGCCTCTGGGACAACTTCAAGCATACCAATATTCACTTCATAGGGATACAGGAAGGAGAAGAGAGAGAGCAGGAAATTGGTAACCTATTTCAAAAAATAGTGACAGAAAACTTTCCTAACTTGGTGAAGGGAATAGACATATAAGTCAAGGAGCACAGAGCGTCCCAAACAAGATGAACACAAAGAGGCCCACACCAAGACACATTCATAATTAAAATGGCAAAGGTTAAAGACAAAGAGAGAGTCTTAAAAGCAGCAAGAGAAATGCAGTTAGGTACCCACAAGGAAGCTCCCATAGATTGGCAGTTGATTTCTCAAGAGAAACTTTGCAGGCCAGAAGGGACTGGCAAGAAATATGCAAAGTGATGAAAAGCAAGGACCTACAACCAAGATTATTCTACCCAGAAAAGCTATCATTTAGAATTGAAAGACATATAATGAGCTTCCCATACAAGAAAAAACTAAAGGAGTTTATCACCACCAAACCAGTATTATATGAAATGTTAAAGGGTCTTCTTTATGAAGAAGAAAAAAATCAAAACTATGAACACTAAAATGGTACTATATACATATCTATCAATTGAATCTGAAATACAAAACAAATGAACCAGCTGAATAGAAAAAGGCTCATAAATGCAGAAAACATTTTGAGAGTTGCCAGATGGAAGGGGGTTTAGGGGGATGGGTGAGAAAGGTGAAGGGATTAAAGAGTACAAATTGGTAGTTATAGAATAGTCATGGGGATGTAAAGTAGGCATAGGGAATGCAATCAATAATATTGTAATAATTATATATAGTGTCAGATGGGTATGAGATTTATTGGGATGATCACTTGTAAGTTATATAATATCTAATCACTGGATTGTACACCTGAAACTTATATAATATTTCATGTCAACTATAATTGAAAAATAAAATATGATAAAATAGAATAGATGTAGGACAGTTTTTTGTAATAAAAGTTAATTTTATTTTTGATTTTAAAATTATTTTAATAAAAAACTTATTTCATACTTCTCTTCTTCTTTCTCCTCCCCTCTGGTCACTGTCAGCCTGTTCTCTAGGGAATTTTAGGGGAAAAGGGGAAGGGTTTACAAGAACAGGTATAAAGGACACATGGGCAAAAACTAGGGGTGGTGGACATGGGAGGGAACTAGGGAGGGCTGGGTGATGGGCTGGGATGGGAGTAAAAGACAGAAAACTGTGCTTGAACAACAATTAAAATAAAATTTAAAAAAAAGATGCAACTCCAAAAAATAACTTATTTTAGTATTAATCAAGTAGCATATATAGATTCTGCTCTAGGGCACTGGTGTAGGTCACCTGGACAAATTATGAGTATTGATGCTTGCCCTAGGAGGGAAAGATGAAGACAATGTTATATATAAGAGATACAATATTTATTCTAATTAGCCAGGGGCACCGACTTCTAGTTATCTCTTAATCTAATTTCTTTCACAGCATTAGCTATTTAGCTAGCACATGAATTTCCAGAATAAAGGTTTCATTTCCAGTTTCCTTGCAGCTATTACTAAGTCCTGGTCAATGATATAAGGTGGAAGTGTTATGTGGCAGCTTCTGGGAACCTTCCATCATGGACTAAAGGGTGCTTTAAGCAACTACAATACACTCTGCAACCAGACTGCTTAGATTTGAACACTGATCTCTACTCCAAGTTTTGTTTCATTTTTTTATTACCTAACATCTCCACACATCAGCTCCCACGTGTAAAGTGGGAATATTAGCATGAGCTACTTCACAGTGTTGTTTCAACTATTGGATGAAATTACACATGCAAAGTCCTTATACAATGGCTGGTACATTCTTAATGCTTAGTAAATTTAGTTACTTTACTGTAATGGTATGACCTCTCACTTTTGATGGACTTGATATTTTAACAAATGTTGAAATAGTGCCTTTGAACGAGTTAGAATGTTATCCTTATAGAGCCAAGCCAGGATATACAGAGGACGTATTATTCAAACAAAAACTTATAGTCTACTGTCATCCTTATAAGCTCTACCAGAAATCTTCTGGATAGAATAATAAGAAATGACTACAGTGCTGGCTGGTATGGCTCAGTGAATTGAGCACCATCCTGCGAACTGAAAAGTCACTGGTTTGATTCCTGATCAAAGCACATGCCTGGATTGTGGGCCAGGTCCCCAGTTGGTGGCATGCGAAAGGCAACCTATCAATATTTCTCTCCTTTTCTTTCTCCCTCTTTTCCCCTTGCTCTAAAAATACATAAATAAAATCTTAACAACAACAAAGAAGTAGCTACAAATTTGCAAAATAGCATTCCTTTAATATTTTCAAACCCAACCATTTGAATTAGAATATTAAAAAGCAAAACAAAATACTAAACTAAATAAAAACAAAGCCAAACAATAAACAGTAATAAACATCCAGACTTTGAATATATCTACTGTCCAATATTAAAAACCCTGTAGTTAGTGAGAGTAAACAATTTCTCTAGTCCCCAACCTTATCTATTTAACTTTAGCTTGACAAATTTTAACATTTGGCATGTACAGTGAAGCCCCTTCCTCAAGTGTAATTGAATCAGAAATTGAATTATTTTTAAGGTTCTTTCTATGAAAACTTTTCCTCAGTCAAAATGCTTTTGCACACTTACCTGTCTTTCTGGGAAACATGTTCCTCTGTTTCAGGACAGCACGCTCCTTAAACTCACCAGAGTTCTTCCAGAGCTTGGCTTTCTGTATCCACCTGAAGCAACAAATATGTTGTACAATTAGCATGCTGAAGACCTCTCTCTGGCCTCTTCATCAGGCTGTACATCAGCTTCTTCACTGAGGTGTCCCTCTCTATCCTATGCCCAGCATTTTTAGGTCCTGTCACCTCTCTGCACCTTTTTTGTGCTCTGAAAGATGAGATCATTCTACAGCTTCCCTGACATACAGAAGCACCTTTATTACGCCAGGCTCAGACAGGATTTTTGTGAACACAATGTGCAGTCCTCTGTTGTGGTCCTGCCATGTCTCTAGGAGTCAGCTTGTGATACAAGGTGTCCTTGGTGTCCTCACAACCTGCAGAGCTCTACCAGGGAAATGGATCCTTTCTTCATAATCCGCCCCTGCCTCTGCTGTCTTTACTCTCCCATTTTCTCTTGTCTTCCTACAAAAGTGAGATAATAGTTCTCAACCTCAGCAATCTTAATATTTTGAGATAGATACTTCTTTGTGGAAGTGGAAGGGCTGTCTTGTGCATTGTAGGAGGTTTAACAGCACCCACTAGATTCCAGCAGCACTAGCCCATGCCAGCTTCATGGTGGCATTCAAAAAGGTCTTCGCTTCACTCTTTGAAACATTTAAATACACCAGAAGCTCTCTGACTTTTCAAAAGGACTTTAGTATTTTGGACACAAAAATTGTTAAACACAGAGTATTTGGTGTTTCCTATCTACCTCTGAGATAATGATTCCAAATCTGCTTAATTGAATATTGAATGAAATGATAGATTGGGGGAGAGAAAAGGAGGCATTGCCAGGAATAAAATATCAACTAGTATTTCAAAACTATTACTCTGTCACATGTATCTGTTGTGTTTACAGGTCCAGTCTTCTGTATTAATGGGAAAATAAATTATTTTAATTGGATGGAACTAGGAAATCAAAATGATTTGCTTCATTGATATAACTCTCCCCATAGCACATGTAGCATATCATCTCAACATATTACTGTGCATTAATTTACACCTGTTATCACATGAGCACTCTATCTCTTCTCTCTGCACTGTTATTTTAGTGATGTTTCATTCCCAAGGCTCAGCCTCTTAACAAGACTCCTCTACATTCTCACTGATCCTCTGACAGTGAATGCCACCTCATTTGCTATTGTAAGTTTAAGACAGCAATGTCACTCCTTCCTTTCATTGACTGGAGTTGTTATTTTATCTTACCTTCTCTTGTCTATTTTGTGGGTTTTTTCTTAGCTTAATTATTTTCTCTATTGCTATTATCACCTTCCTTTTACTTTTTATATATTTTAAATATAAATTTTGTGCCTTGTTTATGTCTTTTGATTTACTTATTTTTGTTTCTCTGAGAATCATCTGAGATTATCCCAAAGTTCTAAGTCTTGTGTCCTGGGGAAATGGCTCTGTACCTTATTTCCACTAAAATCACTTAATTTTCTTAAATGTGTACTTCTAAATCCATAGGATAATTTTGCTAAAGAAAACTTTGTTAGAGTCATTCCTGACTTTCTTTTTTCTTTCACAATCCACATTCAGTCTTTCAGAGAATTCTGATGGCTCTACCTTCAAAATACTTCCACAAACCAATGATTCTGGTTTCTTCTCTGACAATTCACAGTATCAGGTATTATGGAAATAATGTGCTCAATAATACTAATTGAATAAGTGAATATACAGATAAAATTAAAGATGCTACTATGCATTTATACTATGTAGTTCACATACCTAATAAGCAATTGTATGTAACATCAATAGCATTGCTAATTATATAAGATTTATTTTGCCTATAAGAAATAACAAAAAATATGGTCATTTGAACCACCACCATAAAATGCTACATATGAGCCACCATTTTATGTTTGCTAAAAATTACTGGCAACATTATCAGATAACCAGTAATTCTAGTTATAGATTCAAATGTTTTCTTATCACTTAATGAAAAACTTTAATTGTATACTGGTGAGTTCATCAAATTGGGTAAATGCAGTTATAAAAAGACAATTTACCAAATTCTTCTCTAGGATTATTTTTTATTATGTTAAATAGAAGTGACCATTTTTCTTTCCAGTATTTTTCTTGTGACTCCATGCATTTTCTCAAGGTTACTTAATGTTATTCCTATTGATTATACATATTAAATAAAAATATGAACTGGTTGGAGAATTTTTGTAAAACAACACTGCTTTCTTTAGGCATCTTAAACTACATTTCTTTCCTTTTTTTCTTTGCTTTTTCTGCAAAAAAAACATGGTACCTAACACTTGGAAGTAAATAAATAGTATTTTTTTAAATAAATTAACACATCTGTACAATAGGTGATTGACAAGTCAGACTTACATATCTGCGGTCTTCAAAATGCTTTGATTATATTTTCTCTTTTCAATATTTATACATCAAAGCTGGTACAGTGTTTCTTTGAATTATGCAAACACACTTTTCTTCAAACTAGGCTATTTCTTTCCACACAGTTTTTTGCCCTTTTCAATGTCATGATCACTTACTCTTAGAGACCCACCTTCATCTGTTATATTTGCCCTAATAGTCGTTTTGGTCAGAGTACGGTCCAGTGTATCAGATTCTCTTGACAGTTGCCTTGTATGTAGAGAATGTGCTGGCTAACAATATTAATGAAGTATCAGTTAGACAAATTTTCTTTAGCTGCATGAGAGTCCTGGCAGATGTTTAAGCACATAAAGTGCTCATTCTGTACTCTTGTGTTAGTACCGATATGAAAATTGCATATGGAACTTATCTATTTACAACATCAAATGAGATGGCTTTTCATTTTTTCCTTAGTTATGTTCTGTGTCCTGCTCTCCACTTTTATTCTCTGCAAATTGAACATTTGTCTCATTAATGCTATTTGCTCAGAGAGCTGGGCACCTGTTAGATTTTCTTCCATATTCACCACTCTCAGTAAAAAAAATAGTTTGATGTAAATGTGCATGGTTTCCTTTCCTGTTTAAGTTATGAAGGTATTTTTTGCTATCTACAGCTTTATCTAGACTCTCATACAAATAACAATCTAAATTACAAACACAATTAAGTTTGTATTCATAGTCAATTTAAGTGAATATTTTCTTCATACAAATACACATGTATACAGATATATTAATAAGTAATTAGACAATAACATGGTCAACTATAATTTAGAGTTTAAAATGTGCTAATATCAACTATAGTTTTCACTTGGTGAGGAAATTTAATCAACCAAGGCATTGAAGAGAGAAAAAAATACAACTAGAATTATTTTTCCATATCATCTTGTAAATAGAAATCATTTAAATATGTAAGTATACAAAATATAATTAAATTGTTTAATAAGTACTTTAATAGTACTTTGAAAAATAGTGTCTTCAATGAGTACTAATTAACTTGACTTTCAAATATGTATTTATTTATTTATTTTTAAATTATAATGTGGCAAAAAGTTTATTCCAAGAATGTGAGAGTGCATTTTCAAAAATTTAAAATAAGGTCCTCTTGTGCATACTCCAAATTCTATTGAATATTAAACCACTTCATTAATAATGTGGAATCTAATAAACAAAATAAACTGAAAAACAAAATACAAACAGAGGCTTGGATACATGGAATGTACTGACAGCTGTCAGAAGGGAGTAGGGAGGGAAGAACTGTATGAAAGAAGGTGAAGGGAGCAGCCAAACAACATGTATGTATAACGCATGGACACGGACAACAATGTGGTGATGGCCATAGGGAAGTGAGAGTGCAAGCTGGGAGGAAGGAGGCAAAGGGACTGGGAAATAGGGACATCTGCAAAACTATCAATAATAAAAATAAAGAAGAAAGAAGAAAAAAGAAAATATAGACACAAAGAAATATAAATACTCTCTTGACCCTTTTGAATTTGTTTTTTCAGCTTCTTGGGTCTTGCAGATGCTAATATAAACATTAGGTTAATTAATATGAGAATTGAAAAAAGACAGAAGAAGGAAAAGCCAAGAGATCCTGAAAAAAGTGGAAATTTTAAAAAAATTATTGAGATATGGAATATAAGAATTGGTGTATGTAGGAGAGTTCACTGAGATGAAATATGGCTCCAGCAGCAAAGGTGTCTAGGAAATGTTGGAGTCTTAACTCTCTGTAGCCTCAGACTTGGCTGACCACCCAGAAAACTGGAATGTTGTCCAAAAATAAATGTCATGTCTTCAAGAAGAAGGTTAATGAATGTATGGAGCAGGATAACTGCTTGATGTTCTCTGTTAACTTAGAAATGCATTGTTATTTCTGGTGGTCAATGGTGACTGCCCACCACGTGGTTTTACCATTAGTCCCCTATGAAAAAGAGACCCTGTGCTGGGAAGAGGGCATATTCTTCCTTGCCAGCCACCTCTGGGAGCTGCTTCAGTGCCCTTTTATGTGTTTCTCCTATTAAAGCCCTTATGAATTAAAAAAATAAAACAATGTTAAATAAAGTGCAACATATGTATGGTGATTAGAATACACAGACACCTTTCCTAACACAGAATATAAAGACCTGGTAAAAAAGAAAAGAATGTGGGATTTGATAAGAATATATAATAGCACAGTGTTTGTTCTTCCCAACTGGAGCCTATTTATATGCTGTTTCCTTAAAATCAGAATATCTTTCATAAGAAACATACTTAAGGAGTATATATCTTAAAGTTGAATAATGTTACAGTTAATATAATAACCAATCACAGAAAGAATCAGAAATAAAGGTAAACATTATTTGGTATTGGTTCTTTATTACAATGCTAACAGTAACCTGATGTGAATGCCTAGTTAATATGATGCTGGAAAATACTGCATTGTGATTGCAAATCTCTATTTACTAAAATGGACAGAGTTGCTCATAAAGTCTTGGACATTTAATCATTATTTCATGCAATAATATATACTTAGAGCTTTATCTTTGTTGTAGGGCTTTACATTTCTAATTTTCAGTTTTTAAAGGGCATTCCTTTAAAAATATTTTAGTGATTATGTTCTTCAATTTATTTCAGTTTGGTTCTTTCTGACACAATTAACAGGAAATGCTTGTTTAAGTAGCAGAGATGAAATAAGAGAATTTAATCTCAATAAATGTGAAATTGATTAAAATCTACATCAATAAACAAATTTCCCAAACGATTCAGAGAAAAACAAAATTGCTATTACAAGTTTTGTTATCATTTGGCTCATCTGTAAAATTCTATTGAAATTACTGTTTTTACATTAGTTATACATAAGCATTTAAAATATCATCATAAAGTCAAATTTGTTGACCTGGTGTTGCCATCCCATACACTTTTGGAGAGTAATAGGAATTCAGTTTTCTTTATATTTTGAAAATGAAAGAAGAATATGTAATTAGCATTCTATATGATTCAAACAGAAAATAGAACTTTTTAAAAAGCATCTCTAAGATAGTTTAAAAATATTTAAGAAATATGAAGAACAAAAGATTCATTGCAAACTCATTTTTCTTTTTCTTCATGCTTTAGCTTTTAAAGTCTTTTACACATAAAACTGTCTCTGGTACAGGAACAAATTTATTTTCTATGAAATCTTTGCTCAAACAAATTATTCCCACACATTGTATGACTTTTCTTATCAATTATGTTAAATTATTTGGATTTGGACATCTGTTTTTATAATCTGAGGGTATTGATAATAGATTATGGAACACAGTAATGAAAAGGAAAATCGTGTATTATATGGTATTTCCAAGTCACAGATCTATCACATAAAGTATTATGGACAAACTTTCCTGAAGTGTTAGTGGTGGGTGGGGTAGAGGAGGTGGGAGACTCAGTTATAAACTTTAACATTGGCAAGAAAAGTATTTTATAGTATATCTGTGTGCATTTGTGTGTGCTTGTTAAAATTTTGTTCCATGTCAGTTCTATAAGTTTTCATACCTAAAGAGAGGGATTCAATAATTTGGCTATAGGACATAAAGTAAGAAGAAAAAGTAAATGTTTACCAAAACTACAAGGAAAGTATGAAGAACTTGCTGCAAAATATATCAACATGAAAAAGGAAATAGAAACTATCAACAAGAGCCAAGAGGAAATGAAAAAAAAAAACAGATTCTGAACTGAAGAACACAGTAGAAGGAATCATAAGCAGGCTAGATGAAGCAGAGGATTGGCTCAGCCAGCTGGAGAACAAGGTAGAAAAAATTTTCCAGAAAGAGCAAGAAAAGGAAAAAAAAGAATTAAAAGAGAACAAAGAGGGGTTAAGGGAACTGCAGAACAACATGAAGCAGAATAATATCTGTATAATAGGGATACCAGAAAGAGAAGAAGAGCAAGGGATAGAAACCTGTTTGAAAAAGTAATGATGGAAAACTTCCCTAATTTGATGAGAGAAAAAGCCACACAAATCCAGAAAGTGCAGAGTCCCAATCAAGAGGAACCCAAAGAGGCCCACTTCAAGATACATCATAATTAAAATGGCAAAATTCCAAGACAAAGAGAGAATCTTAAAGGCAGCAAGGGAGAAACAGGAAGCAACATATAAGGGAGCCCCAATAAGGCTAGCAGCTGACTTCTCAACAGAAATGCTCCAAGCCAGAAGAGAATGGCAAAAAATATTCCAAGTAATGAGAACCAGAGGTTTGCAACCAAGGCTACTTTACCCAGCAAGGCTCTCAATCAAGACAGAAGTCCAAATAAGAAGCTTCCCAGAC
>CM052538.1:106864964-106902356 GCA_028533065.1 Trachops cirrhosus
CCAGGGGTTTATGGAAAGACACTCAGCATCACTAGTCACCAGCGAGATGCAAATTAAAACTACAATGAGATATCACTTTACACTGGTGAGAATGGCCATCATAAACAAATCAACAAACAGCAAGTGTTGGAGAGGATGTAGAGAACAGGAAACCCTAGTGCACTGTTGGTGGGAATATAGGTTGATGCAGCCACTGAGGAAAATAGTATGGACTTTCCTCAGAAAACTAAAAATGGAACTGTAACAGGGTGCAACCAAGGGCAGAGGTGGGAGCAAGTAGGGATTTGTAATGGGGTCCAGAACTAAATGTCCAGGAAATATTATATATATATGATGTCCTCCCACAAGTCTGAGTTGGGCTATGGGATATATGGAGCAGGGCCATCTAGTGTTTTTTGAATAGCAACAGTTTTCCAGATAACCTTTAGAATGCTCATTTAACATATCTATAACCTTTAACTGGTTTCATAGATATGCTAAATAGCTGGGGCCGTGCTTTGAGCCAGGGAGAGGGGAGTGACTCCAACCCTTGATGTAACAGAGGCAACTCCCTCACATTACAGAGCCTGCCTAAGAGCTTGGAGATGATTGGCTCCATACCACAGGGCCACACCTGCATAGACTTACTATGGCAGCCCAGTAAAGCTGGAAACATATTGGAATGCTGGCAGCTGTGTCCAATTGTGGGAGGAGTTGGAAATGGTTCAGCAGAGGAAGATTGGCGCTGGGATTTAAATCATGTGCAGCAGCCATGCGGCATCTTTTTGGGACCACGTGGCTTGGGCAGAGAAGAACCACGGACTTCTACTTCTTTTTCTGAGATATGGTACCCTGGACTGGGAAGAGGGGGAAGGAAGGACTGTGCATTTGTGGGTATTCTGAAAGACCTTGGGCTTTCAGTGAAGACATTGAGTTATTACTCTTAAGTTTGTATAACTCTTTAAATAAATAATCCCTTTCCTTTTCACCAATCTCTGGCATTGAGAGATGTCTTTTCTTGGTGGCAGTCAAGGCAAATCTAGTATGGGGTGGGGGACCCCCAAAGCATAAGGGTGGGTCCATTTGGTAATAATAGATTGTTCACCCACCCCTGACGGGGTCTGTTCTGTAACAGAACTGCCTTTTGACCCAGCAATTCCATTGCTGCCATTTTACCTTAAGAACCTTTTAACACCAACTCAGAAGAACCTATGCACCCCAATGTTCATAACAGCACAATGTACAATAGCCAAATGCTGGAAGCAACCTAAGTGCCCATCAGTAAATGAGTGGATCAAAAAACTGTGGCACATTTACATGATGGAATACTATGCAGGAGAAAGGAAGAAGGAGCCCCTACAGTTTGCCACAGCATGGATGAATCTAGAGAGCATTATGCTAGTGAAATAAACCAGGCAGTATAAATCAAATACCATATGATTTCATCTATAAGTGGAACCTAATCAGCAAAACAAGCAAGCAAGCAAGATATTACCAGAGACACTGAAATTCAGAACAAACTGACAGTAACCATAGGGTGGTGGGAGGGAATAATGGGGGTGAAAGAGAAAGGGTTTTCAGGAACATGTATAAAGGATACATGGACAAAACCAAAGGGAGGTAGGATAAAGGGTGGGAAGTGGCGATTGCTGGGGTGGGGGATATTGGTGGGTGAAAATGGAGACAACTGTACTTAAACAACAATAAAAAATGTGAAAAAAAAGAAAAGGTAAATGTTAAGTGATGTGAGTGTTGAAGGAGTGCTTTATTCCTTTGGTGGCTTTTCAATAAGATTACTTAATTGTTATTCTGTCAGATATATGTATATGGCAATATTGAAATTCTGACCTTTTATACTGTTTACCAGGAAATATTGCTGTGATTTCTTGAATAGTAAGGAAAAGCTGCCCAATTAATCATGAAGTCCAAGTTTTGTAAACTTGAGTTTTTATTAAAAAGCTATATTCAGAGCCTGGGTCTGGAATCAGAATACCTGAACTCTAATTGACTCTCTGAAAATTGATAGCTACACAATTGTTTTGGAGATGAGTCAGTTCATATGACTGCTCTTAAAGTATTAGCCAGTTTTAAAATTTATTATGTCAGATTTACAATAAAACACATTACAATTATTGAATTATTGTAAAATTCAATAATTTTACAATCAGGGAATAAAGCCTCCTTTTGAAAATTAAAATTAGAAATGTACCTATTTTCTACTTGTGGTAATTTGCATATACAAACCCCCACTTATAGTATTGGCAGAATTATTTGTCATGGAACCAATGTATGTACCACCAAAAACGAGGAAAGCAAGCAAATTTTATATTTTCTTTTTTTCCCCATTTCCCCCATCACACCTCCCCACCCCACAAACTTTAAAATAAACAAAAAACAGCATCTGTTTCAAGTAACGATTGAACAAACAAGCCACCCAGATATGTAAGGACTCAAATCCCATCAAAAATTACTAGATGAGCTTGAAGTTTTGTCAAAGATTTTCCACTTTGATGTGTTTGTTGGTTTGTTACTGACATTATGTACAGAGAAGTAGAGTCAGATAAACAAACACATACAGTATCTAAGACACCAGAATATAAGTGTAAGTTTTAGTAATTTTATAAAACTGGGTGAGCAAATTTCAGAGATTAACAATGAGGGACTGTTATACAACCATATTTCTAGTAAAGATGGTCCTTAGAAACACTATTTCCAAATAGATTAGTACAAAGTCACAGACTAGCTAACTCTCACAAAGAAAGAAGTTTAGTTTCAAACTACCTACATCCCATATTGTGTTAAATTTATATAACTATTCTAATTTCCTACCATGAACAAAAGGAAATCCTTCCTTTTTAGAAGACAATATTAGACAAGACAGATCTTCAGATCAGTCCTGTAAGGTTTTACATACAAATTCAGGAATTCAATAGAAACATATGAGAAATCTTATAAAGTGAGTAAAATGCTCAAAATCTAAGTGAAAAATCAAAAACAGACATACAGAAACAGATTTATGTGACCTAGAAATTAGAGTAATCAAACAAATATTTTAAATATTTTGATAATCTTTCAAAATAATGATGAGCAATTTGTCCAGATATGGCAGTCTATGAGAACAGACAGTCAAGTGAAATTCTATAATGTGAAACTTCAGTGACTTGAAACTAAGATATAATAGTTAAATTTAACAGTAGATTAGGCATAGCAGAGCGCAGATTGCTGGGAGATGAACTGGGAGATGAGAAATACAGATATTTTTACTAAAGCATGCAGAAAGAGACAATTCAGAAAAGAACATCATAAACACACGGAGAATAGTAAAACATGAAAAGTAGTTAATTTGTGGATGAAGAGAGAGACACAAGAGAGGCAAGGCCAAAATTCATGGACACATACACAAGACACACACAGATGTCCACACATATACACAGACCTTCAAGGGAGCAACTATTAGTCTAAAGATCTCCAATTTGGGGAAAATTAGGAAGTACCACTAAGTAACCTATGCATAAAATGTGAAAATTAGACAAATTAAACTGATTGATAAAAATATAACATTTTAAAACATGGACTATAACAGAAGTTATAAATTGAGAAATAATATACAGTCTTAACTACATGTATTTAAAAAAGAAAAGGCTGAAAATCAATATATTCAGCATAACAAATAGAGATAAAATTAAGGCCAAAGGCAATAGAAAGGGAATAATAAAAGCAAGGCAAAACCTTAATTATATATAAAATATATTTATAAAGAGAAAATCAGCAAAGGTAAAAGGTGGTCATTTTAACAGAGTGAAAATTTATATAGGTTTGGCAAGATTCATCAATAAAAAATGAAAAAGGAAAAGTATTAATAATAAAGTCAAAACAAATATAACTCATTTTATGACTATAAAATTGAAATTTTAGAAAATGATTAAAAATTTATAAAACAACACATACACTTTACTAATGCTAACACAGGAGAATAAAGAAATCTGTTAAATAATTTAATTCAAAAGCAAAAGCTTTCTCATAAAGAAATATCAAGGTTTAGGCAGTTTGCCTGCAGTTAAGAAACATGGATTATTTTTTCTCTATGTTCTGGAATTTAATCACAATACGTTGTTTATTGTTCTGATATTAATATAGCTCTCTGCTAAATCATTTTCAATCATTTAGAACAGGAATACAAAGGCTAACTTCAAATAGTTTTCCTTTCTGATTGTGACTATTATTTTTATTACTCTGAGATACTTTTTCATAAATAAGTAGAAAAATTGTAATACCCTTTTCTAGATGATATTCTATATATCATTCATTGTACATGAAGAGATCTTTGTCCTGACTACTTTATGAAGATATCTTTTACCCTTTGAAATGCCAGCATCTGGCAGTCGTGAACTTACTTTGTTAAACAAGCTCTGATTCAGAGAAAATACCAAGAGTATATGAGTGATTGACCTTTAAACAAAGCCTTACCTTTTATTGGAATTTTTAAGTCTCTGTGGTTGAACTTCTTGCAAAGGACATTTTTTCTTTTATAAATTATCATATAAGTAAGATTTAGTTTTTGCATTTTCAAATAATGTTACTTTGTTTATATCAAAATATAATACTATGGTATACTTTGGGTGTCCTGACAGACACATCATCACCTAATCGCCATGCCCGTACTATGGGGTATTTCCTTTTCCATGGGGCTACTTGTTTTGATCAGTACTAGTTGTACATAAAAACAAATTGAAAAAGTTCCATGTCCATTTTATGAATAACATCTATTAAGTATGTATCCTCTTAGACAAATCAATTTCCACCTGTGTCCCAGGTTCTGTCAGTAAAATGTAGGGGTTTTGGCTAACAGTCTGCTGAGCTTCTTTCGTTGCTGTCACTGTATGTTATATATTTTCAATGGGGAAATTATTCCCAAGGGTGTGACATTTGTTTCTTTGGGGTGGTGGCATCTTAGGTATTGCAATATATAAACAGATATACAGTAAATCTAGAGATTAAGAACAGGATGTCTAAGAAAGGCTCCTTAGGAGATGATATATATATCTTTTAAAGTTGAGAGACACCTCTCGGTTCATTTATGTACCTCAATTTATGGGCTCAGGTGAAATCATTTTGACTCCTACCCTTCTCCCATTTATACCATATAATAATTATGTGGGTCTTAAGTAGATATTGCTTGTATCTTTTAGTCCTATTTTTGAAGTCATTTTATTTCTAAGAAATGACTTGAATCTTAAAGAAAATCCCCTCAGGCATAAATTTATAAAATGTAAAGAAAATGTTCTTACTTGATAATAAGTCTTCTTTCTGTGCTAAGGTTTAGTAAATTATGTTAGTTCTGACTTATAATATATGATTTTAAAACAGAGTAAAAAACTGAGCATGATTCAAGTTATTACCTAGATATTTAGAAGTAGTGTCTTCTACTTTTAAATATTAGATACAAAGTATACCTATAAAGTTGGTGCTCTTTCTTACCACGTTTAAATCCGTCATTTTGGAGACAAAATAAGCATATGTTTGTTTAAATAATTTTAGCACAGAAAACATTTAATTAATTTTCCTTTGCTTTTCATATGGCAAATAAAAAAATTAAATAAAAATCAAAGTAAATACAGCAAGGGACCCTGCATAAGAACAGATTTATTATCAAATGTAATCAGTTTTCACAAAGGCTTAACAAGATTATACTCTTGAAGAGCTTATATTTTAAACCAGAGAAAAAGTTAGATATTGAAATCACAAAGTTATTAGTATGGATCTCAAGAGCCCAAGAGAGTGGATTAGCCTCTTTTGGCTGCAAACCACCACCTACAGATGCTAAGTAGGTGGCCCATGCCAATCTCACCTCCCTGGTTCTCAGGGAGCTGTAAGGAAGCAACCGCACTGCCTTGCTGCAGTTTACTGACCAAATGGAGATTTCCAACAAAACCAATTTATTGGTAGTTAATATAGGTAACCTTTTCTGAATCTTAGACTAATAAAAATGGTTGAGATGCAGCTCATTAAGTGAATAATTAATTTAAGTTTGCATTACACCACAATTATGATGCTATTTTTACATATACACCTACACACACATACAGGTGTGAGATACCCAATATAAATACATAACGAGGATATTAGGAAGAATAATGTCCCCCAAAGATGTACATGTTCAAATCCTCTGAACCTGTGAATATATTATAGTACATGACAAGGAAGATAATTCCCCTCTGCAAATGAAATTGAAGTTGCTAATCATCTGACCTTAAAATAGATTATCCTGGACTGGGCCCAGTGTAATTTCAGGGGTCTGTAAATGGGGAAGAGGAAGCCAAAAGAGTTGGAATTTGTGAGACAGGGTGTTGAGAAAGACTCAACTGACCATTGCTTGAAGGCTTTGGCGATAGAAAGGGATACAAACCAAGGACTGAGGGCAGCCTTCAGAAGCTAGAACAAGCAAGAAAACTGATTCTCCCCTAGACCCTCCAGAAAGGAGCACAGCTCTGCCATTGGATTTTAGCCCAGTGAAACCATTGTGGATATCTGTGCTCCAGAAATATGATAATAAATTTGTTTTAAGCCAATAGGTTTGTAGAAGTTTTTTATAGTTGCAATAGGAAACTAATATAGAGTGATAGATTTTTAAAGAAATGTTTTGTAATAATCTTATCAGAAGTGAAGCATGAATTCATGAAGGCATCCTTCTTCAAGGACTGACAATATGTATGGTTTAACTCACTAATGTATGTTCTACATGAATTTCATATATCAGAAATAAGCATGGGAAACTTGATAATTTTTAAATCACTTGGTTGTGGGCACTTTTAAGGTAAATTAGCCCATCTTTAGGATATTGTTCTTATTTGCAAATATGTAATGATTTTATACGTATATATATATAAATTATATATATGTGCTAGACATAAAATTTACCAATTATCTGCTATTTTTGTTATATTTTGGTTAAATAAGGCTATTATGAAAAGGAAATGTTAATTTTGGGTACATCTGTTTGTTTAAAGAGGACAATTTACACATAACAGAAGATAAACTTCTCTTCTACCTGTCCTCCCTTATAGAGAAATGTTGATGTTAGCAATTTTTAAATGGTGAAATATCAGTTATCCTTAATATGTATATACTGCCACAAATGCTCTGATATCAGAGCACCTCAAGGAAAGGAGAATGCATGGTACTCACATAGTGCTCAAAGCTACACAAAACCATTGAGATGTAAAAAGTTATCTAATGAAATTTTTTGTTTTAAAAATGAAAATACTGTGATACAGAGAAAATGCTAAAGAAACCTAAGCATTGCAAAATCTTAGGAATATTCTTCCATTTTGGTAAAATGAAATGAGATTAAACATTCCTAGCTCCATCTAGTTTTTTGAAGCCTGTTTTTATTGTACATGATGGAAGGAGGTTTTGCAGTTATAAGCGTGTCAAATGCTGAAAGGCATTAGTCTGATAGACTCAGCAATTCTTGGAGCTGAAAGGATTTTGAAAGTCATCAAATCCATACATACTCAGTAAAATTCAACAATATATTGAATAAACCATTAAAATTTATAGCATTCTTCATTTGTTGGTATATTAGAGATCTCGTATATTAGTGCTATGACATAAGTCCTTTTAGTTTGTCTCTGTGTTTATAGTTAAAGTAAACAATACTAGATTGCTGTATTGCTTTGTTTTTTGTAATAAAATTGTATGGGCTTGAAAACTTTTTTTTTTTAGTTTTCAAACACTTACTTCTTAATAAAATAAACTAGAATTTGGAAGAAAATACACAATGCATGGCACATAATATAAGTAGTATTTTGTGAACATTTTGCTTCAATTATAGATGCTTTACTTACTGAGTTGAGGGATTGAGATTTTAAATGAAATACATATTACCTTGAGTAGACGTACATCCTGTTTTCTTGTTCCTTCACAGTCAAAACAGGTCTAAACTCACCTAAAACATAGTGAAAGAGTAGAGATAAGAAGTAACATTTTTAAATGTCTGCTATGTATCCCATGATTAATCCCAGGCTTGAAAACTGTTTTAAAGCTTGCCATTCTCTGTCCCATTTCCAATTAGATAAGAGAGATACTGTTATTCTCATTCCTCAGGTTACTGTGTTCAACATGTGGTTTTCCTTATCACAGCCTTCAAGTTTACTCCAACTTTCTAAAAAATATATTGAGAACAATTTTCTTAATTTATTTTAAAGGCCAAACATCTGTTTGTATTCTCATTAATGTCAGTACTTTTTCAATGAATGTGATATAATTCTGTCCTCCCTGAATGCATTTGGTATTTAATATACAAATGTAACAAAAACTATGATCTAATGAAGATGAGAAAAATATTTTAGGTTGATAAATTTAATCATTTTTGTTTGTTCATAGAAAGGGTAAAACCTGTTTGTTTATTTTTATCAGAAATTGAGTTGTCAAAGCTAATTTCCCTGCGCTTGAATTTCTTGGGGATATTTTTTAAAGTTAATTTTAAAGTAAAAAAAAATCAACTCTCCTTAAACATAGTTTAGACAGAGAGATCAGGAAACAGGTAAATATCACTTTGAAAATATTGCAGTATTATCACAGAAAACAGGCTATGCCAGTTTTTTCAGAGAAAAAGCAATATAAGTGTTTTTGTTCAGGCAGTTTGAGAAACAGAAAACGGAGGTGGTGAGGAGGTATTGTAAACTGGAAAAATGTGTGAAACCTCTTCTGTGTCCTGAAACCTGGGCTAAAGACACCTCTCTCCTAAAGGAAGTTGTATCAGTTCTGCTTTAATGTGGATATACTCATGTATGGTACAGGTTTTTTAAAAGAAATTTATGGCTGGAATTCAAAACATATGGAAGAGTGAAAGCAGAAAATAGTCTTTATTAATAGCTCTCCCTTTATTCTCCAGTTTGAAAACATGGCACTAACAGTTAATATATGTGTGTACATGCATGCACACGTGTGTGTAGCAAAATGAATTACATATATATGCATTTTTTTTACTAAAATGAATTTTGACAACTGGTATAAAGGTAATAATATTCACCTTTATTCAGGAAAAGTGATAAATGCTGGAGTATCTTTTAATATTCATTTTTTGAATATAATTGAGACCTTCAGATGTTAACATGCATCCCTCAGGAATTATTATGCTTTTATGGAAAAGTGTTAGGGATATCTAACAGTAATTCTTTTGGACACCATGGAAAATAAGCCATAACACAAAGCATTATTTTTAAATGCTTCAATAACCATCATTACAAAATAGCTATAAACTAAGTAATCCTGCATTAAGTTGAACTTTTCCTTAATTTAATTATTATAATTTTAGTAAAGCAATATGAAAGAGGACTCATTGACTTTTTTAACTGTATTTTTTCCACTTCCATTTATCCCCCATACCCTCTTCCACATCCACACATGCCTCTCCACAATCACCATACAATTGTCCCTGTCCATGAGTCGTTTCTCTTTTATTCTCCATCCCCCCTCCTCCCACCCCCATCCTCACATAGACCCTCAGTCTGCTGTCTATGAGTCTGTCTCTGTTTTGCTTGTTAGTTCAGTTTGTTCATTAGATTCCACATATGAGTGAGATCATATGGTATTTGTCTTTCTCTGACTGGCTTATTTCACCTAGCATAATATTCTCCAGGCCCATCCATGATTGTCACAAAGGGGAAAATTTGCTTCTTTTTTACAGCCAAGTATAATCCATTGTGTAGAAGAGGACTTACTGACTTTTAAATTCATTCTGTCTAAAATATAAACTTGAATTGTTGTCTGTAAATTGGGAACATGTACTAGATAACTCATTTTTAAAGGACTTATGTGCAGAGTTTTAGGAAATACAATAATATTGGATTGGCCAAAAAGACCATATGGTTTTTACTGTAAAATAAAAGACACATTTTCATTTTCACCAATAACTTTATTGATTTGGCTATTTTGGGTTTGTCAGCTATCTCTCACATGGTATAACATCAATTGTTCTCAATAAATGTGTCAATTTGATCACTGTCAACTTCAACTGGTCTACTCGACTGTGGGGCTTTGTCCAGTGGAAAATCTCCAGCAAGAAACTTCCCAAACCACTTTAACATGTTCCATCAGTCACAGCACCTTTTCCATAAAATGGACAAATCTTTTTTATTTATTTTGTGTGTGTTTCAGTTGCGTTTTTACCTTTCTTGAAAAAATACAGCATAATATGTGAAAAATGTTGCTTACTTTCTCCCATTTTTCCATATTCAAGCAGCTACACAAAAATTCACCAATTTTGATTTTTTTAATGCATGCTAATAGGACAGCTATCATAATATAATCTAACAAAATTGTTTCAAATGAGGTTAAGGACAACTAAGTGCTACAATACAATCTTATGGAAAAAAACAAAAAACTTTCTGGCCAACCAAATATGACACTAAGCATCAACATACCCAATGTATTAAAGACAACAAAATCTTATTTTCAGTCAAAATAAATGTTAAAATAGATGTTTTTAGTGCTTTTTTCCACTAAATTCTTTAGGAAATTATGTACGCTCGTATTTTATAAGCTGGCATTTCTCTAAAATGGCCCACATGCTTCATGTCTTTAGAGATAGGAACAAAGCCTTTAGTAATTCCCTGTGTTCCATTTTACAAGTATGTTTATCCAGAGTTAGTGTAAGGAAGAAAAATAAACAAAGTAATAATATAGTATCTAAGTTGACCTGTCAGCTATATCTGAAAAGGGTCAAGTGCAAAGGTTACAGAAGACCCAGTGATTGATGGGACTCTCAAAAGTACTCACATAGGGAGTACTGACATAAAGCTTTAATCAAAGTAAAGGGTAAAGCACAGCGGGAGAAAGATAGAATGTTCCATCGTAGAGGGTCTGGCACTTTCAGGTGCGGCCCCAGGTTCATTTCTCAATTACAGAGGAAATTCTTTGTCTTCACATTATAAGCCACCAACACATATGTCTTGTTTTTGGGTTTCCAGTCAAAAGTTTATATCAGGATTTTTTTATACACTTCTGGTTATGTGGCTAAAAGTAGGCTACATAGGTTGTACTGAATTGAACTGAATATAAACCATCAATGCATACCCAAACAATGGAGACCATTTGGCACTGGGCACCGGTAGGGGAGTTTCAAACTGTAAGCTGTGCTTTATAAATAGCTAATATATCTCATTCTTATCATGGCCCAATGTCAGTATCAGGCTTCCAGTCATTCCTGGAGATAAGCACAGAGCTGATCAACTGCAGCTATAAGATAAACCTATCTTACACACAACTGGTAGTCTGTTTCATTGGAAAGAAGCAGAAAGGCAGAACCAATAATCAGTTTTCCCAAGTTTATTGTTGAGACCTGGAATTATGATAGATATTTAACTCTGAATCTTGTAATGGACTATAAACATCTTAGGAAAAACATCTGATATTTTACATTTGAGTAGCATTAAATAGCCAATATAGTCACAGTTCTTTTGGTCAGAATGAGAAACATTTGCAGTGACAGTGAGGGCCTTTATGCTTTTTCCATTCTTTCTGAGAGCACTGAGATCACACAGTATCTCAGACAGGGACAAAGAAGATGAAAGAACAAAGAAGGAGAGAGAAGAGAAAGGCAGAGAGGCAGAAGAAATTAATTTATGCAAATCGTGAATGCCAAATAAAAGTTGTGTCTTTTAGCAATCTCCTCAAGTGCATTCATGCAAAATGGGAAAGACACTCATAAATTCCAGGAGTTATTTACTAAGTATTCACTAATGATAGAATATTAGTTATCATAAGAACATAAGGATAGTTTTCACAGGGGCTAAAACAATGGCGAGAATCTCAGTTTACAATGGCATCCAACTTAGCCTGTGTAGCAGATTTTATAGTCTAAGAGGGGATAGTGTATATATAGGAACTTAGTAAATTTAGTAACTAGACAATACTTGTGTGTGCTGGTGGGTGGTCTGCACATTTTAGAATTCACTGGCCTAATTGGATTCTTATTCTTATGAAAGGTTAAAAATCGCAGGCAAAATCATGGTGTCGAGGAAGCTAACTGTAAGTGAATAAGCTCTGTAGTAACTATTTATAATTAGGTGGAGGAAATGTCTTTCCAGACCCTGCCCTTCTCACTTCGTTTTTCATTGCCTTATTCCAAATAATAGCATGTACTTCCAGCAAAGCCATTTGTTCCTTGCATTTCAAAACTGGAGGCCTCATTTGTTTTTTATCTCAACTTCACAGAAAGAGAAACACACTTACTATGGTGGGTTGTCTGGGTCATCGAGACTCCTCTGTGTTCTTTGAGGAAAAATCTGTAAAGAAAATATATTTTCATTCTACAATTGTTAAAAATGTAACTGGTGATATAAAAAGTTGCCTTTCACTTTTCTACTTTTGTCAGTAGAATCAAAATATTCTCCAAGTTTAAGATGCCTACACCATCACACAACAACATTGCAGTGATGTGACCATTTACCGTATTTGGCCGTGTATAATGTGCACATTTTTGTCCAAATTTTTGAGGGAAAAATAAGGATGTGCATTATACATGGGTAGTACTAATTCCATATCTATAAAAATGTTTTGAATTCTTTTATTTAAGCTTATGTGTTAAAAGTGTAACTCTAGAAAGCAATAATGATATCTGTATGCAAAATAATACCCTAGAACACAATAATCATTTTTTTCTAAATATAAATACATAAAAAATGAATTAAAAAATTAAAACAAAAGGTTATTTTCCTGAAAGTATGGGCCAAAAACATGGGGGTGCATTACACATGGGAATGCATTATACACTATATATGGCAAAATACGGTACAGTTGCTCTGGAGATGGCCTGGCCTTCTCATCTCATAATTTTAACACAAGTTGGAATAACTGGGTGAAGTATCACTCTTAACTGAAAGTACCTCATTACAAATCAGAGGGAGCCTTCACATTGCTCATTCAGTATTGACATCTTCCTTAAATTCCTGTCTAGAAGATGCAATTCAAACTATGAAAAGTAATTGGAAACATGGCATTCTAAAGTAGGTATTTATTGCACTGCTGTTTTTCTTTCTTTGGGCTGTGAGTCAAGTTTCCTACTTCCTCTGTGTTTTGAGTGCTTACCATTTCTTTTGTTTCTCAGTTTCTGTTATTAGTTCTCACCACCGAGAAGGGTAAAAAATATCAAATTTATTTCCCGTTCACCTGGGTATCGCACATCTTGAGGAAAGAACCCCAATTTATTTTAGCTAACTCACAGAGGAGTGGCTTTGAGGAACAAAAAATCCCAAGAACAAGAGCTCCTACATTTAAAGTGTCTGCTATGTCCAGGGTTAGATTTTCTTGGATGACAGTGGTAATTTACAATATCTGTTCCTGCTGGTAGTAAATCATTGTAGATGCTTCTTTGTATTTAAGCTGTTCATGAATGCATCTGAATTCAGGTGCCAAGAGGCTGCAGAGAGCATCAGGAGTGATAGATGTCAGGAAAAGAGCACCTAATGGGATTCCCAATAAATATTAATCCCTCCTTCCCTTACTTACCAAGACATCTGAAGGTGGCAAGGGGACATCATCTGATATTAGTTCCCTTATTTTTTTTTCATTTATCCACTCAACAAATACTTATCTAGTGCTTACTTTGTGGTACGTACTGTTATATATAGGTACTGGATATACAGTGTCCTTGTGGAGGTTATATTGTAGTGGTAGGAGACAGGCATTAAAAATGAATATATAAATGAAAATGATGTTAATCACTGTAAAGTACAGAAGAGAAATAGAGAAAACTGAGAGGGAGGATTTTTAGTTATTGATCAGGAAAGGCATTTTCAGGAAGGTTATAATTAATAAAATATCTGGTCAGTGGAAATGAAGATTTGTCTTTTGAGGGGAGAAAAACATTCAGACAGAGGAAACCAGAGAAAGAGCGTGCTTGGCTCAAAGCTTAAACTTTGGTGGTGTTGCTCTGCCTAAATCAGCAACAGCACAGAAAGTTATAAAAGCTTGATAAAGTTGTTCATAAGAGTTTTATATTTATCTCCATTCTTTTCTTTTTTAAAATGTACTTGTATTACATTTATTGGGGTGACTGGTTAACAAAATTATATAGGTTTTAAGTGCACAATTGTATAATATAGCATCTATATATTACATTTTGTGTTTACCACCCAAAGTCAAATCTCCTTCTGTCAGCATGTATTTGACCCCCCTTTACCCTTTACCACCCCACCCCCTCCCTCTGGTAACTACCCTACTGTTGTCTGTGTCTATGAGGTTTTTGAGTTGTCTCATTTGTTCATTTGTTGTTTCTTTTATTTTAAATCCCATATATGAAGTCATATGGTTAACTTTTTCTGACTTATTTTGCTTAGCATGATGTTCTCCAGCTCCATCTATGTTGTTGCAAATGACAATATTTCATCTACATTCATTGCAGCATTATTTGTAGTGGCCAAGACTTAGAAATAGAAACAACTGAAGTGTTCTTCAAAGGATGTTTGGTTAAAGAAGATTTGGTATATATATACAGTGGAATACTACTAAACCATAAGAAAAGATGAACTACATTTTTCTCCATTTTTAGTCTTTAAAACTATCTGAAAAAAGCAAAACTTGTGTGTGTGTGTGTGTGTGTGTGTAGGTGTGTATCCTTACCTGAGGACATGCTTATTGATTTTAGGGAGAGAGAGGAAGGGAGGCAGAGAGTGAGAGAAAGAAACACTGAGGTGAGGGAGAACATTGATCTGTGTTCCCCAACTAGAGATTGAACCCACACGCAGGCTTATGCCCTGACCAGGAATCAAACCCATGACCTTTTGGTACATGGGATTACACTCCAACCAACGAAGCCACACTGGCCAGGGAACAAAATTGTATTTTAAAACTATTACTATGGTGAAACAATTCAAATCTTAAAAAAAAAAAAGAATATGCTAAATATCCACCTAGGTTTAATCTTACATTTTTGCCATGCCTTGAAAAATTATTTTAAGGAAGTAAAGTATCAGAGAGACATGAATACATCTGTGTACCTGCATTTGTTTAGGGTTTATTGTTGCAAGTAACATTAAATAATGTGAGGACCACATTACTAGATCACATTAGCACCAAGAATGTGAATGTGATTCCTAGAATTCACTAAATCCATCAGTGAGTAGAAACACCACACCCAGAGTTAGCACAGAGAGAGTTCCCACAGTGAAACAGACCTAGCAACTAGGGAGGGCACACTCTACAAAAGAGTCTCATATTGCTAGGTAATTACAATTTATACAGGCAATCTACAAAGGCATAGATTTAGCAAGGAAGAACTAAACGCACAGGTTGCCGTGTTCTCTGATGATGGGATGAGATGCAAACACACAACAAATATCCTCAGCCAAAAAATGGTGCTCAGGCAGTACACAGCACAGGAGGCCTCAGAGATCCATAACTAGGAGACACATTCTGTGATCACCTACAAGAGTGAAAAAGATTGAGCACATCAAAGGGATTGAGTTGATCAGGAGATTATAAACTTCTTCCAGTGAAAGAAGGAAGGACATACTTGGCCAAAAATATACAGTGCCAGTGTTTGCTGCCTTAATGTGCAGCAAATGTGAGCAGAATGCAAAAGATAGCAATCCTTTCATTATCTCAGGGTATAGCCATAGATCAGGAGATGTATTCAATTATGGGAGCAGCAAGGAGCCCAGCCCCAGCATCCTTGAGTTCTTTAGAGAGATAATACTTAATGGTGACTGTGAAGGAAAAGAAGAGAAAAGAAAAGAAGAAAAGAAAAGAAAAGAAAAGAAAAGAAAAGAAAAGAAAAGAAAAGAAAAGAAAAGAAAAGAAAAGAAAAGAAAAGAAAAGCTGGGATATACAGAGTTCCCAAATGTTGATTATAATGTGGATCAATTGAAGTGCCTGGTAAACTGCAGCAGACATAATCATTAAGCCCAGGTAAATTGTCCATCCAATGACTTGTCCCAATAGTACCAGTCCTGGCCATAAAACCAGTTACAGAAATTATAAAATTCCTCCTCAGCCAGGACCTAGGGAGTCTAAAAATGAAAATACAGATGAAAATCATAAACAACATTTTCAAATCTCGTCAACAAAGAGACAGAAAAAGAAAGATAACACAAAGACCACTGACAGGAAGAGAAGCTTCGCAGGTGTGCCCTGCTTCTCATAGGACTGTGTTTGGCAACAGATGACCCTCAAATAAAGAATTGTACATCCAATCTTACTAAAATGAATAAGACAACATAGTGAGGAAAATCGTGGATAGAGGGAAATACTTTCCATCGTCTCTAGAGCCTTATATCAGTCTTCAAATTTACAGCGCCGCTGACCCACAGAGGATATGACAGTTGGACTCTCTAGGTTCTTCAGAGAGTAATGGCCATAAAAACCAACATAATAGCACTTTCCAACTCAGCTGTGGTTCTGGCTTTTCTTATCTAATGTTTTTAAAATCTTTTAACCTATTTTTAAATCTAAAGTATTAATGTCATTAAAAATTTATATCTAATGGTTATCAGACTACCTAGTTGAGATCTCACATTTTCTTAATGTATGTATGATCAGAATGCATGGTGAGACAAAGAATTAGTTTTTTAAATTTGGAATTGCCTTTGATTTGTTGCCATAATTAGTCTCTAAAAGGATTGTGCAAAATTTAATTTGCATAAAAGTTACTTGGGGATCTTGTTGAAATGCAGATTCTGCTTAATAAGATCTAAAGCAGGTCTGAGGTACTGCAGTTGCAACAAGCTCCCAGGTGCGAGGGCTTAGACTTCACTTTTACCGTTCTAATTCAAACACCGTTCGGCTGATGGCTTTCATATTAAGTGAAGTCAAGCCTGGAGACAATGTCAAAACAAATATGAGATATTGTCGTAATTTTAAAATAAACATCATCTCATACCCTGAATAAATTGAAGAATTTTCCCAAACAGTGCTTTTTTTTTTGCAACCACATTTTTAGATCTGTGGAGACATAAATAGGTTATTCTTTGTATGCTGTAAACTTGTCTTAAACACTTGTAATATTGTTTAATTAACACATAGCAAGAAATAGGCTTCTGAAAGTTAAGAACCACAAAACAATAAAAGAAATAAACCCTTTTGTTGAAAAGCTCCAATTCCCAGGTTAAAGTCTCATTCACAGCCTAATTGTAACCCAATTACGAAAATTAAGATAAGTAGAAACAGCTGGAACAGAAGGCACTGGGAGTGAAGTGTATCCTTTGCACTCATTTGAAGGAGATCATTACCCAACTCTACAAACAGTGTGTGATATTTAATATGATTGGGCTAATTTATGTCCAAAAAAGAATGAGCACCTTATGTAAACAAATGTACTGACCTATTAGCTCTGATTCTTGAAACACTCTATTATCTGACGTTCCACGTGTAGTTATGTGATAAACCTAGGAAATGCTGTTCATCCTCTTTCCATATATGTTCACAGTATTCCTTTCTTACCCTTTGTTTAAGGCATCACGTTCTATGAGTGTTACAAGCACAGATGCATTGGTGACAACACTGAGAAGTCCAGTCTTCAATTGTATGTTTTGTTAGTGTTAAAGAGGAAATAAAGGCTTTATTTGAATTTTAATTTGGTGATTATATAAATATAATCTGACAATTCAGAGAACCCTCACACTAAGGAAAATCCCACTTTGTCAAAGAATGCTATTTAAGAACACAAATTAGGCATCGCAAGGAAAATTTTTTTCTTTTCTTTTTATTGTATCTATATGAGATGATAGATGTTAACTAAACCTATTGTAGCAATCACTTAACAATCTATGTAAATCAAACTATCATGTTGTACCCCTTAAACTTATACAGTGATGTATGTCAACTATTTCTCAATAAAACTGGAAAAAAGAACACAAGTTATGAAGTTAAAAGTAATGACTTAAGCTCTCTAAGACTTACTTTCCTCCTGTGCAAATAATTGTAATAATGCATATCTCACTGGACTGTTGAGAGGAATAAATGGAATAATTCATGTAAAACACTTAGACTGTGCCTGGCCCATGTGACTGCTCAGTGAATATTAGCTATCTTTATGTACTGGGACCCCACACTTTGATTATTATGATTCATAACCTCTTTCTTTCAAGATCAATTCCTACACAAGTTTAATATATTTTCATTTATAGATTGTCCAGTCTGTACATACAGGACAGCTAACCATCCTAGCAGGCCCCATTTACAATTACACTGTAGAGTTCATGAAAACAAATAAAATATATGACAGGAAAATATAGTATTTTTGGTATGTACATCAGCATTATAAATAGAAACTGAAGTATTAATGAAGACAGTTTCAAATCCTCTTGGTGTGTTTTCATTTTAAATGGAAACACAAAGACATTACATTTCTTATCTGACATCGTGTTTGGTTATCTATGCCATCTGCATTTTGAGTGGATAAATTAAGCAAATATAATAATGTATTATCTAAGGTCTACAAACTCCTGTTGCCCTACACACACACACACCACCACCACCACTACCACCACACATCCAAATACATGGATACAGGAAATGTGATCTGAAAAAGGGTCCTTGGTAAAGTCTGGTAAATTTGAACTTTGCACATACAATACCAACATGACTCTCCAATTTGATCAAAAGTGAAAAACAACTCATCGATCTTGTGGGAGGTAGGACTGCTTAATGGAATTAGCCCGTTGTTCACTAGGCTCCTCTTGTTTGATCTGATAACCCTACAAAGGGAGTCTGCCAGGGCCAGTAGCTTCATGCACTGCTGTGGTTTACATTGGAACAATATAGCCTGCTGGTGGTATAATTATTTCAGAGTTGGAGAGAGTTCTCAGATTCTGTAAGAAAATTAATGACCAGCTATATTTTGTAATATCAGAAAAAATGATGTGTTTTTCTGGTACATATGTAATGTGTTATATTCACAGAATAAATGAGCTCTAACTCGATATCTGATGTAGCAACCTCAGATCCAGAAAAATAAAAATAATACATCTGTGACTATGACCAGATTTGCATTGATGTAGCTAAAGGTAAGTTTTTTCCCCTTGTGTTTATGCTTCTAGACAATCTGGAACTTAATTATTGCTGGAATTTCTATTTCCAAAATCCCCAGGGATTAAACATATATAGAAATGTTCAGCTACTTAAAAGTGACATGGAAGCAATTTTGCATATCTTTCATGACTAATAGAAATATCAAAAAATGGTTTCTAACTAGCTAAGGCTGACAAGTTTAGATTTATACTCCACAAGCCTGGTTATTTATAGTCCATTTATTTCCATACTAACTATAGAACAGTCAATGAAATGTGACTTATTTTACAGATTGGTTATGGAATTAGTTTGAACATATTTGAATTTTTTCCCCAATAAAGTTATTATTTTTTAAGAATCTAAAGAAAATCCTTGAACATGCATAGTATTAAATCATAAATAATGGTTCTTAAGGAATAAGAATAGCTTCAAATAACATTAGTGAAACTGAAAATAGTGCTTTTTAAAGGACCAATGCTCAGCAATTAAATACATAAATTAATCACTATTGAGATAATATAGATTAGGAAAAATTAAAATATAAAGCTTCTGTCAGAGAATGATTTGATAGCAACGCTAAAAGTTTCATTACATGCATGACATATGGGTCCATATATCCAACCTGTAAACTTCCCTGGGCTCCCTAAATCGCCAAGCACTCCCTCCACCCTTAGCTCCACCCACCGTGCATTTTGCTACCTCAAACTCCAAGTGCAGTCTGAGGAGGAGCAAACAGTATAGGGCTTGTGTTGAGCACCGGGTACCAGGAGCAAAAAGTGCAGTGTGATGGGAAGCTTCCACTGTGTTGCTTTATGTGCGTGGTTTGTAGGAAAAATTCAGACAGCACAACAGTGGCAATCATGATGGAGAGATCTACTGCAAATCCTATTATGGAAAAACGTCTGGGCCCAAAGACTGTGGTTGCTCAGTGAGCCCATACACACAACGTGGGTAATTGTAAGAGTTTGAGCATCAAGAGACAGTGTTCAACCTCTCAACGAATCCAAACATTTCTAAATTCGCTCAGCAGCAGGGAGATGCTGAGAATTGTTCCAGGTGTGGGGATTCTGTATATGCTACAGAGAAGATCATTAGAGATGGAAAGCCCTGGCACAAAAACTATTTCTAATGTGCCAAATGTGGAAAGAGTCTTGAGTCAACAACTCTGAGAAAGAAGGTGAAGTCTATTGTGAAGGTTGCTATACATAGAACTTTGGGCCTGAAGTCTTTGGCTACAGCCAAGGAACTGACCCTTGTTCATGTTCAGTGAAGGTATAAACCCGGAACAGATCACACACTGAGACTCTACATAATCTAATACTAAACTACTGTGAAATTCTACCAGCAATGAAGTATTACATATTACTGCCCTGTGCTTGGATAGGCTGGCTGACTAGTAGGAAGAGAGCACCATATCCTTTTGCTTTATTTGTCAAGAACCATTTCTTTTACATTTCCAATAAAACCTCACTTTGGGGAAAAATGTATTTACTATTCAAGTATAATTTTTAAAAGCATTTAACTTTGAATTAAATAAATAAGTTAATTTTTATTAAGTTTCAATCTTATTTGCATTGCTTTCCAATTGGAATCAGAACATCAGTTTTAATAAAGATCTGTACATTTTTATCTAGCTTCATTTTCCTGTTCAATTTTTAAAATACAAGTCTATAAAAGGCACCAATAGAAAAACACAGGTTTTCTAACAGGTCAAAAGCTGGGTTTGCCCTGGCCAGGTGGCTCCGTTGGTTGGAGTGTCCTCCCCTACACCAAAATGTTGTGAGTTCGATTCCTGGTCAGTACACATACCTAAGTTATGGGTTCCAATCCTGATAGGGTGCATGTGGAAGGCAACCAATCAATGTTTCTCTTTCACACTGATGTTTCTACTCGTCTCCCTTCCTCTCTCTGAAATCAATAAACATGTCCTCAGGTGAGGATTAAAAAAAATAAAAAGCTGGGTTTGAGGAGTTCTCACTGATTGTAATTGCCATGGTTTATGAAAAGGAGTGGGGAGAGAAACACAGAGATTTTCAGGGAACATACATCTCTAGGAAATGGAGAATCCGATTCTTTCCAACATATGATTGACGTTTCCTTCACCTCTCATTCCCTCAAAAATTCACCAGTTCTGTTTATTGTTGTTATATATTTTCTCCCCCAATGACGGACTTTGAAATCTGCCTGTCGCTTTGCTTATGTTACTCCATTTTGTTTAGAACATAGGTGGCAAACACAAGGCCTGCGTGCCGAATCCAGCCCTGCACCTCGTTTTATCCAACCTAGCACCTTGTTTCTACCCAGCTGCAGAGATGAACTCCTTGCCCCTAGTTAAGGAGTAGTTACATTTATACAGTCCTAATATACATTCGGACCTTTGAAGGCAACTGTGAGGCTGATGTGGCCCCCAGTGAAAATGAATTTGACACCCCTGATTTAGAACATTTCTTCCGATCCTGTTCTTCCAAGAATGGGAAATCAACCCTTCAACCATTAGTTAATTAACTATTCAATCTTCTAATTAACTCCCATTCATTCTTTTAGATTGAGTTTTGACCTCACTTCATATAGTTTGGGATAGCTACATTAAAATGAAGTAACAATAGTCCCCAAATATCATAACTAATGAGACCAAATATTTATTTTTCATCCATGCCACATGTTTGATGTGTGTTGGCAGGAGGCAGGTTCTCTTAATTGTAGGCCCTCAAGGCTAACAAAGGTCCTATCTCATCCTTTCAGGGTTGTTACGGCAGTTCATTAACAGGCAAGGAAATGCAACACACTGTACACTGGTTCTTCAGGTTTCCAATTAAAGGTGGCACATCTTCCCACATTTCACAAACTAAAGCCAATCCCCTAAATGCACCTAACCCAAACGGGAGTATGCATGAGTTCCTACAGTGTGCCCAACAGAAGGACTGGCATTTGTGACCATTGCCATGGTTGGTCATCAAGGGAGTAAAAATTGTCATATTTATCATGACATGCCCTGGTTATACAGCTTTAGATTCTGTACAACCTGAGCCTATTCCATGTCTAACAGCTTCTAAGTTATTTATTACTAATTAGCATAGCACACTAACCTTGCTCTTAAGGAAAACAGGAAATCAACCCTCCAACCATTAGGTAATTAATCATTCACTCAGTCTCTAATTTGCAAAATCCCAGTGCATCCTTGAAGAATAAATAGTCTTTTCAAATAATTTTTAAATTGTTTTTTAAATTTTGAGAAAAAAACATTCAGGAAGTAGTGAGCATTTATAGTCAACAGTAAGACCACATTGAAAATAAATGGTTAAAGTAAGCACAGGTTAAGGGAAAACTCTATTGCCTGGCTAATTAGCCTTCCATTTTCTAAGGCAGAGATATATTCAGACATATTGAAAAACTTGTCATAACATTGAGGAAAAACCTAAATTTTGCACTGAATCATATAAAGCAAAAATAAGATACCAGAAATAATTTCCATTTTATTTGACTATGGCATAGCAAAATACTTACATTCCCCCCTTTCAGGAAAATACTCTTGTCTCTTGCCAAAAGTAGAAGACTGCAGAAGTGTTAATGACAGATCAGATTATGCACCAAGAGAATAGTGACATGGACGAAGATTCCCATAGGCTAACTGACAGCTCTGCTTTAGCAGATAGTTCTTGGAAGGGAAAAATGAGGTTCTGTTATTATTAGTCATCACTTCTCTAATGAACACTGTCTGGATCTGGCTGGCAATGCTCCCCACCCCCTAGCTATACCCAATAAGATTATGTAATAATGGTAGGAAGATCATTTGTCTTTTGCGTTGACGCCACATCAGTGCCCAGCATACAGATTTTCCTGGGTGCTAGTCATATAATCACATGACTTTCTTGTCCTTCTAACTGCATTATTTTGCAATTGGTTTTATGTTTCCTGATTTTGCACTAGTTTCAGGGAAGCTTATAGCATCTGTGTAGAGTAAGTGGAGGCAGTCCGGCTTCCTCACCCAGGTGTCTGGGCAGCTAAGGGAAGCTGTGTTTCCTTAGCCTTGGAGGGGCCTGATAACCAGTGTTCCTGTAGCCTTGAGACTGGCTCTGATAAACTGTTCCCACACATGAAGTGGGCTCGCATGTGCAGAATTATGTTGTGTTATATAATTTCTGGCATCTTGCTGGCTTTGTTCCCCTCTAGTACTTAAACAGGTAGGGACTCCCTGCTGGGGGCGATGATAATGAGAGACACGCAAGAGGACAGGTGTCATGATGGGTGCCATGCCGGGCAGCAAGGGCCCCAACAGGAGACATGCAGATAGACACGCAGCTGGCAGGTGAGTGCTCGCCCACCCACCCATGAATAAAGGTATGCCAGACATCCCAACAGCTCTGTAAATATTTTTCCATCTGCACAAATACCATGAACTTGTCAGGCCTTGAAGGGTGGCAACACAATCTATAAATTTTCATCTAACTCAATTTCCCTGCTCACTTCTTTAACTATATAAGAAATGCTCTTACATTAATGGAGATAGGTGGTACATGGCAAAACCACTTTGCAGAATAATAAGTGAAAAGTTTTAAGAAAGGAAAATTATGTTTTCACTTCTATAACAAGGAAGAGGGTCCTGTGCTCTTATTTAACACAATTTAAAGTGAAATTTTAAAATTATAAATTAATCAAGTTAATATTACTGTATTGATTCTTACCTATTGCAATTCCCTTAGTTCCTTGAGCATAGTGGGATTCTTAGTAAACAATGATTCATGAGAAAGGTGATCATCACTCCATGCATGATAATAAGTCCTGATGTTGGAGGTACAAGGTTCATGGGCCAGTGCTTCAAAAGAAAGGTCAATATTCAATAGACCACACTTGGAGCAAGGAAAGGTTTATTGATCAAGAAGGCCCAGCTCATGAAGAGGGGAGAAATAATGATCAAATACATTTTAAAAGAACTCAAAATTCAGGTGTCTTGTAAATCAAGGGAAGGGAAAACAGGTGAGAAAATGTGGAAAGCAAGACCAATAAAATGGCTGTTGGTTTGCTCAAGATAGGATGAAGTATGTGAAACAAAATGGTATCACTCATGTCAACCAAGATACCTGCCAGTCAGCCATGATACTTTTGTTCAAGAAGGTAACTACTTTAGTCATATCAGGCACCCTGCAGATGACACCAAGATATCAGCACACAGAGGAGTCTTCAGAGATGGCATACGTACTGATAAAGCACTGTGGGCCCTTAGCTTTGAGCCACAGCTCAATCAGGAGCCAAGATTTTGGGTGTGACTGAGGTGGGCCTCAGAGCCACCACCGAGACAGCTGATTTCCTACATGAAAATGCTGCCCTTCACTACTACTAAGGCATCTGCCGCCAGAGGCTCTCCCCGACCAAGCACTGGACAATGAGGACACCACAGACTCTGGCTGGTAAGATGCTGACACTTGTGGCTGTCTTCGGGATCTGATGCCACTAAGACTGTTGGATTTCTTCGTTAACAGGCTCTGCCTCTGCTTGTGTATTATGTTCTTAATTTGCTATGTGTTTAGTAATGTTAACTTAGTACTGATTTAATGTTAACTTAGGGTGGATTTGTGTGTGAAACCTGCATTAATAAGCTAAGGATATCATAGTCACCTGTGTTGGCTCATTGTTATTCCTTGGTGGCAGGTAAGGGATATTTCAGTTCTCTGGTCTGGGAAGGCCAATGCATGTTCTGGGCCACCCAAACTTTCGGTTCTCATTCACCTGCACCCTAGGGATCCAGCGGGGATCAGGGGCTGACTTTCAGGGAAGACTGAATTGCTACCACCCTTTTGGTCTGCCTTCCACAGACAGAGGGTGGGTGGAGACTGCTGTAGACAGACCCAAAACAGGAATCCAGGGAAAAATTGGAAATTTCTAAATCCCTTTGTTCCTGATCAGTCTCTTGACCCCCACCAATCTAAGGTCAATTCTGGAGACACCCTGTACCACCTCTTCCTGACAAATGGGCTGCTCAAGCCTCAAGCAGAATTTCTCTGGTTAATTAGCATATCAAAGCATGAGCTTTAGCCTGAAGGTCATCACAGAGAGAAAGCCTTTCACTCTATTACACTGATATGTGGCAATTCTGTAGCCAGTTCAGGTCCAGCTTCTGAAGAACTCGATGAGGACAGATGTTATGACAAAATTATGTGATAAAGTATTTCCCATGCTGATCTGCTTTAGACATTTGCATAAGGTCATATTTCAATGCCTTTCTGTATCACACTTCTATTTCATTAATAATAATAATCACTGCAGGAAATTTCTCTTGTGGGCTTTTACACTATACCATTTCTCCCATTGTTTTTATTTACATGTATAAAATAGGGGTTGTTTGAGCAATTATAGTAAGTCAGAAAAATTAACCTTCAGTTTTTTCACTTCTTTCAGTTTTCATCGTAGTGTTTAGCTAGCAATAAATTTGCTTTCTTACAATAATAATAATATCTGAATAACTATAAAATACCACCACTGTAAAAGTATAAAAAGAGTAATTAATGATGAATACCATAATTTTAAACACTTGCACTCTGATTTGAAAAACATTTCCTTTTCTTACAATAGTTGAAAAGTAAACCCAAGATCCTAATGTCTCTCTGAATTTTGCTAGATGTAAAAGTCTTATAAATAGAAATATAATAACTATATTTTATTTATTGGTACAGGTTCATATTAAGTAGAAAAAGTTACTGTGTTATTCACAATTAAGTACTTTTGTACATATAAATAATCATAAGTCAATGAGAACTATATAATACACTGTGGACAGAGTAGTAAGTGGAGTCATGGATCTTAGCATCCTCTGGAAAATTAAGTAAAGCAAGTGAGTGTCATATGAGAAAAGTAGTGGTGATCTGCGACTGGGACTAGCCGTACAATGGTGTGTGGCGAGGCTTGTCAGGAAAAGTAGTGTTGAAACAGAGAGCTACATAAGGAAGAATAGTTTACATAAGGGGTTTAGAGATAGAGTGAGATGTTTGAGTACAGCACGTACCTTTGTGTGTGCATATGTGGGTATGTGTGTGTGGTTTTAGACAGAAAGACAGTGTGAGAGGCTAAAGGGACAGAGTAAAGGGACCTAGCTATGAGAGTCTTATAAGCTATATTAAGATATGAAAATCTTATCAAAGAGCACAACTGGCTCCATAATTTGTGGGGGCTAATACCAAGTGAGAATATGGGGCCTTTTGTTAAAATATTTCAAGAACTTCAAGATGGTAGAACAGAACACTAAACCAATTATGGGGCCACTCTAAGAGCGGGACCCTGTGAAATTGCATATGTCATATGCCCAGGAAGTCAGCCTCATCTAAGAATAGAAAACAATGAAAAGTCTTAAGTATGAGAATGTTAAAAGGTCATTTGAGTTTTAGAAATGTCTCTTCCTCCATTATAGAGGACTATAAAAATAATTCAGATAATAAGTAATTTTGGTGTAAACTATGATAGTGGCCATAAAACAAATGAATTAGAAAATTTTAGGATGCAGGATTTAGAAGGAAGAATACAAGAATTATGACATATTGATGACAGAAATTCAGAGGCAGATTCAAGAGTGAATTTCAAGACATGTTCAGCTATAAGGAATATAAAAAACAGAAAAGGATTAGGGTATACAGTGCTGTTGCCATCAAATTGAAACATGCAGTAATCAGTTGTACAGATGCTATGAAATAAAAAAGATCTACACTAAAAATAGAAACTAGAAATCATTAGTATTTCTAAAAGAATTTGAAGTGATGGGATTTTTTTATACTACTTGTGTACAGTGAGTAGAGAAAAAGGCTAAGTACAGAACCCAGAGAAAAACTAAAATAATAAGCAGAAAAAATATCATGCAGTAAACTAACAAAAAATAAGAGACATAGGTGAAAAACCAGAAAATTAGGTAGCATAGAAGCTTATGGAAATGTTTTTCAAGAAGCAATGTGTTAGCAGTGGTGAAAATGTTGCTAGTAGGTCAAGTAAAATAAGAACTGAAAAGAATTTTGTGATAAAAAATTCAAAGTGGCCTTTGATGAAGTTGGTTTCCATAGCATATGTGTTTGTGTATGTTTATATAGGCTAATGAGGAAAAAAATTGTGTAGACAATTCAAGAAGACTAGCTCTGAAAATGTCAGAAATGAATGAGATGATCATAAAGTATGGTTAGAGGAAGAATAGAAAAGGAGTAAACTTGAAATAATGGGGATAGCACAATGTGTTAGGCAGGATAATAGTTCCCCAAAGAAATGTATGTCCTAATTCTGAAATCTGTGAATATGTTAATGTACATAGTGATGTGACTTTTGAGATATGTTAAATTTAGTGTCTTGTGATGAAAAATATTTTTGGTTTTTTTGGGTTGGCTCAATACAATAAGTGTTCTTATCAGAGTTAGACAGGAGTGTTAGAACCAGATAAGATGTGACAATGGAAGCAGAGATTGAAATCACAGGGGTGCTGACTGAGGACCACAAGTGAGGAGGTCCAGGAAGCCTTGAGAACTTGGGAAAGGCAGGGAAACAGATTCTCCCTGAAAGCCTTTATGAGGAACAGAGCCCCCAACCCCCAACACCTTGATTTTAGTCAGGACTAATTTTTAGATTTTTGACTTCCACAACTATAAGATAATAAATATGTCTTGTTCTAAACCAAAAATTTGTAGTAATTTATTACAGCAACAATAAGAAAATAATATGGAGAAAAAAATAGAAAATATAGAAGAAAGGAAATCAAATGTGGGATAGTCCTGAGAAGCAGAAGATTGAATCAGAAGCTGATGAAAAGAGTTGAAGCTGGGCAGAAGGAATAGAACCAGAGGATGAGGGTGTAGGAAAACCTGGGGTTTAGGAGGCCAGAAGAAGTTGGTAGAATGTGAAAAGAAAAGGCAAAGTGGTCTATGGAAAGTTTGAAAAAGAAAATCGAGGTTTGAAGTAATTAAAACTGGATTAGAAAGAAACCTTGGTAAATATAGAGAATTTCCAAGAAGTGTCAAAGGCCTTGTAGAGATGGAAGTATTCACGTACAGAGCAGTACCTGCCTGCTCAGTTAGGAGATTTTATTTGTAATTGTTTATATGTTCAGATTCAGAAAATTCAGAGGCTTGGATTGATTTTTAGAAGGGACATGAGAGCAAAGGAAATTATACCATTGCATAAAAGAATGTGGCTAGTGGGGACTGGCACTGGCTTCGAAATCTATCTGCTCTAAACTGCCGTTAAGAGAAGTTGAGACACTTACCCAAGGAAACAGCTAGTAAAAAAGGCCAGACTTGCACTCATAAACCCCTGTTCATCCTGATCTCAAAGTTCATATTCTCAGCTACTTTCTTGGGCATCTGTTATTATGTAGCAAAATTATTAGGAATGGAGAACCTAGTGGAAGACAATAGGAGACTAAAGGAGAAGAAACAAAGAGATTGGAATTGCCAGACTCAGTTTTGTTTCTCCAAATAATCTTGAGTTGATTATTTTAACATTAACTTAGAATTATTCCCCAATTCATAAATATAACTATTGCTGACTACTTGGCATGCAATGCTACTCAGCATCCAGAATACTTTGCTTATGATTTATTTATTAAAATGGACTAAACCTTTTGAGAAATATGTTTTATCTTACTGGTAATAATTAAATGCAGAAGAAACTTCCAAAGATTTATATAAGTATATATATTTAACACAAAATTATAAAATGCATTATCTGAATGTCCTGAAAATGGTTAATGTGTAGATTCGGTCTAAGGAAGAGCAAGAAACATTCATTTCTAGTCTGGTCAGCATCTCTGTCTTAAAGATCTTTTTTAATGTTACCTTGGTCAATGACTGGTTTTGATGGGGTTGAATGTGCCTTCACATGTCTGATTAATTAGAGTTCTCCATTCTATGGTCAAGTAATTAGTCCAATATCATTGTATGTTCCATATTGGGACTTCACTGGAGATATCTGGAAAAAACACATGCTTTTTATTTTACTCTCTGATGTGCCAGCCTCCAAGGAACACATGAATGGACTGTTGCCTGGGGCTACTTGTTGCTTTACTTTTGAACAGCGTCTATCTGAGAATGAAGTCAAACAGAGGTGAGAAAAGGAGAGATAAAGATTCCTGTGACTCTGAATTCCTGAAGATAGTGCTTGAAGATAGTGCCGCCCTTTCAGTCAGTATGTTTTTTTTGTGCTGCCCATAGGTTGAGTTTTGTTGTCATTTGATTTATTAAATTCAAATACCATGAACCCCATTCGCCAGAAAGACAGAGTATGTGTATGTTTTGCCTTTGTCAGTCTTGTATTCACTCAGTGGAAAATCTATGAGGAGTTTGTTTTCTCTCTCTGAAAGGTTTAATCATGTTACTATTTCAACAACGGTTTCATATCAGAGATAATTTTTACACAGTTTCCAGTGCACCAAAAATTTATTTAACAAAGAGAAACTGTGTCTATTCAAATGATAATGCAGGAGATGTATCCAAGGGATTATGTTAGAAAAGGACTGAAAGTATGAATTTAAAAATCATAAACTCAGGAAAAAATAAGCACACAGCTATAGTTAAAAATTTGAGGAAATGATATTGGTTTTTATTCACTAGGATGATCACAAATCATATGTATAGCAACAAATCATGTATAGCAACATGATCCAAATATAATAATATGTGGGAAATAATTAATTTTGGAAATTTTAATCCTGTTTATTAAATATATAATTAAGAAGGAAAGACTTTTCATAAGATGGGGGTTTATATTTCTATATTTAAGTTGTTTCTTGTATTTTTCTCTATACATCTCTCTAAGATCTATAATGTAAGTTAACATTTAAGAGTGCATTGTGAAATATTTAAGACTTTTTAAAAAAAGATTTCATTTATTTATTTTTGGAGAGAGGGGAAAGGAAGGACAAAAAGAGAAATATCATTGTGTGGCTGTCTCCTGTGCATCCTCTACTGGGGCGCTGACCTGCAACCCAGGCATGTGTACTGACTGGGAATAGAACCAGTGACCCTTTGGTTCACAGGTCATCACTCGATCCACTGAGCCACACCAGCCAGGGCAAAGTATTTAAGACGTTTTTAGAATATTAAAGGTAGAATGTTTATTCTTAGAGGACAAGTAATATTTAATCCCATATAACGTCTTGCCTATTATATGGAGAATTAATACTAATGCTAAATAATCATGATTTAGTTTCACAATTAATAACCTTAACAAAATTTATTCTGATAAGAAGGAATATCAACTACATTTAACTATGTCAATAAAACTCTTAAACCTCTTTGACCCAAAGATCCTTAGGTATTCTAAAGGTCATAAATGAGACAAAGTCATAGTTTAGCTGACTCCCGTTTAATAATTATTTTTTGTCATTGAGATATGGCAGTTTGACAGAACAAGATTGTATAGTGCTATGGATAATGCAAGACAAAACATGTTAATATGTAGCTATATCCCTTATAACATGGAAAATATACTCTATATGGTAAAGGTTATAGAGAATAACCTTTAGAGTATTATAGTAGGTAAGAAAGCATACACACACATACATAGACTAATGTTATAGCAAGAAAGTTCAGTTTTAATGTCCTCCTAAGAGTTAACAGACAAAGTATTAGATCTTTTCCTAGAAATGCTTTTACCTATATGCTCTTCTTAGCACTTATTTATTAAAACACTATTGATTTTTCATATGCACTGTTATCATTAACAACTTTCTAAAATAATTTTTTTCAGTGACCTATCTTTGATATTTGTCATAGGTAAATTTCAAAAATAACTGGAGTTTATTTTCTATTTATATTAAAATTTACATTTTATTCTGTTTTAACAAGATGTATTGGTATCTTCACTGGGGAGAGCAAATAAGTAATATTGGCTACCAAATATAGACTTATATGAATTTATGCTATACAGAATAATTCCATTGAATTATATTCCTACTCTTTTTTAATCATTGAACAGGTGAAAATAAGCAGATAGTCCCTTATTGTTTATAAATCAATTCTACAGGAATAAGCAGTAATAATTTAACAAAAAAAAGATTGTGTAAACTCAAGAGACCTTTCTGGCCACCCAACCTGGTCCCTGTATCCTATAAGACAGCATTCATCTGAATGAATTCACCGCTGTTTGAAATCTGGTAAAGACTTAGAGATACACAGACTAACTTGGGGGATGCATTTTAATGGTATCCATATTTCTAAGTTTGACCCATATTAATTAAGCTCATAAGACTAATAGAGAAAATCCTAAATGCGAATATACTGATTTATAATAAAGCTGAAAATGTAACAATAATGCTGAAGTTAGTGTTTTTATTAAATAGTAAATATTTTCTTCTTGCTTAATACCATGTAAAGTCAAATTATAATCCAAATAATGCTTAATAAAATGTACAATGATATGAAATATAACTCATACACTCCCTCAGCAAAGATGAGTTATATCTAGCTCCACATTGTCCTGTTTGTTTGGTGATCATAAAAGCAGAACAGAGAATTTGCATATATTAAGAAGTCTCTTTTAGCCCTGGATTGAGTATCGGCTTGTGAACCAAAGGGTCGCTTGTTCAATTCCCAGTCAGGGAATGTGCCTGGGTTCAGGCCAGGTCTCCAATAGGGGATGCATGAGAGGCAACCACACACTGATATTTCTCTCACTTTCTCTCTCCCTTCCCCTCTGTCTAAAAGTAAATAAATAATATCTTAAAGGAATAAAAATAAATAAAATCTAAAAAAAAAGTCTCTTTTAGCTAGCTAGCAACAAATACTGTCCCTCAATTTGGGAAGCCAAAAGAACATGAATGTTGGATTTTATGTATACACAAGCCCCTTCTCCATGACCAGGTTCAGCGAGACTCTGCGATGCTTACACCTACTTATATCTCACCCCAATGTGTCCAGCATGTATGGACATGATGTCCTTTTTATAATACTGGAGTATTTTCTTCAAAATATTTAGTAAAATTATGAATTTAATTAATTTAAATAATTGCTTAGTCAATGCCTAATAAACTGTAAGATCCCAAAGTCAGATCTCTTACCTGCTTTTATTATTATTTTATTTACTATACTTGACACAACACAAAGTAAGCACTAGCTAAATTTTGGAGGCATACCTTATAAATGACAAGTCTCTAAACCTGGCTTATCAGCTAGGTTTATTCAGAACTATGGTCTGAATGTGTTCCTCCAACAAATCATATGTTGAAATCCTTATGTCTATCATGATACTATTAGGTGGTAGTATAACCAAAAAGAGTTCAGCTCCTGGTCACCACTAAAGCCAAACTCATGACCAAGTAGCTTAACTTTTTCCTGGCTGCTGTCCATTTTAGGCTCCCTCCTGGAGCCTGTGTGTGTATCCTGATGGTCATGGGCCACGCAGCTTCTAGGGCCACAAGGTCACAAACTCCTGCAAGAGGGAACATGTGAACATACCAGCAAGTGCATCTCTATACAGGGAAGACAGAGGAAGAGAGTCCCTCCTGGAGGCCACGGGCCAGGTGGCTGCTAACACCACCTGGTCCATGGAGAGACCAGGTCAGCGTACTGTGCCAGTGCAGATCATAAGCCAGTGTGCCAGAAGCAAGAGAGAGCATTTCTTTGTTCCCCTGGGAGTATATTAGTTTTGAATATGAGATGGACCAGGTGTTTTCTTGAGATGACAAATCAACTTCCCAAACTTCGGCATGCTTCCAGTGGGTCCCATTCCCAATCAGTCCCTTCTTTCTCCAGGCTAGACTGACAGGTCTCTCTGTCCAACACCTCCCCTTGTGCCATTTTGGCATCTGTAGTACATATGCCTACCTTCCTCTGGTTCCACCCCCCATCTGGTTAGGAAGGGCAAAGGTTTTTCTCCTATCCGATTATCTTGCTAGCTTTTTGCATGATCTATCCAAGAACTTCCTTCTGCCTCCGTCTTGACTGATGGCCATTTCTTTTCAGCTCTCTGGACAGATTGTCTACCAGTAATAGTAGGGCCTTTGAAACATGATGGGGTCATAAGGAAGGAGCCTTATGAATGGTATTTGTTTTACATAAAAGATAACCTATACAGATTCAGAGAGAAGGCACTGGCTAAGAACCAAGAACAGGGCCTTCACTATGCTGGTAACTTGATCTTGAATTTCCCAGCCTTCAGAACTGTGAGAAATAAACTCATGATGTTTAAAAGCTACCTACTATGTGGTATTTTGTTTTAGCAACCCAAATGTACTAAGACAATTAGATATATGCTAGATAAAATTTTCATTTATTAAACTCAAATCTCGTTTCCCTAATATCACTCTTTTAAGATTATTGTGATTTGAATTCTGGGTCCCCTAATACTTGTATTATCTAACTATTTACTCTCATATATTTGTTGTATGCAAATTTATTGTATGTGAATTCCCTAGAAAATATCAGGACAGTCATATACTTGAAGTTGTTGGTTGGACACCCCTGTTATTCCAATGGTGCCTTCCTCTGAAGGTCCTAAATTCTAGTACAGAAACATTTTTTAAAAATGTACATGTTCTCAGCAGTTTTTTAATTGTTTAAATTTGATGAGTTGTTGAAATATTTTCTTATTTAATTAATTGTGAATATCAAGATATCTAGAGAGTCCACTTAGAAGGATATGTGTAAAAGAATATGTATGGATTTCTGGGAAACTATGACTCTATTTCTCTATTTTAAGGCCTAAAACTCAAGTCCAGGTATCTCATTCAGTTAAAGTTGTCCAAAATGAATGAGTAAGTATATAAACAAACAAGTCAGGGAGAGGTGTTACAGTCACAAAGCTATGAAGAACTCTTAATGTAATACTTTACTTTGTGATATATTTCAACTATGTGATTTTAAGTAAGTTTCTATGAGATTCTGTGATTTATTTATACTTTAAAAACACAGAGCTATTAAATATACAATTTTTTGTTTTTTATTATTTTATATATTTTCAACAAAAATATACTTCATTGATTATGCTATAACAGTTGTCCCATTTTTTCTCCCCTTTATTCCCCTCCACCACGTACCCTCCTCCCACCACTATTTCCCTACCTTAGTTCATGTCCATGGGTCATACATATAAGTTATTTGGCTTCTTCATTTCCCGTACCATTCTTAACCTCCCCATCTATTTTGTACCTACAATTTATGCTTCCTATTCCCTGTACCTTCTCCCCATTTGCCCTCTCCCCCTCCCTGCTGATAACCCTCTGTGTGATCTCTATTTCTGTGAATCTGTTCCTGTTCTAATTGCTTGCTTAGTTCATTTTTGTTTTTGTTTTTGTTTTTTAGGTTTGGTTGTTGATATTTGTGAATTTGTCATCATTATACTGTTTGTATTTCTGATCTTCTTCTTAGAAGTTACTCTCAAAGTTACTTTTTCTTAGATAAGTCCTTTTAACATTTAATATGATAAGAGCTTGGTGAGGATGAACTCCTTTAACTTGACCTTATCTGGAAAGCACTTTATCTCTCTTTCCATTCTGTATGATAGCTTTGCTGGATAGAGTAATCTTGGATGTAAATCCTTGACTTTCATGACTTTGAATACTTCTTTCCAGCCACTTCTTGCCTGCAAGTTTTCTTTTGAGAAATTAGCTGATAGTCTTATAGGAACTCCTTTGTAGATAACTGTCTTCTTTTCTCTTTCTGCTTATAAGATTCTCTCCTTCTCTTTAATTTTGGCTAATGTAATTATGATGTGTTTTCGAGTGTACTTCCTTGGGTCCAACTTTTTTGGGACTCTCTGTGCTTCCTGTACTTCCTGAAAGTCTATTTCCTTTTGCCAGATTAGGGGAATTCTCCTTAATTATGTTTTGAAATAAGGTAGCAATTTCTTGCTCTTCCTCTTCTCCTTCTGGCACCCCAATGATTTGGATGTTGAAACAATTCAAGTTGTCCCAGAGGTTCCTGAGCCTCTCCTCATTTTTTTTGAATTCTTATTTCTGCATTCTGTTCTGGTTGAGTGTTTATTTCTTCTTTCTGGTCCAAATCATTGATTTGAGTACAAGTTTCCTTCCAATCTCTGTTGGTTCCCTGAACATTTTCATTGATTTCACTTTTCATAGCTTTCCCTTTTTCCTGTATTTTGCAACCATACTCAACCATTTCTGTGAGCATTCTGATTACTAGTGTTTTGAACTCTGTGTCTGATAGGTTGGCTATCTCTTCATTGCTTAGTTGTATTTTTTTCTTGAGCTTTGATCTATTCTTTCATTTAGGCCATATTTTTTTTTTTGTCTCAGCATGCCTGTTAAGTAGTAAGGGGCAGAGGCTTAGGTATTTGCTAGGGTGGGGCAACCCATGTTGCTGTGTTGTGATGCTGTCTGTGTGGAAGGGGTCTGAGAGAGAATAATTCCTTTTGCTCAGCTCTCCACTCACTTTCTGTCACTTCCCCTACTACCCACAAGCAAATTGGGCCCTTCTGGTGCGGATTCCTGGGTGGTGGGTTTGTTTTCATTCTAGGACATCGTGGGTCTCTCCAATGAACTCTCCTCTGAGGCTGGGAGTTTCTCTTACTGCTTTAACCCCCCACAGGTTTTTTCAGTCAGAGGTCTGAGGCTTTATTTCCCCACTCTGGAACCCTGGGTTTCATGGTCTGTCTCTCTCCCCAGTTGTTCTTCCCAGTTTACATGCACACAAATGTGGGACCGCATACTCCACCAGCCTTTGCCTTGCCAGGTCTGCCAGCTGCCACCTCACCTGCCCTGGTCCTCCAGTTGTGTCCCTGCTGCAAGTCCTCTCTACCACAGCTGCCCATTTCCATGCCTCCCACTGGTCTGGATGAATGTTCTTTTTTTAACTCCTTGGTTGTCAGACTTCCATACAGTTTGATTTTCTGGCAATTCTGATTATTTTTTGTTTTTAAATTTGTTCTCATCCTTCTTTTGATTGTGTGATGAGACAAAGTGTATCTACCTATACCTCCATCTTGACCAGAAGTCTAAATACACAATATTTTTCATAGTAAGTGCTCGAATTTCCCCAAAGTGATTTTTATCCAGTCAAAGATTTTAGTATTTTTGTGACTAGATATCTGTAACACAATATTTTCTAAATTTAAATCAAAACACAAATGTTGATTCTTAAGTTTTTTCAAGAATAGAGTAAATAAAACAAACAGTCAAGATTAACTTTTTTATTAAATGTATTGGGGTGACTTTGGTTAATAGGATCATATAGATTTTGACAGTACATTTCTAGGATACATGATCTATATATTGCATTATATACCCACAATTAAAAGTCAAGTCATCTTCTGTCAGCATATATTTGGCCTTGTTTACTAACCTGGCCCCATACCCTTCCCTCTCATAAACACAATACAGTTTATATCTGAGTTACAGTTTACATTCCATATATGAGTGAAATCATATGATCCTTAGCTTTTCTAACTTATTTCACTTAGCATAATATTTTCAAGATCCAACTATGTTGTCACAAATAGCAGCATTTCATCTTTTCTTATGGCTAAGTAGTGTTCCATTGTATATACATACTACATATGCTTTATACAATCCTTCAGTAAATGACACCATTGTTGACATGTCCTGTTCACTGTGATTAATGCTGCAATGAACACAGGCATGCATATATCTTTGTGAATAAATGTTTTCAACTTTTTTTTAAATTTTTTATTTTAGTTTATTCAGTACAGTTTCTATCCTTTATCTCCATTGCAGCCCACCCACCCATCTCTCCCCTCCTCCCTCCCATTTTGAACCCCCATAGTTTTGTCCACGTGAGCTCTATATTTGTTCCTGTAAATGCTTCCCTTCTCCCCTGAAATTCCCCTAAAATTCCCTCCCCTCTGCCCTCTGGTCACTGACAACCTGTCCTTTATTTCAGTGTCTTTTGTTATATTTTACTTGTTTCTCTTTTTTGTTGTTTAGGTTCCTGTTAAAGGCAAGATCATATGGTATTTGTCTTTCAATGCCTGGCTTACTTCGCTTAGCATAATGCTCTACACCTCCATCCATGCTGTTGCAAAGGGTATGAGCTCTTTCTTTCTTTTGGCTGCAGAGTATTCCATTGTGTAAATGTACCATTGTTTTTGATCCATTCATTTACTGATGGGCACCTAGGTGGCTTCTAGCGCTTAGCTATTGTAAATTGTGCTGCTATGAACATTGAGGTGCATAGGTTCTTTTGGATTGGTGTTTCAGGATTCTTAGGATATAGACCCAGCAGTGGAATTGCTGGATCAAAGGGCAGGTCCATTTTTAGTATTCTGAGGAAGTTCCATACTGTTTTCCACAGTGGTCGTACCAGTCTGCAATCCCACCAACAGTGCACTAGGGTCTGCTTTTCTCCACAACCTCTCCAACACTTGTTGTCTGTTGTTTTAGTTATAAAGTCCATTCTGACTGGTGTGAAGTGGTATCTCATTGTAGTTTTAATTTGCATCTCTCTGATAGCTAGTGATATTGAGCAT
>CM052538.1:106902856-106949708 GCA_028533065.1 Trachops cirrhosus
CGGGTGCTGTACCTTATCAGATGCTTATTCCACATCTATTGATATGATCATGTGGTTTTGTCTTTACTTTTGTTTATGTGATCAATTACATTTACTGATTTGTGAATATTGAACCATCCTTGCATCCCACGTGGTCATGGTGTATGATTTTTCTAATGAATTCTTGAATGCGGTTTGCCAATACTTTGTTGAGGATTTTAGCATCTATGTTCATCAGTCATATTGGCCTGAAGTTTTCTTTCTTTGTTGTGTCTTTATCTGGTTTTGGTACTAGTATGATTTTGGCCTCATAAAAAGAGTTAGGGAGTCTTCCATCTTTTTGGATTTTTTGGAATAGTGTGTAAAGGATAGGGGTTAGCTCTTCCTTAAATGCTTTGTAGAAATCTCCTGTGAAACCATCTGGTTCAGGGCTTTTGTGTGTCGGAAGTTTTTTGACTACTGCTTCAAATTCATTTGCTGTTATTGGTCTGTTCAGGCTTTCTGTTTCTTCTTCATTGAGTTTTGGAAGATTATATTTTTCTAGGAATTTGTCCATTTCATCTAGGTTTTCAAATTTCTTGGCATACAGTTCTTCATAGTAATTTCTTACAATCCTTTGTAGTTCTGTGGTATCCGTTGTAATCTCTCCTCTTTCATTTCTGATTCTGTTTATCTGGGTCTTCTCTCTTTTTCTCTTGATGAGTCTGCTTAAATGCTTGTCGATTTTGTTTATCTTTTCAGAGAAGCAGCTCCTGAATTCGTTGATCCTTATAATTGTGCTTTTTGTCTCTATGTCAATTAATTCTGCTCTGATCTTGGTTATTTCCTTCCTTCAACTTGGTCTGGGCTGTCTTTGTTGTTGTTCCTCGAGTTCTTGTAGATGTAGAGTTAGGTTGTTCATTTGAAATGTTTCTATCTTTTTTAGGTAGGCCTATATCACTATGAAATTCCCTCTCAGGACTGTCTTTACTGTGTCCCATAAGTTTTGGGTTGTTGTGAGTTCATTCTTGCTTGTTTCCAGGAACTTTTTGATTTCTTCCCTGATTTCATTCTTGACCCATTCATTGTTTAATAGCATGCTACTTAATCTCCATGATCTTGAGTGTTTTTCATTGGGAGTGGTTTCTAGTTTCAGACCCTTGTGATCTGAGAATATGCTCGATATGATTTCAATTTTCTTGAATTTGGTGAGGCTTGTTTTGTGTCCTATCATGGGGTCTATCTTTGAAAATGTTCCATGTGATTTGAGAAGAATATGTACTTAGGTTCTTTGGGATGGAGGGCTCTATATATATCAGTTAAGCTCATTTCATCTAGGGCTTTGTTCAATGCCACAATATCTTTGTTGATATTTTGTTTGCAAGATCTGTACATTTTTGACAATGGGGTGTTAAAATCCCCACTATAATTATGTTGCTGTCAATATCTTTCTTGAAGTCCTCTAAGATTTTCTTTATGTATTTGGGTGTTCCTATGTTGGGTGCATATATATTTACAATGTTTATGTCTTCTTGGTAGAGTCTTCCCTTGAGTATTATGAAGTGACCTTCTGGGTCTCTCTTTATGGCCCTTTTCTGGAAGTCTATTTTGTCTGATATGAGTATTGCTACCCTGGCTTTTATTTTCGGTCTGTTTGCTTGGAAAATTTGTTTCCAGCCCTTCACTTTCAGTCTGTGTAGGTGTTTGCTTCTAAGGTGGGTCTCTTGTAGGCAGCATATGTATGGGTCATGTTTTCTTATCCATTCAGCTACTCTATGTCTTTTGATTGGGTCATTTAATCCATTTACATTTAAGGTTATTATTGATGGGTACTTATTCATTGCCATTTACGTACCTGTGTTCCTCTCTCTTTTTTCCTTCCTGTCCTTAAAGCAGTTCCTTTAACATCTCTTGCAGGGCTGATTTGGTGGAGACCTATTCTTTTAGACTTCTTTTGTCTAGGAAGCTCCTTATTTGGCCTTCTGTGTTGTTTGAGAGCCTTGCTGGGTAAAATAGCCTTGGTTGCAAACCTCTGGTTCTCATTTCTTGGAATATTTTTTGCCATTCTCTTCTGGCTTGTAGCGTTTCTGTTGAGAAGTCAGCTGCTAGCCTTATTGGGGCTCCCTTGTATGTTGCTTCCTATTTCTCCCTTGCTGCCTTTAAGATTCTCTCTTTGTCCTGAAATTTTGCCATTTTAATTATGATGTGTGTTGAGGTGGGCCTCTCTGGGTTCCTCTTGATTGGGACTCTCTGTGTTTCCTGAATTTGTGTGACTTTTTCTCTCATCAAATTAGGGAAGTTGCTTTGGAAGCTTTAGTCATTGCTTTGAACTCAGAATGTGATAGCTGCATTGCCTCTATTTCATTTAGCATTCTTTCTGGGGCTTCCTCCTTTCCCTTCATTTGGGTATTGTTTCTTTGTTTTTTCATTGTTCGTGAGACTCTTCTTGCTAGCCTCAGCTTCTTAATTGTTCTGTTCTGGCTCCCTGGGTTTATGGTGTGTACTTCTGTGGTAGAGTACCTGTGAGATTCAGTGATACAGTCTCCTTCTGGTGTCCAGGTGTTCACAGCTTCCACCTACTCTTTTTTATAATCAGTTGGAGGGGTAAGGCAAGATGGCTTAAGACAGCAAGAGAGTATGCTTGGTATTTACAGTAGTAGCAAGTAGAGAAGAGATAGGAGATCCTTTGGCTGTGTATAGTGTTAAATGTGATCTTCCACTGCACTAATCACTTTTTAGAAAGGATGTAAAGAAGATAAGACTCTTGTTGGGAAGGAAAGGATTGTGAGATGGATCTAGAAAACAGTGAGGTTGTGGGAGGTCAGATTTTGAGGTAGTGTGAGAGTAAAGAGTAGTAAATAGATGTAGTGTGTGAGAGAATAAAGTTAACCACTATAGTAATAGAATTCAGGAAACTCAGAAGTGGGCTAAGGTCTGGGAGGGATGTTGCATAGTATTTACTATTGTATGAAATAGCTATTATTTACAGTAATATTAGAGCTACAATCATATGACAGAATCTACGAGATCTAGATAAGAAGAATAGGAAGTATGGAGCCTTGAGAAGTGTACTAATGGAACACAAATGAAGGACAGTTAATTAGCTATACACTATGAATGAGATAACAGGGGAAACCTGTTAAATGATACATTATAATCAGCCAAGCAAAGAAGACTGTATATAAAGAAGAGGAATACTAAAATTCTATTACAATAAAAAGTATAAGAATAATGAAATAATGATAATACAGATATGCTATTACTTGCAGGCTCAAAAAAAGAAGGAAAAAAGTGGAAGATGGAAGGAAGAGATAAATTTGGAAAGAAAGAGAGAAGGATCAGCACTAGAAAGAAGGAATTGAACGATATAAAAATAATAAAAGTTAAAAAATAAAAAGTTACTTAATAAAAAAAATCAAACAAAAAAGAAAAAAAAAAAGGAAAGAAAAAAAAAACAACCTTTTGTTGGTTTCAAACTGGCCAAACCAGTTTTCCTGGTTTTGCTGGCTGCAGCAGACTCAGGGGCGAATGCAGTATGGCGTTTTTCCCTTCCAGTTCAGAGCTCAGTCTGCCTCTGGTGCACCGTCCCCAGGTCCAGCTGTGCGGGCCCAATCCCCCTGGAAAGGCCCTGGGCACTGGATCTGCGCGCTCCCAAGCACTTTGTCTGGAGCCCACGGTGGAGCACCCACGCCCCTTCCAGTTTCATGGGTGTGAACTCTGTGGATCCTGAGGGGCACGCAGTCCCCCTGCCCATTGCACGGCCTGGGCACTGGTGATTGTGCTGAACGCCCAAGCCTTTTCTGTGCTCTAGGCTGTAGGCACCAGGCCTTCCACCAAAAATCACTCTCTCCGGGTTGGGGCGCCGGCGCAAGACCTGGCCATCCTTGGACCCATTGGCTGGGACGAGATCTCCCCAAAGCCAGTCTGGTGCCTTTCACCCTGGTGTGGCATCTGGGCGCTCTTCAACACTCTCTCCAAGCTCACTGTGGAGTACTCGCACCTTTTCCAGGTTCACAGGTGTGCACTCTGTGGATTCTGAGGAGTCCGCACTTCCCCCAAATTAATGGCCTGGGTACCGGGATCCCACAGAATGCCCATGCCTTTTCCGTGCTCATAGCTGTGGGCACTGGGCCTTCCACCAAAAATCACTCTCTCCTGGTTGGGGCTCCAGTGCAAGGCCCGGCCGTCTTTGGTCACTCTGGCTGGGCTGTGATCTCCCCAGAGCCCGCTCCACGGTCCCTAGGATCAGCGCTGCTCAGTCCTTGTTTGGCCAGGAAGGAGCCGTTGACCCAGCTCCCCAATGCTGAGAGCCCTGCAGTGGACCCCGGAGCTCCGGGGCTGGGGCTGCAACCTCCCTGGTCCCCGAGCCTATCCCCAGGCCGTTATTATCCTGAAGTAGTCTCCTAACCGTCTGGTCTTTCAATGTCCGCTACAGTTTTTGATCCCCTATTTTCATATATGTTGTGATAATGTTGGCTGTTTGCTCTGGTCCTCCGTAGAACGGCTAGGTTTTTCTCCCATGTAGAGAGGGAGGTGGAGTGTGCTCCCTCCTACCATGCTGCCATCTTTCCTCTCCTGTTTTCAACTTTTTTTGGGTAGATATGCAGAAGTGGGATTGCTGGGTTGTATGGTAAATCTATTCTTAATTTCTGAGGAAATCACCATAATGTTTTTCATAGAGGCTGTGTCAGTATTTACATTTCCATGGTTGAACATCTTTTCATATATCTGTTGGCCATTTGTATGTCTTCTTTTTTTAAAGATTTTATTTATTTATTTTTAGACAGAGAGGAAAGGAGGGAGAAAGGGAAGAAAGAGAAAGAGATACAGATACCTATTCACAAAAATACTAAAATGTTTGGATAAAAATCACTTTGGGGAAGCTTGAACACTTACTATGAAAAATATTGTATATTTAGACTTCTGGGCAAGATGGAGGTATAGGTAGATTCACTTTGCCTCCTCACACAACCAGTGTGTGGTTGCCTCTTGCACACCTCCTAATGGGGACCTGGCATTCAACCCAGGCATGTGTCCTAACTGGGAATTGAACCAGCGACCCTTTGGTTCACAGGCCAGCACTCAATCCACTGAACCACACCAGTCAGGGCCTATATGTCTTCTTAAGAGAAGTGTTTGTTCAGGTCCTCTGCCCATTTCTTAATTGGATTATTTGTTTGTTTGGTATTGAGTTGTATGATTTCTTTATATATTTTGGATATTAATCCCAGGCCAGAGCTGTTTGCAAATATCATCTCCCATTCTACTGATGACAAAACCTTTTGTTTTGTTTTCAGTTTGTTTTGTTGTACACTAGCTTTTTATTGATATAGTCCATTTATTTATTTTTACCTTTTCTTCCTTTGTCTTTGGAGTAAAATTCATATAATGTTCTCTATTACAAAGGTCCGTAAGTTTAGTACTTATGTTTTCTTCTATGCAATTTATTGCTTCAGACTTATATTTAAGACTTTGATTCACTTCAAATTAATTTTTGTACATGGGGACTAACTATAATGAAATTTCTGTTTTTGCATGTGGCTTTTTAACTTTCTCAGCATCATTTATTGAAGAGGCTTTCTTTTCTCTATTGTTGGTTTTGGCTTCTTTGTCAAAATTATCTATCCATATACAAAACATTTTATTTCTGGGCTCTCAATTCTATTCCATTCATCTGTGTGTCTATTTTTCTGACAATATCATGCTGTTTTAATTGTCACAGTTCTATAATACATTTGAAGTCAGATTGTGCAATACCTCTGGCTTTGTTTATTTTCCTCAGGATTGCTTTCACTATTTAGTGTCTTTGGTGGTTCCATGCAAATCTGATGATTCCTTATTCTATTTCTTTATAAATGACATTGGGATTTGATAGGGATTGCATTAAATATGTATATTGCTTTGGCTAACATAGCCATTTTGACTATATTAAATTTTAGTTGCATAACTTTATTGCTAAGAGAATCACCTAACTTCAAACCAAGGATTTTTCAATTGTTAAGAATAAAAAATAAACATATAGGGAAGAGACATAATTAATCTTATACTGGAGGTATGATGTAATTTTAAAGATTAAATGAAAAGAGATATAAGAAAGTACCCACTGAATGTCTGGGCATCGTTTTCCTCTCCTACCTTTCTCTTTATGAGACCTGCACCTCCTTCTCCCAGTTCTTTCACCCCACTAACACAGCCACACATGTCTCTGTCACAACTAAATAATACTTGTAATTTTAATGATTGACAGAGGTGGTAATCATAATTGTTGTTTTTTAAACCAATGGAAATAGGGATACTCAGGTGAGTATTTGAGTCTAGAATTAAAGAGGGAGATCCAGTCTGAAGGTGTAAGTGTCAGAGCCATCAAGGTATAGATGATGCATGAGACACTCTTCCTTTTCCAGACTTTATTTTATTTTTAGAGAGAGAGAAGCGTGGGGGGGAAGACAGAGAGATAAAGAGAAATATCAATGTGTGGTTGCCTCTCTTATACCCCCAGCTAGGGCCCTGACCTTCAATCCAGGCATGTGCCCTGACTGGGAATCGAACCAGTGACCCTTTGGTTCACAGGCCAGCACTCAATCCACAGAGCCACACCGGCCAAGACACAATCATAGTTTTGAAAGCCTGTCTGTAGTAAGTTACCTAAATATTTATATATTTAATTACTAAAATACATAACTGGGAACACATGAAATCTTCAGATCCAATAATTGTATCTTTTGTACCAAAGAGTTAATATCATTTTTATGATTTAGAACAATGTTAAGCTTCTTCAACAGTTTGGATAAACTGTTGGTTTTTCAGATTTTTCCTCTCTCTTTTTTAATGAAACTTTACATGATAAAATGATTAGAAATTTAATATAAATAGTATTATCTACTTACCAAATGAGTCAACTTGCACTTGAAACATGATCACCCAGATAAGAAAGACAGTGACATTTAGCCTGTATTTTCATTGTTGGCACTATGATATTTCTTATTGTATGTCACAAATATGTAGATGATAGTGTTTTTCTGCTTTGTAAATTCTCATAAGCTTCCTTGATTAATGTTTACTAAGCGCCTACAAAAAACATGACAGTATACCTAGCACTGAATTTAATCATTTCTTCAAGCTGATGAATCAGCACTGTTGAATGAAATGATGAGTTAATACATGAGTGCAATGAAAAGAAGGTAATTCATTCTTCTTTTTGAAGGTTTTGTCTTCAAGGTGCAGGTAATCAAGCCTTGTGTTTGCTTCACTTCACTTTATAAAATGCTTACTTCCCATATTTCTGTCATTCTTGCTTCTTTTCTTTCTCTTTTGTCACATTTACTTATAAATCATAAGTGGATTATTTTCCTATGAACAAGATGGTTGATTCTACTTTTTTCTTATTTTAAATGAAAGACTGAAAATCATATATTTTTTATCCTCACCAGAGGACTTTTTTCACTGCTTTTAGAGAGAGGGAGGAAGGGAAATTACAAATGTTTTTCATAATAAACTTTGGTAAACAGTGAGATTTCAAATGATTGTCATTGAGCAAAGTGGGTCTTTAGGAAGGGAGTGAGAGAAACATCCATGTGAAAGAGAAACATTGATTGGTTACCCCCCACATGCACCCCAACTGGGGACCCAACCTGCAACCTAGATACGTGCCCAGAATAGAAATCAAACCTGCAAACTTTCAGTTATGAGATGATGCTCCAACCAACTGAGCCACATAAGCCAGGACAATCTTATAATATTTAATTTTTTTTGAATTAGGTTCTCTCTAAATCCTTTTCAGAAATTCCAGGGGTAAATTACTGTAAAAGTTAGATCTAACATATAACCTAGCAATTCCACTTCTAACTATTTATTCCAAAGAACCTAAACACTAATTGAAAAGATATATGCACTCCTATGTTCATTGCAGCATTATGTACAATAGTCAAGATATGGAAGCAACTTTTTGATACATGAAAGAAAGAAAAGATGTACATATATACAATGGAATATTAGTCATCTATAAAAAGAGAATGAAATCTTACCATTTGCAACAACATGGATGGACCTAGAGGGTATTATAGTAAGTGAAATAAATCAGTCACAGGAAGGCAAATACCATATGATTTTATTTATATTTGGGATCTAAAAACCAAAGTAAATGAACAAATAAAAGAAAAACAAACTCATACATACTGAGAACACACTGATGGTTTCCAGATGGGAGGGGGTGGAGGGATAGGCAAAAAAGGTCAAAGGGATTAAGAAGTACTTAAAGGGACTTATTATCTAAGAAAAAGAAAAGAAGATCAAAACTATGAACAGTAAAAAGACAACAAACTCACAACTGTCAACAACTGAACCTAAAAAACAAAAATGAAAACTAAGCAAACAACTAGAACAGGAACAGAATCACAGACATGGAGATCACATGGAGGTTATCAGTGGGGAGAGGAAGGGGGGAAATGGGGGGAAAGGTACAGAGAATAAGAAACATAAATGGTATGAAGAAAATAGACAGGGGGAAGGTAAGAATAATATAGGAAATAGAGAAGCCAAAGAACTTATATGTATGACCCACGGACATGAACTAATGGAGGGGAATGACAGTGGGACAGGGGGTAGTGGGTGGACAGGGATAAAGGGTAGAAAAAAATGGGACAGCTGTAATGGCATAATCAATAAAATATACTTAAAAAAAGTACAAATTTCCAATTATAAAAATAGTCAAGGAGATATACAGTAAAACTTAGAGAACGTAATCAATAGTACTGTAATTATATATGGTGGCAGATGGATACTGGACTTATCAGGATGATCACTTTGTAAGTTATATGTCTAGTCTGTTTGTTGTAAACCTGGAACTAATATAATATTGTATATCAACTGTAACTGAAAAATAAAAAAATTAAAAAGGTCACAAAATATTAACATTTCTTCATTTCAATGAATTCATAGTAAGTATATAAAAAATAAACTTCTGATATCCTCTGTAATTTTTTATTATTAGTTTGAGAAGTACTGTGCTCATTGCTTGGTAGTACTTACTAGCACATTCTGAAGGTGCATGCCCTCATTTAAAACACTACCGTTAGGAAAGTGTTATTTCTGCCTGATCTCATAGCAGATAGGTAAGGAGAACACTACTACTTGTAATTTTAAAAATTAAATAAATAAAAATAAATAATAAATAAATAAATAAATAATAAAAAATAAATTAAAAAAATAAATCATTTGAAAATGTCAAAATTAGAGACAATCCTGCCCAGATGCCACTTTGTAAATAATGACTATACAAGCAAACAACTTTGGTGTCAGTCACAAGGAAATACTTACCTGGGTTTAAGGTTTTCAAGTACATAAAGATAGGGTTTAAGTTTATTTCATTTGGAGCTTTGAAAATAAAGGTAATGATAGCTAACATATTTGACCTACTATAGTAGTCAGTGTTTTTTCCTCTTTGTTTTGTTTGTTGGTTGCTTTTCTTTTCTTCTCTGTTTCTTTGCTTTGCCTAGTGAATCAAACTGCATTTTACTTCTTTGACATGGTTAGAAACTGCTTTGATGTAGCTCTGGTATCACTGGCTATTAGGAAAAAAATTACATAATGCAGAAACTTTGACAGGTGACATAGTAGGGAGAAAATCCAGAACTTGCATGTCTGGAGTTATTTGGAGAATAACATAACTAAACGAAAAGAAGAGGAAGACTCCCCCAAATAAAAACATTCTTACCAATAATTTTATAATTATAATTTAATAAGTATAGTTGAGGAGGGGCTAAACAGGGAGAAGGTGGTAGAAGAAAGTTTAATAAAATCTTTAGAAGCTATAGAAGTAGATCTTCCCAAACATTTTCCTGCCCGAGACAGACTTCAGATTGGTCAGAGGCTGTTTCCCTGGTAAGGGATGAAGCCAAGACATAAATAAAATTTGCTAAGACTGCATGACCAATTGTTTTCTTTTTTTATTTTGACTTTGGATCATAACTGCCAGAATCACAATGTCAAGAGTTTTGCTAACATAGATACACTTTCTCTAATTAAGAAATTTAGAAATTAAGCTAGCTTAATATAGATAGAAGTAGAATATCAGCTTTGATCCTAGCCTGATTTTTAAATCCTCTTCAAAAATTTGCCTTTCTTTGCATGGAGATGACTCATTTAATTTTATCTTTGTTTATTTAAGTCCAAAGACTAATACATAACTCCAGTTCCAGTACTCTGCTTCTGCTACAGCCATAGCTTTCGTCTTTGAACAATTTTTGTCTTAACATTTGCTCTTACTGCATTCATCTTGGGGCTTTTTAACTGGAGAGTTTTATGTTTGTTTCTGTTCTCGGATATAAGCTTCCTCATTTACCAGCTGCTCCTCAGTGCTCTAAGAACCTTCTGTGTTTGTCTTCAAACCAAAGGCCCCCAAATTTAAACACCTTGTCTTCAAGATGCATTGCTTTATCTAATGAGAATAGTTGCCACCAAAGCAAATTTTATTCAAAGTCCAATAATTGCTTCACTCTGACCATCTTTGCAGTCCATTCTGATGCTTCCTGTGGCAACTTTGAGTCTTGGACCTAGTGACTTTTGTTTCTGCTTACTCCAATTTGCTTGATAGCAAAATTTTTGAATTTGAAATTTTGAATCAGACACACTTGAATTGGGCTAACTCAAAGTACATAATCTCCTTGGTAAACTGCAGAGAACAGACTCCTTTATTCTTTACTATTACAGAGAAAGACAACTCCCACCTGTTTTCTCCTTACTGTGATGCAGAGTACAAATATTTAATATGCAAAATCTGCCACTCATACTCAAACTGTTTGGCCCAGAAAAATAATATGCTTTCACACTTAAAGTTCAATAATGCTTACATTTCACTGTATTTGTGGTTTATACATAGGTGCTGCAGGATTCTACATTCATTAATTTTCATAAATAAGCCATTTCCTTTCTTTTGTCTTTGAATGACCTTTCTCCTAGTACTTAATCATAGCTTATGGCTCAGATCTGTAAAAGCAATTATGAGACAACACATGTTTGACAGTTTTGTCGTTGCTTCATGAGTTAAGAAAGGTCAGGCTCTCTGAGTACTTGATGGAAATCTCCCAAGAAAAGCCAGGTGTTTCATGGATAAACACTGGGGATTCTCAGGGAGGAACTCTGTCCTTGGTGACAGAACAGCACACTCATCAGAAGACAGTTGGTAACCCCATTCCCCACTCCTTTCCCAGTGAAACAGCTCAGTGGTTTTCCAGTGAGGGGAAAAGTTCTTTTTAATATATACGTTAAAAAGAATTTTTAAAATAGCAATTTTTTTAAAAAGACGTTTCTTCTAAGAAAGCAAAGTAATTAAGCTGATTAGATGTGGAATTGTTTATACAATTCTGTGACTCTGCTCATCCCTCTCCCTTCCAATCCTCACAAGGGAAGAGAGAGGACAGCAGGTATTCGTGGTGATTAATTACACGCACGTGCCTCCCTGGAGACATATCCTGGTGATAGATGTCTGCATTGTGCTGAAGTCCTAATTAGGGCTGACTGAATTACAGATTAAAATTCTAAACATTAGACTTTGGGGGAAAACTCCAACCCCCATTCAATTTTCATTAGCTTATAGTCACTTTATATATTCAGAGTCATTGGAGAAATATTTGTGGGTTTTATGAAAAATTTAGTTACATCCCAGGCATGATAAAATTTGACAGTTGTTTTATATCTTTAAGCAAAATGAGTTGTTTCAGTGGCACCTTCTGTATAGAGGCAATGCCTTCGAAACACTAAGATGATCGAGGGAAAACAGAATGTTTTCTAAATTATTGTGTCTATTTTGTTTGCTCCTTAATTCCAAATCCTTAACCCAGATTTTCTAAGTTACAGATTTATATCTTGCTTCGATTTTTGCTTTCTCTACTCTTCTAAAGCAAAATTTTTATTTCTTAAATGTGTTAGCCCTAAACACAGCATTTGGTGTAGAAAATAACCCAAATAAATTTTCATGGCATTAGCTTTTAGTTTCATTGTTTTTGTAAAGGACAATTTTTATTAATATATAATGTATATAAATTAAAGACAATTATGTAATTAGAATAATTACTAAAATGTCAATTTGGAAAACAATTTCTGCAAGACACTGAGAGTCATTGCTAGTGACATAAATTTAACTCAGTTAATAGATTTAGTAAACTCCCTTAAAATCTGGCTCTGTGGTCTCCATACTGAATTGCATTGCAATGAAGTCATGACCAGCAACACTCTCTGGCAGTCAATTCCTATGCTTGCCTGTTCTTCCTTGGACCGAATTCTAAAAGGGCAAGGCTGCTTACTGAATGTAAGGTTTTAGGTTGAGGGAACGTACTAGGAGAGAGTCCTTAATCTAGAATCTGCTCCCATCTGTAAAAATTCCTACTGCCGGAACTCCTGGACCCTGCACTGCCTCAGAAATGGGAGTGAGCCTCAAGTGCAGATTCCTATTACTGAGCTCATCCCAGGTTTAAAGGCTATCACTGGCCTCTCGATTGAAAGTTTAATGAAAAAGTTTATGAGCAAAATTACAATCTGAAAGTGGGAAAAACAAAAATCATGCCTTGAGAATGTAGCAAAATAAAATAAATAGCTTCCCCATTTGGGTCTAGCTGTCTACTTTGTATTTGGAGGCATCAGTTATTGTTAACACTTTGTTTTGCTTTCCTGCTGGGCATTTGGATAGCAGTGGCATATAAGGAGAGTCTGCTCTAACATATGGTACACTTCCCCAGATCTCATGGATGGACATTTTTTCTCTGCTAGTTTTATTATTTTAATGACTTTAGGTTAATAGAAAAAGTACTGTGTTTAATGTTCTTGCTTTTAGCATATATATATGTATGTAATGTATTTATTTTTTATCCTCACCTGAGGACATCACTTTTTCATTGATTTTATAGAAAGAGGAAGGGAGAGAGGAAGGGGGGAGAGATACATCAATGTGAGAGAGAGACATTGATTGGTTGCCTTCCATATTTTTACCCTTTGGAGATCAAACTCACAACCTAGGTATGTGCCCTGATGGGGAATGGAACCTGCAACCTTTCAGCTACTGGATGATGCTCCAACCAACTGAAGTACGTGGGCCAAGGCTATATCTACCACTTAAAGCTGTATTTATTCCATCTCTGATCTCAAGGTGGTGATGGGAAAGGTTTCCTAACACCAAATGGTACTAGTTAAGAGAGAAATATATCCCTGAGATACATTCAAAAGGGATTTTGTGCAGTTCTACAACTGTAAAGATATCAGGTTGTATCTTCTTGGTTGGCACTTATATTTTGTTCTTTTATTCTCTTTTCTACCTTTTCTGCATCTTACCATGCCAGAAAACCCTACAAGTCTTTTGGTTAAAATATTACTATTTCCGGTTGCCAAGTTATCATTATATTCCAGGCTTTTCAATTACTGTTTATCAAAAAAATCAAAACCTATTACAGACAAAAATTTCATTCCATTTTAAAGGTTATTTACTTCCAATTGGTATAAAGCAAGACTAGATTTATTTAAAAATAACAAAAACAAAACATATTAATGGCTTAAACAATATCTGCTTTTATTTTCCTCACATGTGGAAGTCTTGAGGTAAGCCATCCAAGTGTTTTTATGTCAATTCTCCTGTGTGAAATCTCCAGAAACAAGTTATTTTATCTCATTGTTATCCTAGAAGTGGTTTGTATCCCTAAAGCTGTGTTATAGTTAGAAATGGTTATTTTGACTCCATGCTTCATACCCATTCCAGGGGAAAGACTGAAGAAGAAGGGTCAAAGGACACACTCCACCTTTCTCAGGAAGACTTACATTGCACAGGCTACACTTAGTCATATGGTATGCATAACTGCAAGTGGGTTGAAAATGCAGGGCCCGGCTAAAGTGAGAAATTCCATTGCCATGGTAAAGAGGAAGTATATATTGGAGACAACATGCAGTCTCTGACGTTGTCTACTAGAAATTAGATTTGTTCAGTCTAAGACGTTTGCAAATAGTAGATAACAAATGCTATGGCTTCGGACTTATTTTTTTATTTGCTTGTGTGTTTTTAAGAAGATATTCATGTCCATTATCTGATTTACATTTGACAAAGCGAAGGTAGGTGCAACAAAGAGCTGTTTGACAAAGTCAAGCCCTAGATATCAAATAACAGTATTTTCCTGGCTGCCCCCAGGGTCCTCGCCGCTCCTAGTAGCTCTGCTGTGCAATGCAAACCGCTCAGTGCAGACGCTGTCCCGCTGCACTTGAAGTACAGGCCTGTGGGCGCCCGGCGTGAGGCGGCTGGACCATTCAACACTTCTTAGAGCTCTAGTCGGATGTCAAAAGTCAGTATTAGTACCCAAATAGTTCTACTAATTATGTACAGAACAGTCAAAAAATAAAAAAGTAAAAAGAAAACAGGCCTCGAATACTGTGTATGATACACCCTTTATACAGAAGAGGCTCTTGGTGTAAGCTGCCTCTGACTTATTTCCTCCCTTTGCCAAAGTTTGTTCATTTGTGAATTTATTTTTAACTAGCTTCGTATGAAAGTTAATTTAACTAAGCACTCTAAGCTTTAGAAATCTTAACAGTAAAATGGGGAAATAATGACATTTTTTCTCAGAAGATTATTGTGGGGATTGATCATGTACAAAAGGAATAGGTCAAAACACTATAAATAATATCTGATCAATAAGCGTTATTCTCCCTCTCTCATAACTTCTTTCCTTGTAAGCTAGTTTGTGGTTCTACAGGGGCTTTAATAATTATATAAAAATTGACCATCACTGTCCAATAAAAAAATTAGGAGTCACAAGTGTGACTATATTTAAGTATATATTTTCTAGTATCCACATTAAAAAATTTAAAAAGAATAGATTAAATCAGTTGAATATCATATTTTATTTAATCTCATTGTATCAAAACATTATCATTTTAATATGAAATCAATATAAAGTTATTGAGATAGTTTTAATTTTTGTGTACTAAATATTTAAACTTGCTATGCATTTAAAGTATATAGCCCATCTCAGTTTGGACTAGCCACACTTTGAGTCTCAGTAGTCTCATATAACTAGTAACTATATCCTAAAATTTTACTTGAAGCCAAAAAGAATTCCTGATAATCATGACTAATTGCTTTCAGACATACTGAATATTTATAAGCTATTATCTAAAAAGCTTTCTAATATATGCGTTCAGAAATCAACTGCTCTTTAATGAGTTAGAACAGGCAAAAAGGAATATTGGCTTCACATTTAAAGATAAAAAGCTTCTTGTATAGGAAATGGAGAGTAAATTGAAAAAATACCGAACATATTGATGTACATTTGTGTATGTTCCATCTATTGAATGCTCAATTAAGATATCCTCAACTTAGTCAGCATATGTCAGCTTTTGTATTCAAATACAAATGGAAACTTTACTTCATTATAATAAGAAAAAATAAGGAGATTTAATGTTCCTAATAAAATTTTAGTTATTAGGGATAAGTTTCTTATCTCAACATTGATACATAGTAATGATTAGTTAATATGTAAAATAAGTCACAGATTCAATGCTTTGAGTATAATACAGTTGTACCACTGAGTTGGAAGTCAAATCAATACTTCATTTTGCTAGTGCTGACTAAATCCCTGTGCTTAAATTTTTATACTATCTCACAAATACAAAGGATACATAAATTGAATATAGGCAATTAATTGTAGACTACTAACTGATAAATCTCTATATCAATAATTAAAATTGATAAACTGTGCATTTTTATTGATCAATTTAATCATTTTATGACAAAACTAATTAATTTTATGCTTAAAATTTACTAGAAAACTACGAGATTATTTTAGAACAAAATGTGTTTTTTTTTCAATTTGAAGTCTTTTGTTCTGTGTATAAAGGAACTAAGTAAGGCTCAAGGAAGTTGAGTCAACTTACATCTGGTTAACTAGTTTGTATCAGAATTACTACAATGAACTTCTACAACTAAATCTAAAATCTATGTGGATGCTGAGGATTCCAATTTTCAAGAGATGTATAAAAGACAGATTTTCATTTCAAGTTGCAGTTATGCCCTAGAACATGGGCCACACTCTGGCTTTTTAAAAGCTCGCTTGTGCTCCAGCCATCTACACATATTGCACGGATAGAGCTCCGTTTTCTTAGGGCATTCACAAGAACCACCTGGTCTCGGGGATGCTGGAGGCAGCACTTTCATGGCAGGGATTTTTAAAAGTCCATGTATGGGCTTACAATAACAGAAATTTCTTCTCTCGTGTATTAAGAATATTCTTATTGGATTTATGGCTCACTCCAATCCAGTATGATTATATCCCAATATTTACCTTGATTATATCTGCAATTAATGATATTCACAGGGGCCAGGGATTATGATTTAGACATATCTTTTTTTTTGCTGTTGGGGGGCATTATTAAATCTACCAAAATACTACAAAACTTGTATTTGTACAACTTATTTTTACAAAACAAAATGATACCATAATCAATCATGGTAATGTGACTGTGGCTTTTATTTGAGTAAGGTTATCATATTCTGTTATTTCTCATAATCAATTTGGTTTGGGGCAACTTTAAAGACTTTGAGTATGGAATTAATCCATCTGGTATGTGGAATTTATTATGATTTATGACCTCGACCAAGGAATTTGTATAGGGGAACTATTTCAGGGGTTGCAACTTTACTTTCTTTGTGATTCTAGTTTTACCACCAGGTCCTACGCCAAGTTTTCAACAAACATCATCTGACGCAAACACATCTTCAAACATAGCTGTGGGAGATAAGGCTTTCCTTAAATACTGTAATAAAGAATGCTGGCTTTTGTTCTATGCCTCCAGTTAATTGGCTCATTGAAGCATGTCCTCCTCTCCTTCAGTGTATTATATTATATATACCTTTCTTCCCAACAAGAGACAACTTCAAATACTTAGAATTTCCATCATGATCACATCTCTCGAATAACTAGAGAGATTGCAAAAGCTAGTGCTTGCTCCCCCACCTGCATCTCATCCCAGTCCACCACATGTGGGAATCTTAGACGGATACATCGTGTTCCAGGGTTTGCCATTCCCAAGTACATTCTTCAAAGGGCCTGAGTTCTCCATTTGTCTGATAGTGTCTCAGTTGTAGTGTCCTATTCATAAAATTTTCTTCCTAAAACCACTTATATTATTGACTATCCACCAAAAGTAGACCCTGTGACAGTATTTAAGTGCAATAAGTTTATCTGAGAGATAGAAGAAAACCTTTTAGAAAAGTTGGACAGTCATACAGAGGAAGAAAGGCAGCCAATGAAAAGTCCATTGTCAGGCAATGATGTAGCTGAATGTGTGGAAAGCCAAGAAACAGAGGAAAACATACATCTTGTATTAACTCACCTAAGAAGGAAGGGGCCAAGGATCTTTATATACTCCACCTAGCCATTGACTGAGGATTATTTTTGGGCTTACTACCCATGAGGACTTTATACCTTTTCATGACTTCATAGAAAAAGACAACTCTAGCAAGACATTCAGATGCAGGAATTTGGAATAAGTCACAGTTTACTGAAGGGGTTTGGTTTGGGTATGTGGGATGCTGTACCTTTTCCTAAGGAACGTTTTTCCAATGTCTTCAAAGTTTGTTCTCCATTTATGTTCCCATTATTCTCAGATAAGGATATTATAACATTTATTTTGTGACAATTTTTATTGTGATTTTCTCTACCAATGTAAGCAGGGCCAGGACTATGTCTTTTTTGTAACTTATTTACACCAGTCTCAGTAACTGACAGAGTGCTTGGCATATAATAGGTTCTCAAAAGTGCAAATTAAAAATTAATCTTATATTAAGCAACGTACTATCTTGTGATGTTCTGAATTGGTAACTTTGTCTCCTTAGACAATAGGTGGCGGTTTCTGCCTATCTGTTATTGTCTCAGCATTCACACAGAGCTTGAAATTTTATTTCCTCTTGACACTTCAAAAATGTTTAGAATTGATAATATTTAAAAAGGAAGGTTTTAGATTTTTAAAAATATCTGGCTTATTTTGGGAGGAGTAAACACTTCTCCACTGATCTAGCTTTTTAAAAAGTGTATTTTATTTAATTATTTTTGGAGAGAGAGAAGGGGGGAGAATGAGGGGGAATAAAACATCAATGTGTGGTTGCCTCTAGTGTACCCCTTACTGGGGACCTGGCCCGCAACCCAGGCATGTGCCTTGACTGGGAATTGAACTGATGATGCTTTGGTTCACAGGTCTGTGCTCAATCCACTGAGCTACACCAGCCAGGACTGATCTAACTTTTTAAAAAGTGCAGAAAACAAACTAGTGGAAATTTTGGTATGGAAATGGTTTGAAAATGTCAAACTTAATTTGGGCAAGTATATACTGTGACACCAAAACAAAAGTGATTTACGCAATACATAGTGTATTTCCTAATCACACATACACACACACACATGGATACAATCGCAATTATATCTAAAACCAAAGGTAAATTCCAAAAGGGAAGAAGACTTTTATGCCTTACTGTTTCTTAAGGAACTATACCATGTCATGTATCTGCATATGTCCCATACTCTGGTACTTTACTACTGTACACCAGGGATTAAACAATCCTTACTTATTTGGATTGAGATGTAATTGTAGTAGTTCAATACATTCACATGCTATAATGTATAATGTTTAGGCATAATTAACACTCCTTAATATTTAAAGCTACTGTGTTCCTCTTACCTGACTTTGCCTTACCTGACTCCATTCTTAGAAGAGAGATGTAATCTTCCATAAAGTTTAAACCTGATTATACTAAGTTGTTGTTATGGTATGTGTTAATATCAGTGTTTGAAGATGGATACAATAATAAAATTTAAATATAATAAAAGCACCTTCTCTTAAAATAGATTCTCAGCATTGAGCTCAAAGCACAGCTCATAGAATATGTTTAATAGTTATTTGTTGAATGGAATGGCCTAGATTTCTACTCAAATGTTTCTTGTAGCATAATTATAGAAAACCTGTGTGAAACCACAAACTTCCTGACATTATGCAACAAAACAAATAAAGATCTACTGGCTTATATTTTTAACCTAAATAAAGTTAATGACCATTTTATTTTTTATGGCTTAATAAGTACATTAAAAGAAGAGAAAAATTACCAAAATATACTACTTACTAGGTATTATTTATTGGTGAACTAAATACCATAGCACAATTTATTTCCTTGCTATAAATGTGAAGGGATTTATCCAGGTAGCTGATTATCAGAAATGTGCATTAATGTATGTGAAGAAGAATATTATACTAAATATAATACATTAGGCTGTTTCCTTTGATAAATCAACAGTTTTTAAGAATTCATGATGATCTATTCAAGACTAATGATATAATTTGTTCACTGTTGTATAAAATTATAATAGTTCCATTTCAAATCACTAAGTGGCTTGAATTAAAACACAAATTAAAAAATTGACTCACACATTGACCGTAGAACTGATGTTTGATAAATACTTGAATACTCAGCTTTATTATTTAGACACCAGGAAGTTTTTTCTATCTGGTTGTGTTAGTAGTACAGGATAATGGTATGGTTTCCTACAGATCCTAGACTTCTCTTACCCTCACCCAATAACAGCAGTGCTAAAGTTCAAGTTCTTTGAATCACATGGGCTGCTTCCTTCACTATATATAGCACATCAGTCAGAGGGCTTTAAGTAGTAACCCTAACTCCTATGCCATCTCATTCTGGGCTCTGACTTCAGGGCAGCAGGAAAATAGGACCTGGGGTACAAGGGTCTTCAGTTTGTTTATTGAAGCAGCAGAAAAAGGGTGCAGTAAATTTCCTAGGGATGTCATAACAAATGACCACATGCTAGGTGGCTTAAAAGAACAAATTTTTTTCCTCAAAGTTCTGGGACCCAGAAGCCAGAGGTCTGAAATCAAGTTGTCAAAAAAAGTAAGTTCCTCCTAGAGGCTCTAAAGAAGAATCCATTCTACAACTGTCTATCAGCTTCTGTGGTTTCTGGCAATCCTTGGCATTACCGACTGACGTGTTACTCCAGTCACTGCCTCGGCCTTCACATTGCCTTCTGTGTCTGTCTGAAATCTTCCTTTGCCTTTCTCGTAATCATAAAAGGGAATTGTAAAATATTTTGAAAAAGAAGAGCTTTTTAAAAAAAAACACTCTTTTTGGCACTTTGAAAATGAGTATTTGTGTGTGTGTGACATGCCGGCATGTGTCTGCATGCATGTGTGTGTGTTTTGACAGAGACAGTTGAAAGCAGAAATAGTCTTATCAAACAGCTGACAAAGCCCAAGAGGTGGGTCCTGTAATGGTGAAGTGTGCTCAACAATGGGCTAGGAAGGAAGTATGTATTTTCTAATTTTATAGATTAACAGTAAAATTTGGCAGTTTTTGTCTTTGATGTTGATTGTCACTCAGAAAGACTGAGTAATGTTTACATTGCAAAGAAAAAATACTTGAAAAACAATATGGAAAATCCAGTGACAATTTTTTAAAATCCTTATCTGAGGACATTTTCTCATTGCTTTTAGAGAGAGAAGAAGGGAGAAATGAACGGAGAGAGAGAAACATTGATTGGTTGTCTGTTGTAAGCACATGTGCTGGGAAACAAACCTGAAACCTGGGCATGTGCCTTGACCAGAAATTGACCCCTAACCCATTGATTCTGGATGGCTCTCCAACAAACTGAATCACACCAGCCAGGGCTAATTTTTTGGGGAAAAAATGTTAGTCCTCACTTTCCAATGCATATTTTTTGTCACAATAGCTCAATATTTGCTACACTAAAATTATTATTTAAAAAGGACATTTTCTTATTTTGATTTATTTTTATCAAACTAATACATGAACATGGTTTAAAAAGCCAAGTGAAAGTTAATGTGCTTTAGTAATGTGCTTTAAGTTCAGCCCTAGAAACCACACTAAAATGACTGTAAACAAAAAGGAACTAAATATCCTGGAGCACAAAGGAGAAAAAAGTCCAACAGCAGATAAAGGAGACTAGAAATGACAACAAAATTTTGGAAAACTTCTGGTAGATGGAAGAGTTATATTTGACTTAGGAGACTGGGAACTGTTCATATGTTAAGCAGCAGCGTAAGGAGTAAATTAGACTAAAGGGAACCAAGTTTATGAACTCCCAAGTTGCTCAGAAACTGGAGGCATGGAGCTGAAAAATGACTTTGGTTAAAGCTCTTAGAAGGAAGAGTTGGAGTCCTAGATACCCTCCCATCTTATTTCAGGAGTGATATTGGATACTCTGGACCAACTTCTGCTACAAGGGACACTGGAAGAATGGAGACTTATGTGAAAATGTACCTGACTGTATTTTCCCTGACTCCAGAAAGGGACAGGGGGTGGACAGCTTGCCTTATGTTCCCAGCAAAGAGATTACGAAAAGCATCTTAAGGAACCTGATAGAACAAAGAGGAAGAAAATGAACAAAAACATATATCTGGGGATCTTAAAGTCTTTTGTTTTCAAGACAAACGCGCGCACACACACACACACACACACTCTAATCTGATTATGAATACCAAAGACTGACAGATACTTGAGAAAAGTACCTAAACATTGAGAAAGAAATAAAAACATACAATAATAAAAGTGGACTTGGAGAAAACACAGCTAGACATTGCAAGGAGTAGAAATAAATTTAGACATGCAAAAATTTTATTATTTTCAGATGAATAAAAGAAGAGATTACATTCATAAAATAAAAACAGAAGGCCAAATAAGAAACAATCATAAAACAAGAAAGAAGTCATGGGAATTAAAAAAGAGATGATAATGAGTATTTATTTACAAAACAGTAGACATGTTGAAAATAAGGTTGAGAAGAATTTCACAACATTTGAAACAAACTGACAAAGATACACAATAGAAAAGTTTAGGCTTATAAAGGATCCCACATCTGATGCAGAGTAGGTACTGAAAAGAGAGAAGATGAAAATTGGAATCATCCTATTACCAAAGAAACGATTCAAAAAGCTTTTGCAAGACTTATGGCCAAGAGTTTCCAAACTGAAAGATTGTACAGGTGTCCAGAATAAGAGAAGCGCGCGCGCGCGCGCACACACACACACACACACACACACACACACACACACAGAGGCCCATCATTCTAAAACTGAAGAACACAAAAACAAAGATGCTTAAAGCTTGCAAAAGGAAAAAAAATGGAAAGTACAAAGTTATCAGATTTCATACCACCAGAAAAATAAGCTAAAAGACCATGAAGAAATGTCTTTAGATTTAGAGAAAAAATTATTTCAAACTTAGTTATTGTCCATCCAGCAAGCTGTAAGTTAATACTTAGTTTGGTATAATACTATTTTCAGACACAACAGTACTCCACAAGATAGGTCTTGTGTATTATTTCCCCCAAAGCTTCTAGACATCGTGCTCTATACAAAAGCTGTAGTAAAACAAGAAAATGGAAAACTGTGACATCCAGGAAACTAACAGACTTTCATGTAGGACAGAAATGAGAGGCAATGCTAGAGTGACAGAAGGAAGATAGAATATACTAGCTGTGCGGTGGCACCCAGAGACAGCAAACAACTGGATCAGGGAAGGTGAGGGATAACTTCAAGGATAGCCTGTGAGGGGGGCGAACAAAGACATAACAGAAATTGATAGATTTCCAGCTGGCTTTGAACCTTCCTGCTTCTCAGAGATTTTGTACATACATTTCTAATGTGTTTCCCTTTCAATTTAATTTTGTTTAGATTGCATTTCTCTAAGACTGCAAGTGTTAGCAAATATGAAAATGCAGAATAAAGGCATTGCATTTGTTGAAAACAAAAAATGTGGAACTCTCTGAATCTAAGTTGTGCAAGGAAAAGTGAGAACAATGGCACCTCAAGGCAGGAGTTATCTATCAAGTCTCCGCCATGCAGTAGTAAAGCAGTTTGGTAAACTATTTCTGGCTCTCTCCTGGCTCAGACCATATGTCCAGTGAGGCTGTGTTCACTAGGATGTGGTCACAAAGTGCTAAAATACTAAATGTCTCTTGTACTTGGAAAAGCTTTCATTAAGGAAAGGATGACTTCAAATCCTGATGACCCAACAGGAAGTGAGTAGGGAAAAGAGGGACAGCTCTATAATTTTGCTGCAGGGTGTACTCACTGTGTGTGTTTAGTACCCTGAAACAATCAATAGTCAGATGATAACAATAACGAATCTTTATGGATAATCAAAATTAAAAATTTTGCCCTATCCTAAACCTTGTAAACTAATTAGGAATCTAGATACTTTTGGAAATTTGGGATGAGGAAGTGGTGTAGTGTGAAAGAGTCAAATCACCAGTGGAACCTAAATCTCAGACCTTTGCCAAGTACTGAATATACCCTGCTTGACACAGTGATGGTGTCTTCCATTACTGAACCCCCTATTTATAAACCATTTATTATCCCCCAAAAGCCACAAGCTAATGCATTCTCTAAGCCACAATATCCTCATCTGTAAACTGGTATTATCCAGAAAAATGTAGCATTTAGACATAATGTAATCAATAAATGCCCATAGGTATATACTTTAGGACTGATGAAAAATGGGAATTTACCCTTATTGTCAATGGCAGTTAGGTATCTGGACAGTGTTCTGTATATCTTACTGGTTGATTATTTCCTCACCGTTGATCTTCCCAAGGGGCCTCCCTCCTCCCAAAACCCAGGTTTATACTGCAGGGTTGGGGTTAAGTAGTCATATTTGCAACATCTGGCCCTTTCTCTATGATTGACCTGAATGTGGATCCATGCCCAGTCTTCTCAGAATCAACAACATTCCCTTAAAAAATCTTCATTTTAAGAGTTGCAAATAACTAAGTCAGACAGAATTCTGTTCCACAGTCCATAAAGCAGAGTCAAATACCTCCTTATTGTGTTTTAAAGTTCTGTTTATTAAAATAAACATTTTTTGTCTTTTGAGTGAATTTCTGTTGCATTAAACAAAGAAAATCTTCTTTGGTAAAGTATTTTGGTAATTTAACCATTTATTAAATTATGGTTTCTATGGGACAACCATATTTAACTCCCATTACTGAAACAAAGAATATTTTTGTATATCTAATTTGCCAACATGGCTTCTATAATGAATGTTGTGTCAATGTTTACACAGACATAAACTTAATTTTTTATGAAATATGATAAAGGATAACAAATGGAAAACATGGAATTATACTACAAATCTCACATATCTCTAATAATATGACTATTTCTAGTTCTAGTTCTGAATAAGATTAAAATAAAAATGTATCCTTTTTACTTCTGATTCTGATTTAAATTTAGTCCACAGAAAGAAGTTAATAAATGGTAAAAACACTTTCTGGCTATCAGTAGATATAAATAACAAGTCATTATTCTCAATAGAAATTTAATTCTATATGTTCATTTTTATTTAGACATTAGTTAGTAAAGTTGAAAAAACAGTAATGTATTCTTGAAATTGCTCATTAGATTATTGTCTATTAAGTCACTGTAATATCAATGATGTTGAATTCATCTTACATTCTGAAGTTCTAAAGTGAACTTAGAGAGAAAAGCATAATTGAGATCAAGATGTGAAGGTTTGTAATTCCAAATGGTTTCTGATAAATGCAATTACCACAGTCTGGAAGGCAAGTTAAAGGTATTCATTTTGAATCAAAAGAGTTTTCCTTTTGCTCTTTTATGGCAGTGTTCTCTATTATTTTTTTATTTCTTACTTTGACAAATGTAAGGGATCTGTAGAAATAGCAAAGATATTTGGGGGCAATGGGCACGAGTAACTTTTAATCAAGTACATGCACCATGGGTGGTCTTTCCATTACCGTCACTGTTGAAGACTGTAGCCTGCCCTGTAATCTGTGTCAGCAATTTTTCCTGTTTCAATTAGTTTCACATGCAGTGAACTTTATCATCTCAAAGGATAGCTGAGATGATTTTCCTACCTGAAATAAAAAATTTTGAAATAAACAAACATTTGTTAAACAAGCTTAAGTGCCTCAAAAAGGGAGACATGAAAACAGTTAATTTTTGTATAAGAGAAATTCTTATACACATGATTCTAGGAGCTTTATTCCTTCATGTGACTGTATTGAAAATAGGGCCCTTAAGGAAATGGTTAAGGATAAAGCCCTGATCTTGGAGAAGTGGTGCCCTTTTAAAAAAAAAAATAATAAGGAAGAAACATGGCAAGAATGTGATCACCTGCAAACCAGGGAGAGAGCTTTCACTAGAATCTGACCATGATAACCCCCTGATCCTGGACTTTCAGCATCCAGAACTGTGAAAAAATAAATATCTGTTGTTTAAGCCACCCAGTCTCTGGTAGTTTGTTATGGAAGCCCAGGCTAACTAATGTACATAAAATGGGAAAAAATTAACGTTGTGTTGGTGAATCAGGAAAATATAAATCTTTATAGAGAAGGTAACTATGGTAGCTAAAATAATGTTCAAAGATATCTACATCTCAGTCCTGGAAAATTGCAAGTATGTTATCTCTCATGGTAAAAAAAGACTGCATGGATGTCATTAAGTTAAAGATCTAGAGATGGGAAGATTAATCTGGATTATACCAATGGACAATGGCCCAATCACTTACTTTGAAGATGGAAGAAGGGGCAATGGGCCAAGCAATACAGGTGGCCCTAAGAAAACAGAAAAACAAAAAAAAACTATATATTCGCTTAGAGTCTCCAGATAAAATGCAGTCCTGCCAAAACCTTGATTTTAACCCCATAAATCCCATTTCAGACTTCTGACCTCCAGAACTGCATGATAACAAATCTGTGTTGTATTAAGACCATAAGTTTGTGGTAATTTTTTACCTCAGTATTAGGAACCCAATACAGTGGACTTGGAGCTGGCTCTGAGACACAAGAAAAACAAATAACTGAGCTAAGGAAAAAAGTTTTCATTGCACAGACATCAGCATGAAAAAGAAAGGCAGGTTCAGGTGACTGAAAGTGACTCAGATGGAACATAAGGGGTGAGTTGGACATGGGGTGATGAATCCGGAAAGTAATGGCAGGGTGTGGTGTTTGAAGATCTGGTAGGCCTTGCAAGTTATTTGAGTTTTGTTGTCAGGAGTGAGGGGAAGATTTTAGATAGTGGTGTAGTGTTTGGAGATGGCATATACAAGATTTGAAATCCTTACTGCCCCTAGAAATCAATTAATTAGAATGCAAGAATATAGGGGATTTGTTTTTCAGCCATTGCTACCCTATCCAGATCATTTGGGACTTATTTCCCCTAAAGTGCCTCTCTGTATTTCTATAATCACTGTACAATATCATCAATATATATTTGCATTGCTACTATAAATGTATATTTATGGGTAGATTGTAATTTGTTAAAGGCAGAGAGTAAATTCTTTATCTTTGCATAACTGGCATTTACTAATAAATAATAAATGCTGAATAAATATTGAAAATATGATAAAATGAATGATAACTGTTGTAGTAGTCATTTCCATATCCATTATGTTCCTAGAGAAACCATTTGAACCATGCAAGAAAAAAAAGTCAATGTCAAATAGTGTATAAGATTCAATATTCAGAATTGAGGAGGCCAAGTAGCCAAGGAAGATTTCACATGAAGAAGAAACAGCAGGTATAATGAGATACAGTAGCATGTGCAATCCATCCTGACCAATAATCAGCAAATACAGACTCTTTAGCAATAACTGGTCCTCCCCAGCATCCAGCCATGGAACATTGTTGGGTATTGTTCACAGAAGTTGGCTTGAAAAGAAAACAGAGATGTCAGAATGAAATGATAATTGTTTGAAATTTCTTTTTTTTAACTTCTTTATTGATGCTCTAATACAGTTGACTCCATTTTCCCACCCCCACCTTGGCTCCGTCCATGGCTCTCTCCTATGTGTTTGTTTATGTCCCTTTCCCTTCTTTCCCACATTAATTGTTTGAAATTTCTTATAATTACTACAACTTTCGTGACTCACAAATCATTCATATGTTAATTACTTAACTATTTTATGTTTTTATATACTTGATAAAGTAACCCGCTTTGTTTTCTAAGTAATGTAAAGAATTTTGCTGTTTCCAGAATCTATTCTATCAGTAATAAGATCAGATTTATGATAGTTAATTTCATTAATATTAGTGGAATTTTTGCAGATAAAATTTATCAAGTATCACTGATGCACAAGAGTCTGGTAGACTATAAAGATCTCACGTGCCAATGACAGTAGCAGAAGTGGATGATATCAAGAAGCAAAATTTACTGAAGCATGATCATTAAATTATCCCCATCAGTGTTAAGAAATATTTGTCATTATGTCAGAGAGAAAGTGGAAAATTTGTAGAGAATTAAAACAGAGTCAAGACCTTCTTTCTATTTTGAGGAAAATAGTGTAGTGAAACCTGCAAATAGAAAAATCACTGAATATATCTGTTGGTCTATAGTATTTCTGACAGCTGTCTAATTTCTTTTGAAATGATATATTTTCATGTTCTTGTAATTTATGTTTTCAGTGAGGAAGAAAACCTCAATTAAGTGCTTACTCTCCTAAATAATTTAATTTTGAGTAGCTCCCTTTGGTTGTGTGTAGGACACCATTCTGCATGGCGGGGGCCCAGCTCCCACTCGGAGATGCATGGGACCCACACCCACGGATAGCTTCTCCTGTGGGGAATCAGGCCTGCAATGTACCTAGGCCACTTTGAGTCTTGCTTTTGCTAAAACTCCTTCACCCTGAATTGAGATAGCAAGTGCTTACTGTTACTTTCTAAAATACAAGCTAAAACTCCCCAGTATGGAGTGTAACCAGTTTAACCACTTTCCCCTTTTCATTTGCAAATATCCTTCTTCTGTGATGTGATTAGTGGCATCTACTCCTTTGTTTTCTGTAAAAGAGAACCACCTAAAGCGAACCTGTGCACAGTAAATGAGGACCATCATGTAATGTGCACGGAAAAAGAAATAAAGGCCTGTCATGGCAGAGGTCGCGGCTTTTGGCTCCTCTTGAGAGCGAAGCCACTTGCCCTTTTCCTCCACAGGACTCGGTAGTCAGTCCCTGTGACTGTCTCTCCCCCATCCACAATGTGGTGGACCTCATGAGCCCGGGTCCCCATCAGTTGTGCTTAGAAACCTTAAATAGAAAAGAAGCTGTAGCATCTTGGGTAAGAGTGATATTATTGCCATGATAATGGTAATTTCCATCAGCAAGCTGCATTCACCTTAGAATGAGCAGGACACAGGATTTATAAGGCAGCACCTATTTTGATTTTAGAATTATCAGTCTATTTCACAAATACTTACACATGTTGACGTATTAGCTGAAAATAGTATTTCCTTGGCAGGAATTAATGTTGCTGTATGAGTAAAAATAGCCATTTTTTCCCTTTTATAAAAATCTATGATCATTTTCCTCCAAATCAAAATATTTCATGTACTCCATGCTTGCTTCCATGCTGTCACAAAGGAACTGGAGAGCATTATGCTAAGTGAAATAAGCCAGGCAGTGAGGGACAAATACCCTTATGATCTCACCTTTAACTTGAACATAATCAACAAAAGAAAAAAGCAAACAAAATATAACCAGAGACACTGAAATTAAGAACAATCTAACAATAACCAGAGGGTACGGGGGAGGGGACAATGTGGAGAAGGGTTTTCAGGAATTACTATAAAGGACACATGGACAAAACCAAGGGGGATGGTGGAAGCAAGGGAGGGAGGTGGGTTTGGCTGGGGTGGGGGGAGGGGTGGGGAGAAAATGCAGACAACTGTAATTGAACAATAAAGTAATTTTTAAAAAATAAATAAAAGATAAAGCTAGCAAAAGACACAAATAGACAATAAAAAAACATTTCATGTAATCTTTATTAAACATATAAATTCAATTATGAATGAAAAAATGTATCTTGAATGCAAATTAGTTAAATAAAAATGGTAAGAAGATATGGAAAGAGAAAACTCATTTACTTGCAATGACTCTGCCAAGGTCACCAGAGTACATAAAATATTATCTTGAATAATTTCAATCCACTCATTTATATTTTCAACACATTTGATAAAACATTTGTTAAATGCTTATTATGTATTATAACATTGTAGTAGATACAAAAGGTAGGACTGGGAGTAAAAACAGCAATAACTATTTAATTCAAAATATACTGTATTGCAGCACAATTTACAGTATCCAAGTATTGGAAGCAACCTAGGTGCCCATCAGTAAATGAGTGGATCAAAAAACCATGGTACATTTACACAATGGAATTCTATTCAGCAGAAAGAAAGAAGGAGCTCCTACCCTGTGCAACAGTGTGGATGGAGCTGGAAAGCATTATGCTCAGCGAAATAAACCAGGCAGTGAAAGACAAATACCATATGATCTCACCTTTAACAGGAACCTAAACAACAAAACAAACAAACAAGCAAAATATAACCAAAGACACTGAAATAGAGTTGTCAGTGACCAGAGGGAAGAGGGGAGGGAATTTTAGGGCAAAAGGGGAAGGGTTTACAGGAACAAATATAAAGGACACATGGACAAAAACTAGGGGCGGGTAGAAATGGGAAGGAGGTAGGGAGGACTGGGGGGTGGGCTGGGATGGGAGTAAAAGACAGAAAACTGTACTTGAACAATAATTGAAATAAAAAAAATTAAAATATAAAAAATGTATACTGTATTAAGTGCTAGGAAAAATATTATAGCATCATAGGTTCATGTCAAGGGACAGAGAATCGGAAAGTATAGAGGAAATAATGGATGACTGCTTCTTTAGAAAGAAATATTTAAGATCTGAAGGAGGAGTGAGAGATGTTTGATTAGGTGGAGAATAGACGAAGGGCTGGTATATGGGAGGGGCCAGTCAGATAGAACAATGCTGACAATAGCTGAATAAGAATGGACTATGGCAATTCAAGGACTCAGAGGCCAGTGTAGCTGGAATACAAAGGGATTCAGTAAAACAAGGTGAGCATAGAAAGATAATGAAGGATCCTAATGCATAGGGTAAAAGATTTGGCCTGCATCCTAAGAATTATCAAAAGATTGAATCATTTTACATAGGGGAGTGACATGATCATAGCTGAGTTTGTAAAACATTATTCTAGATTTAATATGGAAAAGTATTAACCTGGAGAATGGGTAATATACAAGTAACTTTTTTGTATGTTGCAAAAGTTGTAAAAACTGTATAGCTTTTTAGTAATAACTTAGAAAAACAATATACTTCTTGATGGTCAAGTTCTAGTCAGTTTAGCACTTAAAATATATATGTATTGCAAATTCACCTATTTGAGTTTTAGAAACATTTTATATCAGATACTTTTATGTAATAGAATGTAATAAAATGTATATAGGTAAAACAAAATAAGTAAATAATAATTTTACATAATTAATGATTGTGGCAAATAGAACAAAAATATATTAAAAGAGCTATTTTCATTTTTTAAATTTTTACAGCAATTTATTTTGTAGCTTATGGATGTTAAAATACTTAGATGTGAATTGATGGTTTAACCCAAAATGTGCTAACAACCTCACCAACTATTCTGACAGGAGAGATTAGTCTTAGATAAACAAAAGTTAGTGCTCTGACCTAGGAATTAGAGCATTTTGTAAATTATTTAATTTATTTTTTTAAAAAAGATTTTATTTATTTATTTTTTAGAGAGAGGGGAAGAGAGGGAGACAAATATCAATGTGTGGTTGTCACTCATGGTGCCCCCTAGTGGGCACTTGGCCTGCAACCCAGGCATGTGCCTTGACCAAGAATTGAACTGGTGACCTTTTGGTTCCCAGGCCAGCATTCAATCCACTGAGCCACAGCAGCCAAGGCTGTAAATTATTTTAATAATCACACATTAATGTACTACTGTCAATTTCACCTTCTAAAAGTTTTTGCTTTTTGAGTTTGAGCTCAAACTCATGTACAGTCATTTTCTTTCAATATTGCAATTGTTGAGTTCATTTTCTTTCTGCTATTAACAATAAGCCTAAAATCATTTGCTGGCTTTTGATCCCAAGATAGCAGTACAGCTAAGAAGTTAATTGGGTAATTAAAATAAAACAAATACTAAAATCTTCTTGACTGTTGTTTTCAATTTTAAAACATTATTTAGTTATTTTTAATTATTTTAAGATACCAATAAACGTACACAAATATTAAAATGAATTAAATACCTGAATATAAAACCAGAAACCATAAAATTCTTGGAAGAGGACATAGTTGGTAATCGTCTCGACATTGGTTTTTGTGGATCTGACTCCAGTGGCAAGATAGACAAAAGCAAAAATAACAAATCATACTATATCTAACTAAAAAGCTTCTGCACAGTAGAGGAAACCCTCATCAAACACAAAGGCAATCTACTGAATGGGAAAAGATATTTATAAATCATTCTTCTGGCAAGTAATTAATACTCAAATATATAAATAACTCACAACTTGACAAAAACAAAAAAAACAAACAACCCAATTTAAAAATGGGCAGAGGACAGTTGACCAAAAAAAGATGCACAGTTGACCAACAGGCACATAGAAATATTTAACATAACTAATTGTTAGGGTAATGGCAAATCAAAACCACAATAATATATCACTGCATGCCCATTTGAATAGCTATTATCAAAAAGACAAGAAATAACACGTGTTGGTAAGAATGTGGAGAAAAAAGGACTCTCATACACTGTTGGTGGGACTATAAATTAATGCAGCCACTGTCAAAAATAGTATGGAAGATCCTTAAAATATTAAGAATTGAACTACTATATTATCCAGCTATTTTACCTTTGGATAATTAAACAATAATGTGAAAACACTATTTTAAAAAGATATATGCACCCCTATGTTTATTGCAGCATATTATCAATAGGCAAGTTATAGAAACAGTTTAAGTATCCATTGAAGAATGACTAGATAAAGAAAATTTTATTTATATATATATGTATATGTATCATGTATGTATGTGTATATGTGTATATATACAGACACACACACATCCATACATACATATCTACATAATGGAATACTACTCAACCTTAAAAAGAAGGAATTCATGTCACTTGTGACAACATGGAAGGACCTATAGGATCTTGTGCCAAGTGAGATAAATCAGATGGATAAAGTCAAATACTGTGTGGTTTCACTCATACGTGTAGTCTAAAAAAGCAAAACAAACAAATAAAATAAAACAAAAATTCAGACACAACACACTAGTGTTACCAGATGGTATGGGAGTTGGGAGGGCGGAGAGTGAAGGGAGTCATGGACATGGTGATGGATGCTAACTAGGCTTGTGGTGGTGATCACTTTCTAATGTGCACAAATGTCAAATTGTAAGGCTATACACTTGAAACTTATGTAGTAAAGTCCTGAGAAAAAGATAAAGATAAAATTTTCATTAGTGCTGGGAACATTTAAAAGTAAACCTATCTATAACTTTATGATAAATGTTTGTATCCATTTTCATCTGCAAATAACTTCTGGGTAACATAAGTGGAATACAGGAAAAAATTCGTAATTCCCACATTCTTAGAAGCAAAAATATAAACAAATGAAAGCAATGACAACAACTAAACATTACAAACTTCATCCAATACAACTAGGGAAGATGTTTGTTTCTTATGTATTGATTTCTTTTTTTATACTTGAAAAATGTATAACACACCAAAAATACCAAATATGTAAGTAAAAGTAAGGGGTGTCATGGGCCTTAACACTTAGATATCACACATGTTTAAACTAGAGATCCATTCTTAATGGTGCATTGAGGCAAAACTGACATTCAATCTCTCTATAATTCTCTTTACTAGTTTTTGTTTGTAATGAAGTGAAGTTTGTATAATTATTCATAACTTGTATCCTTTTGACAGATTCATCAATAAAAATGTACAAGACCCTAAAATCATTTAAAAATTAACATTTAGTGACACTTACAGGTAAGGATTTAATTGGTAGAAGGATATTTTGCATGCAAAGTGCATACTATCTGTCTCCTTTAATTTACTGCCTTGACAAGTTCCATGCTGACATTTCTGTAAAGGTAAAGTCATTATTTATTCACCTCAGGCCAAGAACATGACATGCCTGTTAATTTCCAACCTATTGTAGGTTTAATGTGAATATGCTTAGAACAGCTTTTGGCATCAACTCTAGTGGCCAAAATGAAAATGTTTACCTATGAATCATGAACATACTCAAGACCTTCAGGAGTTAGTATATCAAGAATACTGATAGGTCAAATGTAGTTTGACCTGATTTTCAAAAGAAGAAAATTAGACAAGATGTTATTGAAGTTCTCAAATTCTCTAAACCATCAATGGCAAATAGGTGGTACATTTAAGCAGAAAACAAATTTAACAGTTATAGTACTTGTTAATAGGTACTAATTTTAAACTAAAGACATAACTATCTTCTATAATTTAAAGCTCAGTTTTCAAATGATAACATACATTTAGCAGAGTAGGAGATTTCTTGAGTTGATATTTTTTGGATGGCTTTAAAGTAGCTTGACAGCATAATCTTGATTAGATTTTAGTTTTGTTCACTTAAAAATATTAGTTATAAAGGTAGAGAGGCAGAGAGGTGGCCAGGTGGCAGTGGGTGGCAGAAAACACTGCCAGAGAGCCCTGAATGTTCACAAACCCACCCATCCTGGGACCCACAACAAGGACAGCAGCTGAAAGGGCTCCAGTCACACATGGGAACTGGACGAAGAAACCGGTAAAGGGGTAAGAACCAGGCCAGACCCCAGAAGTCAGCCAGCTGTGTCATTGTCCCCTCTTCAACCCCTTCCCCACACATGGTTGCCCCACCCTGGCAAATACCCAAGGCTTTGCCCAATATGACTCAACAAGCACACTAAAATGGAATCAAAGCAGCTCTACCTAGAACACAGACACATGGAGGCTGCCAAAATCAGGAGACAAAGAAATATGGCCCAAATGAGGGAACAGAACAGGTCCCCAGAAAAAGAATTAAGCAATGTGAAGATAGCCAACCTATCAGCAGAGTTCAAAATACTGGTGGTAAGGATGCTCAAAGATCTCATTGAATATGGCAAAAGCATAAGGGAAGAAATGAAGGCTTTACTAAAGGAAATAAAGAAAATCCACAGGAAATCAACAGTGAAGGGAAGGAAGCAGTGATTGAAATCAAAGATTTGGAACATAAGGAAGAAATCAACATTCAACTGGAACAAAATGAAGAAACAAGAATTCAAAAATATGAGGAGAGTTTAAGAAGACTCTGGGACATCTTCAAAAGAGCCACCATCTGAATCATAGGGATGCCAGGAGGAGAAGAAGAGCAAGAAATAGGAAACTTATTTGAAAAACATAATGAAAGAAAATTTCCTTAATTTGGCAAAGGAAATAGGCATACACATCCAGGAAGCTCAGAGAGTCCCAAACAAGTTGCACCCAAAAAGGTCCATAACAAGAGACATCATAATTAAAATGTCAAAGATTAAAGATAAAGAGAGAATCTTAAAAGCAGCAAGAGAAAGGCAGAATTACCTACAAAGTATTTCCCATAAGACTATCAGCTGATTTCTCAAAAGAAACTTTGCAGGCAGACAGGAATTGTCAGGAAGTATTCAAAGTGATGAAAAGCAAAGACCTATAACCAAGATTATTCTATCCAGCAAAGCTACCATTTAGAATTAAAGGACAGATAAAGTGCTTCCCACACAAGGTAAAGCTAAAGGAGTCTATCATCAGGAAGCCTTATTATATGAAATGGTAAAGGGACTTATTTAGGAAAAAGAAGATCAAAATTATGAACATTAAAAAGACAACAAACAATTATCAACAACTGAATCTAAAAAGCAAATATTAAGCAAAAGACTAGAACAAGAATAGAATCATAGATATGGATATCATTTGGGGTGTTATCAGGTAGGAAGGGGGAGGAGGAGAATGTGGAACAGGTACAAAGATTTAGAAGCATAATTGGGTAAATACAGAATAAACAGGGGGGCCTGGCTGGTGTAGCTCAGTGGGCTGAGTGTGGGCTGTCAACCAAAGGGTCACTGGTTCGATTCCCAGTCAGGGCACATGCCTGGGTTGTGGGCTGGGTCCCTATTGGGGGCCACTTGAGAGGCAACCACTCATTGATATTTCTCTCCTTCTCTTTCTCCCTCCCTTCCCCTCTAAATAAATAAATAAATAAATAAATAAACTCTAAAAAAAAGAGCCACTAGAGAGCTGGTACTCACTCTTCACCTTAAAAAAAAAAGGAGCAGAATCTGGAATATATCATCTTAAAAAAAAGAATAGTCAGGGGATGTTAAGAACAGTACAGGCAATGGAGAAGCCAAAGAACTTATGTGCATAACCCATGGTCATGAACTAAGGGAGGAGATTTCTGGAGGGAAGGTGGGAACCAAGGGCAAGGGGGTGAAGGAGGAAAAATTGGAACTACTGTAGTAGCATAAAAAATATACTTAAAAACTAAAAATATATATGTTAGGTAAAAATTTTTCCCTAAAATCATCAAAGCATTAAAAAATAAGTGAGAGAAAGTAACTTTATATATAATACACACATATATAATCCAAGTATTTTGTGTATTACATATATACATCTCATAAATATTTATATGTAAGGCTTTATATAATACCCAAGTTTTTGATAATCAAAAATATTTTCAAGCATTAACTCATATTTCTTATTACCTTAATATTGGGTTCCTACCTTTGACTTATTTGTTTTCAATTACAGTTGACAGTCAATATTATTTTATATTAGTTTCAGGTGTACAGTATACTGTTTAGATATTTATATAATTTAAAAAGTGATCCCCTGATAAGTCCAGTATCCACCTGGCACCATACATAGTTATTTCAATATTATTGACTATATATACTATGCTGTACTTTGCATCCCCATGATTATTTTGTAACTACCAGTTTGTACTTCTTAATCCCTTCACCTTTTTCCCTCAGCCCTCCAACCTCCCTCCTATCTGGCAACTATGAGTTTGTGTTCTGTATCTGTGTTTGTTTCTGTTTTATTTGTTTGTTTATTTTATTCTTTAGATTCCACATTTAAGGGAAATCATATGGCATTTTTCTTTCTTTCTGGCTTATCTCTCTTCTCAATACTCTAGATCTGACTTACAGTTTTTTCTAATAGTATCAAAGACATTACTTCAGGTGAGTATTCATAATATGATTCTTTTTAAATATTGTGTTGAATATTTAAAGTGTATAAATACAATAGAGACTGATAGTTTACATGAAATAGTTATTACATATAAAGATGATGATGACATCCTGTCAACGGGACATGTATCTTTTCTATTGGTGGTGTTTTGCATCAGTGATTAGAAATTTTCTTTAGTGATGGAAATTTTATGTGACAGGCTCTTTGTTCAGACCCACAGCAAGCCTCTCTAGAATGGTGGTATTTTCCTGGTGGTTCCTGGAACCACTAACTAACAAAATGACTCTGGAACTAACAAAATGACTCTGGGATGGGGGAGAATTTTCAACAGCTGAAAGAAATAACTACCATAGGTTTTGATTATGGAAAAATATTTATTAGAATATATTTTAATATCTTTTTTCAGGTATACTCAAAATGAATTTATGATTAATATTGCATGTGGTTTTCCTTTATAATTTGCTCTGCACACCACACTGGATATAATATAGTTACTAAATAATTTAATGAGAGCCCTTTCTGAAATTTGTCATAAATTACATATCAATGTTAATATTCACCTGTATAGAATGCTATTTAAACTAAAACAATGACAAATAGGAGAAGAGAAGCAGCCAGAGTCTGGCAGAGCCATAACCAATAAGATGGCATCAATGTAAGAAGAAGAAGTCAGGCAAGAAAACCTTGATTGCTTCTTTGTCAGAAAATAGAATTAGATGAAATTCAGTAAGTATAGATTATTTTTAGGATGACTTTTTCTTGTAGTGTCTCAAATATTTAATTTAATTCGAAGTGACTTTGAAACATGTTCTGCTTTGATGTCTGAACATTGTTAGAAGGATAACCAGACAGTGGTTGTGCATTTGGGGCAAGTGGGCTTATTACTGATACTAGTGGTACCGTGTGGAGGCATACACTCAAGGGTCAGGCAGAAATCACAGCATGTTGGAATCCAGAATTTGAAATCTCATATATTTAAAAACCATGTAACTTAGTAATAGTGTTGTCACTACCTACCATTTTAAAAGTGTATTCATAGTCATTATTGCAATCTGATGTAATAGTTTACCTGTTCCTTAATCTCCCCACTCACAAGATAATCTCCATGGAAACAGGGACCTTATATGGCCTACTCACTTCCATAGATCCAACAACTTGGGCAGACATGCAGCACCTGGTAGACATTACTAAAAGATTATTGTAGGAATGAATGCAGTACATATTTATTATTTATGTTTTTCTGTATTTTAAAAAATTTACATATTTAGTGAGTATTTCTTTTATAAAGGGAAGCCACAAAAAATTATGAAACTCTTCTATTTGTATTTGGTCCCATATCGTTCGTGCTTATGGTCCGTCTGACCCTGGAAGCTAAGGGGCTCAGGAAGCCACCTAGTCTCTGGTGTCGATGCAGTTGGCAGTGTTTGGAGTAATTCTATTTTCATTTTTAATGTTTGTACATGATTTAAGGATATTAAAAGAGATTAAAAGAAAGGTAAATGAGTTTTTAATTTTGTATTTAATTTTTGTTCTACCCTGTGTAAAGAAAATTTTTAAGAGTTCACAAATAGACAAACATTTTTAAAAATAAAATTTGATGATTATTATGATTCTCAATCCAATATAGATAATAACTAGAAAATATGTGTAGGGAAGTTGGGGTATATATAACTTTATAATTCAGTTAGACACCTATTCTCAGATAGATGTAGGCATTGTCATAAGAATAAAAACAGGTTTAACTATGCATATATGTATGATCATACCTTATTATAGGGTTGGAGCTGAGACCTGTATTTTGTAAACTTGGTAATCCTTTTGTGGCCAGTCCCAAGTCAGATTTAATCTTGATCTCACTCATTAGCACTTCACCAGGCTGCTTATCAAGAGGCAGAGGAATATGGAGCTGATAATAAAGAATTTATATATATTTAAGGAACCAACTTGTAATTTGAAATTGTATTAGTTAAACACATGGATTCTGGGCCAGATTATCCGAGTTGAAATTCCAACTTCAACATATGAAAGCAATTTGATCTTCCTGTGCTTTAGTTTCCTCACCTTTCAATGACTAGAAAACTACACCACATATCATTATAGTGTGGAAAACTGTGTCAATATTTGTGAAGATGGGAAAGCAGTGTCTGTCATAGAGTGAGTTCTCAAGTTGACTGTTAGCATGGTATCAATCACTGCAGCTTGCTTTTGACTTTTTCCTTCCAGAAACTATTATTGTACTTTTTTTTTTCAGCCTAAGCTTTGTATTCATACCAGGGCTATTTGTTTTCTTTCTTTTTGTTCAATAAGGTCTTAAAGAGTTTATTTAATTTATTTATTTTAGAGAGAGGGGAAGGAAGGGAGATAGAGAGGGAAAGAAACATCGATCAGTTGCCTCTTGCACAACCCCAACCAGGGACCTGGCCAGCAACCCAAGCATGTGCCCTGACCAGGAATCGAACCAGCAACCCTTTGGTTTGCAGGATGATACCCAACCACTGAGCCACACCAGTCAGGGCAGGGCTATTTCAAGTAGTCAAAAACAATATGTTAAGGCTTGAATTGTGGCCTCCAAAAAGATATGCTTAAGTTCTAACATTTGGTACTTGTAAATATTTGAGAATAGGGTCTTTTGCAGATATTCAAGTTAAGATGATATCATATAGGAGTACAGTGGACTTTTAATTCAGTATGACTAATTTCCTTATAAGAAGAGAAGAGACAGAGACAGACACAAACAGGGAGAAAATGGTCATATAATGACGGAGGCAGTGATTGAAGTGCTGCAGCAGCAAGCCTAGGGATGTGAGGATTGCTGGCAAACCACCAGAAACTGGGAAGAGGCAAGGGAGAATTCTCTCCTACAGGTTTCAGAGGGAATATGGGCCTGCTGATATCTTGATATGGGACTTCTAGGCTCCTGTTCCAGACAATACATTTCTGTTGTTTTATGTCACCCAGTTTGTGGTTCTTTGTTATAGCAACCCTGGGAAACTAATATACAAGACATAACATTGTCTAAATAATCCAGAAGAAAGCACCACACTCTTGGCAGCCCTTGAAATCAGTGTGCCCTCTCTTTAAGATGTGTGCAGGTGCCCTGACCTGGGTAGCTCAGTTGGTTGGATATCATCCCACAAAGCAAAAGGTCACCGTTTTGATTCCCAGTCAGGGCACATGCCTGGGTTGTGGGTTCTGTCCCTAGTTGGGGCATGCAAGAGAGGAGACCAAATGATGTTTCTCTCTCACACTGATGCCTCTCTTTTTCCCTCCCTTCCCTTATCTCTAAAAATAAATTTAAAAATCTTAAAAAAAAAAGATGTGTGGGGGTGATAGCTATGGGTCATCAGGAGAGATTCCACATGACCTACCAGCATTTTATCTAGATCACCTCTAAGAGATGTTTAGGTTCTCTTATTTTGATTTTTGTCTGGTTTTGTATCAACTCCCCAGTCTTCATTTCTGGTGCATAGCTCATAGTTAGACTGGTAGTCTCTGCTTTTAATTAAGTTCTTTGCTTTGTTTTGAAGACCTCAGTTGAGCCTTGAGTATGTCCTGTCTAAGCTTTGATATTGACTTCTCTCTCCCTGTTGTATGGCCTCTTTTCAACCAGCACCCTCTCCCCGAATGCACCTTATCCTGGCCACACTCTCCATAGCACATGCCCCATATGTTTCCAAAATCCTTGCTGGTATATAATTTCATCCCATATGCAACTTTGATCTTCCAACTTTGTCTTTATTAGCACAAACATTTCAGAAGAATTGCTGTCCAATTGTGGGCAGCATAAATTATAAAAAGCATTTACTTAAATTTTCTAGCTTGTTAAGTTTCAAAAGTTTGGTGGACCGATGTCTTTTATAACTTCTTTAAATTTTATCTTATTGTACATGTAGAGGATATTAAACTTATTCAAGTATTCATTACCTCACCCATAATTTATAACACTAAGAACTTAAGAAACATTTACTTTTTTCTACTTGCAATACTTCAGGTTTCATCTTTCATGGAATGATACAAAATTAATTCTACATACAATTATGTATGTAGAGGCAGCTCTACCTATAGAATATTCGGGGATAAGAGACTATGTGTTCTTTTCTTCCCCTTCTTAGTTGGAGAACTGACACTTCAGCTTGTTACTTAAAATTTGCTATACTTAAATGTGATTTTTATGAAAAATATATACATGTATATATGAATATACATACATATATATACATATATATACAGGATTAGTCAAAAGGAGGTTTATAGTTCTTCATATGAAAAATAATATAATAGTTAATACATAATATTACAAGATTCAAGAATAAACTCTGCTAGTGATTTTCAAACATTTTTTAAATCCAATGGCACACATAAACTACCAAAATTTTGAGGCACACCAAAAACTATATTACAATTTTTGCTAATCTGACAAAAAATAGTTATAATTTTGACTCATTCACACCAGATGCCTATTGCCATGTTGGTTGCTATAAGGGAAAAGATGTCAGTGCTCCTGACTAAATAGTCAGATATTGTATATTTTTAAAAATTCTTGCAGCGCAGCAATTGAAAATCCCTGACCTCTTTGTTTCAAGTACTCACAACTATAAACCTATTTTTTCCCCACCCTGTATATGAGAATAAATATAAATGTAAAAGAACACACATTATACAAAGTGTCATTCCGTATTTGTAAACCTCATGATTATTTCTTAGCATATTTTTTCAATTACAGTTTACTATTAATATTGTTCTGTATTGGTTTCAGGTGTACTGCATAATGTTTGGACAATCACATACTTTCCAAAGTTTTCTCCCCAATATTTCCAGTACCCACCTGGCACTTTAGATTGTTATTGCAATAATATTAAAATATACTCCCTGTATTGTACTTTGCATCCCTGTGACTATTTTGTAACCACCAAACTATACTTCTTAATGCCTTCACCTCTTTCACCCAGTTCCCCAATCCCCTCATAATTTTAGAGCATGAATAATATTCCATCAAATCTCTTCTGCATTTTTTCATTGAATTGTCAGTTGCTGATTATTTCATTCTAAAACTCACTTGTGGTTGAAGCTCAAAAATAATAATACTCAAAAATATTGTTGAACTTATAAGCCAAGGAAACTGTGGTAAAATATATCTCTCAAAGTAGCAATTTCTTATTTTATATTTATTTCCTTGAAAATAAAATAGATTGGAAAGTAAAATATTATATCTGAAAATGTGACCATAAGAGATCCTGACCATCTTTTGGATGGACCATCAGAAAATCAGGAAAGTAACATGGTAATGAAGAAGAGCGGGCACTAAGAAATCACCCAAACTGCCATCACCAAAGTAGATAATCTTATCCAACTTTAGGAAATGATCTGATTTTTCCTAACTGTCCTTGTCAGGAAGCTTAAAATATATATACTTTTTCAGAATATATAAGTGCAGTTTTCTGTATAGAACCACCATAGTTGGTTGATCTATCAATCTTACTGAAAAGTAAATAATTTTTTTCAGACCTTAAAGCAATTTCTATGAACCTGAGCCTAGGAAATAAGGTCTGGTTTAAATTACACCATTTGATGCTTTCACGGGCAACTAATGGAACAATTAAATCTGCCTACTACAAATAGCAGTAATACTGAGGAATTAAAATTGAACTTGGAGTAAAATAAGGTGCTAGTAAGGCTACCATATTTCTAATCTTATCAAGGGAAAAACAGAACATATTTCCAAAGTGGTATTTTTTTAAACAAAAGAAAATGAAAATCTAACATCACCCTGCAAAACAATGCCAAATATAGGCAGCTGTCAGAGTCACTATCTGCACCTCATGTGGAGCTTTGTTACTAATAAAACTGTCAGTTGAACCACTAGTACCTGAGTGTCTGTGCTGCGCCATCGCCAATAAGGAGTAGCAGCTTCTCAGGTCAAGTCTGAAGAAATTCTGGACTACTGATCCTTTGTGCTGGAGCCGTTTTGGGGACATAAACCTAACTCACTTTGGAAAAATTGCACTTTCATTTTATTAAAAAATATTTTTTGTGGAGAGCAGGACCAATAAAATGGCATCAGTCTGGTCAAGCTAGCATAAAGTATATAAAACAAAATGGAGTCACTCATGTCAACCAAGATGGCTGCCAGTCAGCCGTGACACTTTGGTTCAAGAAGAAAACCACCTAAGTCACACCAGGCACCCTTCCAAATGCCTGGCAGGGCAGCACACCCAAAATATCTGCACACAGACTGTCTACACAGAGGGCATACCTACTGATACAGCACTGGTGGCTCGTGCCCTGAGCCATAGAGTTCCCCAGCTCAATCATGTGCCAAGAATTTGGGTACCATATTTTGCCATGTATAATGCACACTTTTTTGCCCAAATTTTTGAGAGAAAAATAAGGATGCACATTACACATGGGTAGTACCTGACATACCTTTATCCATTCTTGTGCATTGTAATTTGTTACATAAAATTTCTTGTACCATAATATGTTAAAAAAATGATGAAACACATTTACAATAAAAAACAAGTATCTAAATACAAATAAATAATTGATTAAAAACTTAACATGAAAAGTTTAATAAAATTAAAAGCCTGAAAGTTTGGGCAAAAAACATGGGTGCGCATTATACCCGGCAAAATACGGTAACTGAAGTGGACTTCAGAGCCACCAGTGAGACAGCAAATCTCCCACCACAAGCTCCGCACTACACTGGACCACACACCACTGGAGGCTGTGTCCGACTGAGCTCTGGAGCACTCACACTAGCTGAGGCACCACTCCAGTTGAACCAAGACTCCTGTGTGTCCTACCTGCAATCCAGCTTCAGCCTTGGACAGAGTTAGTGGGGATCTTCCTTGCAAGATGCTGACAGCTGACTGCCTGTGGTGCTGTCTCCAGGGCCTGGACTGAGACTCAGGGACTCAGGTTAGTTAATCCCTCATTGAGTGCCATGTGTTTGTTAACTGTGTGTGGTATTATAGAGAATAGGATATTAATGTAATGTTAGTGTTCTGTCTTGCATGAACCTACATTTAATAAAAGCTGAGGTTGAGCAACAGTTCTTGTGGATCTTGCCACTGCGAGTTTAGACTCAGCTGGGTGACCTGCTTCCCCAAACCCAAGGTGTGCTTTGACTTACAGAAAAGATTATAACTCAACCCTCCTCAGAGGGAAGTCTACAGGTGTTGTACTGAGGGTGTTCTTGATATTTTCTCTTTAAGATTTCTCCTCATTGAATACCCTACTGTAACATGATTGATGTTAATGGCAAGAAACATTTCTATTTCTTTTTTAATGTGAGATTTGTTTTAAATACATATAGAAAATGTCCAGTTTTGTAAGACTGTTTTAAGTCCCTTTTGAGATCTGGAAAGTCAAATTTTAAGTTTAGGGCCTAGTTTGCTGGTAGCAGCATGGGGCTCACTTGGGCTTTTAGGCATGTCATAGGCAGTGGCTCCTTCTCGCTCAGGCAGCTCCCACCCCTGTACAGTGAGCTCCTGGGCCAGCTGTAACTTCTCCCCAGGCAACCTCTAATGTTCCTCTGGTTCTTTGTTCAGTAGGTTTCCCTTACTGCCTGTTCACATTATTTCCAACAGCAGGAGTTGAAGCTTCCATCAGCTGGGCCACACTGTTCCCTGGAAACATCTGGGACTTGAAGAGAACAATGGAGCTTTCTCAGTGCTCAGGAGGGCCTATGGGTCTGCTTCCTTTGAACCATCTTCATCCTCACCTGTCATTTTTGCTGACTGAAGCTGTTCCAATTCATTGTCATAGGATGTTGCCTGTCAGAAGTACTTGGGGAGTGTGGCATTGGGGGTTGAGGTTTCCTTGCATCAAGATGTCATAAGGGGAATGATGATGCACAAAAAAAGGAGGGAAGTCCATGTATTTGACTTTTTCAGCTTATACAGCTCCCTGGTTCCTCATTTCCTAAATGAGAGGGCAGAGCTCAAGGCAACCCAACTCTTGCTTTTCCCTCACATCTGTCTCTGGACCTTTCTAAAATCCCTGGTCATATGCTCTCAGCCCAACCTGGAGGCCACCACAAAGGCTACCCCTCCAGCTGAGTTGTTTCCAGTTTGCAGCTATTACAAACAGAGCAGTTGTTAATCTTCTTATGTCTTTTGGTGGACCTCCCACTCCTATCTTATGGGTCTCTGTCTAGGATTGGATTGGAACTGAAGTCTGCAAGAATTTTGGGCTCAGTTAGGTTTTCTATAGGGTTGAGGGAGGGTCGGTGTGGTGTAGAGCTGGATGAGCAGCTGCTCCTGAACTTCCGGCAGCACTAGTCCCACCTGTTCAGTCTGAGGAGGATGCCCTGAGAAGGTAGGGACTTCCTTCAGAGCAGCAGCAAGCCCTTCTCAGTGAAACAGTCCAGTCTACCCCTCAGCCAGGCTGGGCCAAATCTCGTGTGAACCAGAAATGCCTGAATGAGAGAAGGAGTGGCCCAAGGGTTCTCTAGTCTGAAAAAATGTGGTAAATAGAAACAGAGAAGAAAATCATGGGATCAAGCAACAAGCAGGGAGCAGGACTGTTTACATGACCCTGAAGAAGAAAACATGATTGTAGATACCAGGATTCCCAAAGATTTTGGTGGGACACCTGAGACCAGGAATGCCATCCTCATGTGGTCTTGCTTTGGGTGGTTATGATGATGATAGATCCAGGAGGATGCACCCCCCACCCTGCTCTTCCACGAGGGCTATATTCTTCAGTTGAAGATTCCAAAAGAAAGAAATGACCTTCTAATTAGGTGGTGAAAACTATGAAATACTAAAACTTATTTAAAGAAGGAAACTAGATGTTGAGTGTAAATGTGGCCTTTGATGTCAAACTGTCTGCCTGGGTCCCCTACTTACCAGCAATTGTGCCTAGTTCGTAAGCCTCAGCCTGCTCTTCTATAAAACATGGATTGTTATAGTGACCACCTGGTAGGAGTGTGAGAGTAAAACAACTACAAGTGACTTCTTGAAACAGCACCTGGCACATACTAATCACTCCATAAAATACTCACATATGTTTTTGAAATGAAGAGATAGAAACATTTCTTCATGGTACTGATAATGCAATTAAAAAAACATGTACATGCTTCAGAAAAGTTTGCTTATATGATCTCAGCAACACATTCAGTAGCCAGAATAGCTTGAAGTTAGGATGTTAGGGCCAGAATAACATGATTTTAGAGCCTATGGATTCTAATAGCATTTTTAAGAAACTGCACTGCAGTGCAAATGGTTAAACATAGAGGATTTAACTCTTTCCCAACCTTACATAATTCTTTTCATATGTCAGAGAAAAAAACCTATGAAATATTTAAAATCATATTTAAAAGACATGTCCAAGCACTCCAATAGAATCTGAAGAAGTATTTTCTATAACTGAAGGCATCAGACAGGATTAGAGACCAATTTGTTCCTGGGGCTGAGGATGGGGGAGATAGTCAGTGAGGTTGGTAAAAGGGCACAAACTTTCAGCTGAATAAGGTCTGAGGTGACAATAGTTGACAACACTATGGTATGATTGACTTTTACTAAGATAGTGAACTTAAATGTTCTTACCAAAAAAAAAAAAATATGTGAAATGATGCATGTGTTATTAACTCCATGAGGAATCCTTAGACAGTGTATACATGTAGCAAATTACCACTTACATACACTTTAAATATCTTAAAATTTTATATGTCCATATATAAAGTTACCCATCAATAAAGCTGAAAAAAATTAACCCATGTGTTTTCATCTCACAGGTTAAATATAATATTCAGCCTTTCTACTTTTGTGTGTGACAGGCAGAGAAAAAAATCTTGACTCAGACTTGATAACACTGAAAGAAAGCTCCACAATCTCTGGCCCACATTTGATTCAAATACCCAGAACTGATTGGCAAAGCTTGCTACCTTTCCAAACAATCTAGGATGTGAATAAAGATTTTGTAATTTAACAGAAATAAATGGTAAGAGAAGATACAGGACCTGAGGAATGACTCAGACCATCTTCATACAACCCCATCAGGGAAGATTACCCTTGGAAAAAGGGCCTAGTTTGTCTGTTTTTGCACTGCCCCCTGCAGGCTCATGCTGCAACATTAATTCCTCCTGTGGCTCTAGAAAGACCTAATAGGTTGCCAGATTGTTCTTGGGAGGCAAGGGGCTCCTCAAAGCAAACGTTGAGCAAAGGCAGTTGGATTTTGCTGAAACCCTTGTATGAATGAAGTCCGACCCTGGGAAGTGAGTTTGAACAGCAGTAGAGGAACAACTTCTCTAAAGCATATTAGAGATGGTCAGTGTTTCCAAGACAAAGGCATAGGATCACAGCAAAAGCAAAGAGATTCAAGGGCAGAGGAATTCAGAAATCAGGCAGGTAGAGAGGTGCTGAGGACCCCATCTTGAGGGCTCTAGTCTCTGCAGAGAGTCTGGGGCAGCTGCTATGTAGAGGAATGCAAGTTGACCAAAACACATCACATTGGGTTTGAAGGTACTCACAGTACACTGAGAGAGATACACATGTAAATGAATAATTATGTCACAAAGTGATGAGGAGGCTAGTTGTTTCACCCAGAATTTTTAATGTCTCCCTTCCTTTCTTTCTTTCTGCCCCTCTTCCTCCCTCCCTCCCTCTCTCTCTTTCCTTTCTTTTCTTTCCTTTCTTTTCTTTTCTTTTCTTTCTTTTCTTTTCTTTTCTTTTCTTTTCTTTTCTTTTCTTTTCTTTTCTTTTCTTTTCTTTTCTTTTCTTTTCTTTTCTTTTCTTTTCTTTTCTTTTCTTTTCTTTTCTTTTCTTTTCTTTTCTTT
>CM052538.1:106949808-106961105 GCA_028533065.1 Trachops cirrhosus
TCTCATACATCATCTGTATATTGCATTGTATTCAAGACCCCAAGCAACTCTCCTACCATGATCATTTACCACTGCTATACTCTCTTCTATCTACCCCACCCCCATTTCCTTCTGGTAATCACCATACTGTTGTCTGTATATATGAGGGGTTTTTAAAATTAATTCCTTTACCTTTTTCACCCAGCCCTGTGGCTCCCTTCTCCATTCTATCTCAAAGGGTAAGATTTCCTTCTTTTGACAGCCAAGTAGTGTTTTATTGTGTAAATGTACCACAGCTTTTTTCCCCCTCACTCATCTACTGATGAATACTTGGGCTGCTTCCAAATCTTGACTATTCTACGTAACACTGCAATAAACATAGGGGTGCATTTGCATGTATTCTTTTGAATTAGTGTTTTGAATTTCTTCAGGTATATTCCCAGAAGAGGAGTTGCTGGGTCATAAGGCACTTCCAATTTTAATTTTTTGAGGTAATTCTACACTGCTTTCCACAGTGACTGCATCAATCTGCATTCCTACCAATAATGCATGAGTGTTCTGTTTTCTCTACCTTCTTGCCAACAGTTGCTGTCTGTTGATTTATTGACAATAGACATTCAGACAAGTGTGAGGTAATATTTTATTTTGGTTTTAATTTTTGTTTCTCTGATGATTAGTGACACTGAACATCTTGTCATCTATTGGCCATTTGTATGTCTTCTTTGGAGAAGTGTCTATTTAGGTCCTATGCCTTTTTTTTTATTGGGTTGCTTGGTTTTTTTTATGAGTTTTATAAGTACTTTATAAATTTTGCATATTATCCTTTTATCAGATATACTGTTGGCAAATATGTTCTCCCATTCACTGGATTGCCTTTATTTTGTTGATGGTTTCCTTTGCTGTAAAAAGCTTTTTTAGTTTGATGTAGTCCCATTTGTTTATTTTTTCTTTTGTTTTCCTTGCCTGGGAAGATATATCAGAAAAATTATTGTGACAAGAAATGTCCAAGATATTAGTGCCTATGTTTTTTCCTAAGATTTTTATGGTTTTGAGTCTTACACTTAGATCTTTAATTTATTTTGAGTTTATTCTTGTGTATGGTGTAAGAAGGTGGCCTGGTTTCATTTTTTTTGCATGTATCTGTCCAATATTTCTGCACTATTTATTGAAAAAACTATCTTTACCCTATTATATGTTTTTGCCTCCTTTACCAAATATTAATTCACAAAAAATGTGGGTCTATTTCTGGGCTCTGTATTTTGTTTCATTGATCTATGTCTGTTTATCAAATGCAACATGCTGTTTTGATTACTATAGCCTTGTAGTGTATTTGATATCAGGTACTGTGATTCTTCCAACTTTGTTCTTCTTTCTCAAGACTGTTGTAGCTATTTTTGGTCTTTTGTTGTTCCATATAAATGTTTGGGATATTTGTTCTGTGAAATACATCATTGGTATCTTGATAAGATTGGGTTGAATCTGTAGATTGTTTTGGATAGTTTGGATATTTTAATGATGTTAATTCTTTCTATTTATAAGCAAGGTAAATGTTTCCACTTATTTGTGTCTTCTTCAGTTTCTTTCTTCAGTTTCTTATATTTTTCAGAGTACAGGTCTTTTACATCTTTGGTTAAATTTATTTGTAGATACTTTATTTTTGATGCAATTTCAAATGGAATTGTTTTCTTAGTTTGACAGTTCATTATTGGCATATAAAATACAACTGATTTCTGGATATTTATTATATTTTCTATCCTGCTAATTTACTGAATTTCTTCATTATTTCTAGTAGTCTTTTGGTGGAATCTCAGGGTTCTCTGTATACAGTATCATGTAATCTACAAAAAATGATGATTTTACTTCCTCTTTCCAATTTGAATGTTTTTTATTTCTTCTTCTTGTCTGATTGTTGTGGTTAGGACATCCTAGGACATCCAGCACTGTGTCTGCTTCCAGTGGTGAAAGCATACATACCTGTCTTGTTCCTGCTCTAAAGGGAAATGCTTGTAGTTTTTGGCCATTGAGTATGATGTTGACTGTGGGTTTTTTGTGTATGGCCTTCATTATATTGAGCTGTGTTTTCTGTATTTCCACTTTTCTGAGGGTTTTTTTTCTTTTTAGTCATAAATTGGCACTGGATTTTATTGGATACTTTTTCTGCATTTATTTATATGGTCATGGGGTTTTTTATATTTCATTTTGTTTTTGTGGTGTACCACATTTATTGATTTTTGTGGATGTTTTACCAAATTGCATCCCCAGAAAAAAATTCCATTTGATCATGGTTTATGATCTTTTATTTTATTGCTGGATCTAATTTGCTAATAATTTGTTCAGAATTTTAGCGTCTATGTTCATCATGGATATTGGCCTAAATTGTTTTTTATGTAGTGTCTTCATCAAGTTTTGCTGGCCCCATAAAATCATCTTGGGAGTCTTTCTTCCTCTTGAATTCTTTAGAGTAGTTTGAGAAAGACAGGTGTTAGTTCTTCTTTGAATTTTTTGTAAAATTCTCCTGTGAAGCCATCTGGTTCAGGAATTTTGTTTGTTGGGAGATTTTTTCCTTACTCCTTCAATTTCAGTAGTTGTCATTTGTCTGCACAGATTTTATGATTCTTTCTGATTCAGTTTTGAAAGATTTTATGTTTCTAGAAATTTTTCCATTTTGTCCTGATTCTCCAATGTGTTAGTTTATAGTTGTTTTACATATTTTCCTACAATCCTTTCTATTCTTATAGTGTCAGTTGTTACTTCTCCTCTTTCATTTCTGATTTTATTTATTTGTTCCTCTCTCTTTTTAATGATGAGTCAGGTTAAACATTTGTTAATCTTGTGTAGCTCTTCAAAAAAACAGCTCTTGTTTTCATCGACTTTTTGTTTGTTTGTTTTTTGGACTCTGTTTAGTTTATTTCTTCTCTGATCTTAATTATGTCCTTTCATACATTTACTAATGATTTTTTTGTTTTTATTTATTCTAGTTCCTTTAAGTGTAAAGTTAAATTGTTTATTTGAGATTTTTATTATTTCTTGAGGTAGGCATATAATACTACCAATTTACCTCTTTGGTCTGCTTTTGTTGTGCCTCATAGATTTCGAGTTGTTCTGTTTTCATTTTCATTTGTTTCAAGGTATCTTTTGATTTCTTCCTTGATCTCATGGGTAACCCATTCATTGTTTAGTAACATGTTATCTTGCTTCCATGTATTTGTGTGTTCTACAGGGTTTTTTTTCTTGGGATTTACTTCTAGTTTCATAGCATTATGGTCAGAGAAGATGGTTGATATGATTTCAATCTTCTTAAATGTATTGAGCTTTTCTTTATGCTCTAACATATGGTCTATCTTAGGAAATATTTCAAATACCCTTGAAAAGAATGTATATTCTGCTGCTTTGGGGTGATATGCTTTAAAGATATCAATTAAATCCATCTGATCTAGTGTGTCACTTAAGGCCAGCGTTTCCTTTTTGATTATTGGCCTTGAAGAACTATCCATTGAAGTGAATATGGTATTAAAATCCCTACTATAAATGTATTACTATTAATCTCTCACTTTATGACATCAACATTTGCTTTACTAATTTAGCTGGTCCTATGTTGAGTACATAAATGTTTATAAGGTTTATATCAGATTGATCCCTTTATCATTATATAATGTCCTTCTTTTCTCTTACTATAGCCTTTATTTTAAAGTCTATCTTGTCATATATAAGTATTACTACCCCACCTTTTTTTCCTTTCCATTTGTGTGAAATATCTTTTTCCATTCCTTTACTGTTAGTCTGTATCTTTTGTTTTGAGGTGGCTCGCTTGTAGACAGCATAAAAATGAGTCTTGTTTTCTTATATATTCAATACTCTTTGTCTCTTGATTGGAACATTTACCCCTGAAGTGATTATTGAACCCTGGCCAGGTGGGTCAGTGTGGTTGGAGCATCATTATATACACCAAAAAGTTGCAGTCAGGGCAAATACCTAGGTTGCAAGTTTGATCACCATTCAGGAAGTGTGAGAGGCAACCAATCAATGTTTCTCACTCTGTCTTTCTAAAATCAATAAAAACATGTTCTCAGGAGAAGATTATAAACAACAATATATAAAAATAAAGTAGTTATTGATAGATACATATTTGTTGGCATGTTATTCTTTTTCTCTATTAAATTATTGGGATGACATTGGTTAATAGTGTCATGTAAGTTTCAAGTGTATATTACTGTGATACATGATCTGTATTTTGCATTTTGTACCCACCACCCATAGTCAAATCTTCTTTAATCACCATATATTTGGCTGCATTTACCTTCTTCCACTCCTTACCTTTTTCCCTCTGGTAACCACAATATTGTTTGTCTGTGTTTCTGAATTTCAGTTTTATATCCCACATATGAATGAAATCATATGATTCTTAGCTTTTTTTCACTCACATTTCATAGCATAATATTCTCAAAGCCCATCTATGCTATCACAAATAGTAGTATTTCATCTTTTTATGGTTCAGTTGTATTTGATAGTATATATGACACAGAGAGATTTGATTAAGATACCTCAGATTACTGGGGTATGGGAGGGGCTGTAGGAGGAGTTTGCCAAGACAATTCTGGGCAGTCTAGGACAGGAATGGCTGAGAGGCTGACTGCCTCCAGAGCCAATGGAAATAAAAAGAGGGCTGACTCTCTCTGGCTTAGAGAGCTCTCTGGTTCCTGAGCTGGCTCTCTTTCAGGCTCTGGCTCTGGCTCTGGCTCTGGCTCTGGATTTGTCTCTCAGGCTCACTCTCAGGCTCTTCTTCCTCAAGGACGCCTGGGTGATTGTGCTGCAGCTGCCTGCATTTCCCAGAAGATGGTATTTTGTATGAGAAGGAACTCCAGGCAGAGTGTAGGATTAGGCTGGTTTGACGGAGGGTGGAAGGTTTATTCTTTGGGTGTTCTAGAGGGAACAGGCTCTGAGGCAGAAGCCTGCCATTCTTCCAAAATTATGTAGTTTTGTATATTATGTTGTTTTTAGTTTGTAAACTAACCCTATAGAAGTAAGATAACTAAAAATGAACAGGGAAGAAATTAGGAGAACTCAGGTGTTAGAGTTTAGCCTCAACTGATAGACTTAAGTTATTAAAGCTATGTCTTTATAGGCTTAAAAACTCTTTTCCTTTATCACCAAAACTTTGCCCCTGGAATTTTTGCCTAGAGGGCAGCAGAACCCAAGTTGCTGCTCTGTAACATATATGTACCATAATTTCTTTATGAAGTCTTCTATCAAACGATACCTTAGTTGTCTCCATATCTTGGCTACTGGGAATAATGCTGCAGTGGACATAGGGGTTCATGTATCTTTGTGAATAAATGTTTTCCAGTTTTTTTGGTAGATACCCAGAAGAGAGATTGTTGGGTCATATGATAATTCTGTCTTTAGTTTCCTGAAGAACCACATATTGTTTTCCATAGTGACTATACCAGTCTACACTCCCACCAACAGTGACTAAAGGTTACTTTTCCTCCGAAGTCTCAACACTTTTTATTACATTGCCTAGGTAGTTTGGTTTGTTAGAGCATTGTCCAATATGCCATTTCATTCTTTTATCTACAGGGTCTGGCAGAAATAATGCCTACTTGAGTGTGGTTGGTAGGACAGTAATATAGGTGTAACAATTTATAGTTTTAATTTGAATATTTTACCTAAAATGTCATGTGGTGTGCTTGAGTATGATATTGTTATGTTACAGAATTATATGCTTATGTTTTTGTAATAAAAGGGGTGTTATTTGTGCTGGACCCTGTATATTCCTCTCTGCCTCCACCTCTTTTGCCTCCTCCTCCTCCTTCTTCTAGAAAACTCCTTAACATAATTTAATATCGGTTTGCTGGTAACAAACTCCTTCAGCATTTTCTTGCCTTGGAAGCTCTTTATTTCTCTTTCAATTTTACATGATAGACTTGCTGGGCATAGTAGTCTTGGTAACAGGTCCTTGTTTTTTTTTTTTCACATTGAATATTTCATACCAATCCCTTCTGGCCTGAAATGTTTCTGTTGAGGAATCAGCTGACTGTGTTATGGGAGCTCCCTTATAGGTAACTAACTGTCTTTTTGTTGTTGTTTTTAAAATACTCTCTTTGTCTTTAATCTTTGGCTTTTAATTATGATATTTCTTGTTGTGGACCTCAGAAAACATATCTTTGAGAGATAGAAAATTTGAGATAAAACATGGATTTTAATTAGAGCACTTTATATTGAGAGGAATGTAGTATGAAAGTTTAAAATACTAGCCTTAACATGACCTTAGTAGAAGGGAAATGGATTATAAACCCTAATTTCTTATTGAAGTTGTTTAATGATGAAAAGAATACTTGTGGAGGGCAGCAACTAGAAAATGCAAGTCATGTAACTATTAATTGTATTAAAAGGATATATGACTACTCAAAAATAAGCTATTTTTCAGTTTAACAAAATTTCTTGTTTATTTCATCAATTTATTATACTTAAGATAATAAAGCAAATCTTACAAAGTCATATTTTTAATGACTAGATTTGGTAAAAATGAATGATAAGAAGAAAATTTACACACTGAAATTATATTCTGCTTTTCTTTAGACTTAATAAAAAGTATTGATTAATTTAACATATATTTGTTAATCATCTCCTGTGAGCAAATTGCTCACCTGAGTGCTAAGACACTGCTTCTTTCTGTAACCTATCAAAGTAGTTCATACCTCACAACCTTATGAGTTTCCTTTAAAGTTTTGTCATAAAATATTTCATAGATGTGCCAAAGTAGACAGAAGAGTATAAAAATCTCCATGCGCACAAAACTAAACTCAACGAATGAGAACCCATGACCAATCTTACTTCAAATGTATGGCCTCTCCCTTCTTCAGGCTCCAGGTTATTTTGAGGCAAATCCTACTTTTGGTATACTTTTACACATAAGAAAGTCAGTAATTATCTGTAAAATTATGTGTTAAGAAGGTTTCTTTTACAGCTTTTTATTTTGTTTTTTACAAAGCCAGTTCACTACTATTACACCTAAATTTGGGGGCAATCTGTTAATATCATAAAATATCCTGTCAGTGTTCAAATTTCCAATATCTTTTAAATGCCTCAAAATCAAAGTTAAATGAGTTTGAATGTAACCCAAGTAAGGCCACACATTTCTGCTCTTTGGTATGGCTCTTAAAGTTCTTTAAGTCTACAGGTATACCTTCATCATGTTTTTGCTCCTTTCAGATTATTTGTTGAGGAACCCAAGGTATTTGTTTTGTAGAGTATTGCACTGTATAGATTTTGCTGACTGCATCACATGTGCATTTAAAAATGTTTGTCCTCTATAGTTTGATTTAGAAACTTGGTAAGACACAGATACAAGTGTCTCAACAAGACTACTTTATAAGTGGTGGGTGAATTCTTCTAGCTGCAAGCACAAAGTATCTGGTTGTCTTACTTTGGGGTTAACAGACTTCAATGCTCAATGCCTGAATCCACTAAGTTATCAGAAGTTGGGAAACATTCTAATTCTAGCAACCCTTTTTCATTTATTATGTGGAGTTCTTCTATAGAAAGAAACATTTTGAATTTAGTGTTGTATTTTATAGCAGTAATATTTATATGGAAAATAAGAAATTTTTCCCCTTAAATTATCTATATTTAAAATAACATGCGACTTACTGCTTCCAGTCAAGATGGTGACACAGGTAAACACAGCTCATCTCCTCACACAACCACATCAAAATTACAACTAAACTATAGAATAACAATCATTCAGAACTGTCAGAAGCCAAGTTGAATGGAAGTTCTATAACTACAAAATTAAAGAAGAAACTACATCATGACTGGTGGGGGGACAGAGATGCAGATTGGGTTGGTGCCACACCAACATGTGGAAGAAGAAAATCAGGAGGGATATATCAGGAGTGAGGGGTACCAGCTTCACACCGAGCACCCCAGCTCAGAGTTACAGTGCCAGGAAGAGAAGGTGCCATAACTTCTGAATGTAAAAACCAGTGAGTATTGAGATTCTGTACTCAATTTGCTGGACTACCTAGCAGTTTCTCTTTAAGGGCCCATGCACAGACATACTTGCACTTATTCCTTCTGACCTCCAGCATGGGGGCAGCAGATTGAAAGACATTGGAGACATACAGAGAGGAACTGAATAATTTGACATCAGGGCAAGAGCTGGGGGACAGCTTTCTTCCAGACAGAAGTCCTGGTGGAAGCCACTGTTCCTTTTCTGAGCTCTCCCCCTAAACAGCCAGAGAGCTGGCAGGAGGGCACCATATATGAGTCTCCATCAACCTAGCTCTTACAGTTTGACCCACCATGGTAACTGAGTCCTTGGCCCTGAACTTTTGGACCAACGCAAGCTGTTTCCAGTGGCTTTTCCATACAAATGGAAAATGGGCTTTTCTGGGCCCATGCTTCACATTTTCCTAAATTATCTCCAACAACCAACCTCTGGCTTCAGCAAGCCCTGGACTTCTCACTAAGTTGCCCCAGGCCTGGTGCTAACAGCAGCTAGTCTTGGTTCATAGCTTGGCCTTGCCTGGGCACCTCCAAGCCCAGCACAAGTAGCAGCCATCTGCAGATCACTTTGTAGCTTATATTGTGTGGTCCCAGACAGAATAGAGGTGGTGGCTAAACTTGGATGTACCAACAGCAATCAAGGGTCAACTACAACAGGAGGGTGTACACAGCCCACACAGTGTATGCACCTTGAATACCCAGCTTTGGTAATAGGGGAGGCTATGCTACTGGACCCTATGAGACAACTACTACATTAGGCCACTCTACCAAGCCTGAAAGGCATAGAAGCTCTGCATTAATACATATAAACAAACACAGGGAGACTGCCAAGATAAGGATACAAAGAAACATGCCCAAATGAAAGAACAGAACAAAATTCTAGAAATAACCAAACAAAACTGAGCAAGCAAGTTACTAGATGCAGAGTTGAAAACACTGGTTAAAGGAATGCTCAGTGAACTTAGTGAAGACTTCAACAGCATAAAAAAGGGTACATAAACCATAAAAAAGAACCAATCAGAAATGAAGGATATGCTAATTAAAATAAAGAACAATTTATAGAGAATCAACTGTAAAGTGAATGAAGCCCAGAATCAAATAAGCTATTTGCAATATAAAAAAGTAAAAACCATCTGATCAGAACAGCAAAAGAAAAAAAATCTAAAAAAATGAGGATAGTATAAGGAGCCTCTGGGACAACTTCAACCATACCAACATTTGCATCATGGATTTGCTGGCAGGAGAAGAGAGAGAGCAAGTAATTGGGAACCTACTGGAAGAAATAATGACAGAAAACTTTTCTAATTTGGTGAAATAAATAGACACACAAGTCCAGGAAATATGGAGAGTCCTAAACAAGATGAACACAAAGAGGCCTACATAAAGATACATCATAATTAAAATGGCAAAGTTTAAAGAATTAGAGAGAATCTTAAAAGCAGCCAGAACAAAGCAGTTAGCTATCTACATGGGAGCCCCCATAAGACTGTCAGCTGATTTCTCAAAAGAAACCTTACAGGCAAGAAGGGTCTGGAAAGAAGTATTCCAAGTCATGAAAGGCAAGGACCTACATCCCAGATTGCTCTATCAGGCAAAGCTATCATTTAGAATGGAATAACATATAAAGAGATTCCCAGACAGAAAAGCTAAAGGAGTACATTATCACCAAGCCAGCATTATATGAAATGTTAAAGGGTCTTCTTTAAGAAGAAAAAAATATGAACAGTAAATAGGAACAAATACATATCTATCAGCAATTGAATCTAATAAAAAACAAGATAAACAAACAAGCAGAGCAGAAACAGAATCATAGATAGAGAGAACAATTTGATGGTTGCCAGATGGGAGGGTGATAATGAAGAAATTAAGAAGAAAGTGGTAGTTCCAAAATAGTTATGGGATATAAAGTATGGCATAAGAAATGGAGTAGCCACAGAACAAATGTGCATGACCCATGGACATGGACAATGGTGTGGGGATCGCTTGAGGGAGTAGGTGGGAGGGAAAAATTTGGGACTACTATAATAGCATAATCAATAAAATATAATTTAAAGAGATTAAAAAATAAAATAACATGCTGTTAAATTAGCATGCTTAAATTATGAACATTTGTGTATAATTGTTGATAACTTATGTTTAGATTTAAACATATTTGATCTGCTTCAACCTGTTACAATTATTCTTCTTACCAATGTTTAAATTTCTTCATTTTATTGTGAACTAGACTGAACCATGAGAATATTTAACAATATTCAATTGATCTGGATAGCTTCCTTGCTCTCTTTTATAACAAGATGTTTTAGAATGATATTGTACATTTCCTACTCCAGGGATGGAAATTATCTACTGTCATTTTTGTAAATAGAATTAGCCTCATTTGTATGTTCTTCAAAGATGATCTCACCAGGAAGCACACCATGTCAATTGCTTCTCAAAGTGGATATTAATTTTTTCCCCAGTCAAGATATTGTCCTAGTTCTCCACTTTATAGTTACTATTTTCTCCTTTAAACTAGTGATGAATTTGTGGGAAGACACTTTCAGACCATGCAAATGAGATCCTATATCTCATAAAAACTATCTTCCTAGGTTTAGCAACCATTAATGATCTTGCCTGAACCAATTGTCATTATTATAGCTAAAAAATAATATTTTTCAACCCCATCCATTTAAGAAGCTGTCAATTAGCATTCTATTATAAGAAAAAGCTCTTCTTTTATACTTCTTAGCTATTTGTTCCTCTCTTTATTTGTGATCACTATATGCTCATGTATCTCTATATTATTGCTCAAATTTTTCAACATTTGGCTAGTAGGTGTAGCTTAACAATTATGTTCTGTGTCTTGTATTATGTTCCCATTATTGTTGTTGCCATTGCTGTTCTTGTTCTTGTTACTATTTTAGTACTTTCTTACTCTTTCTGGAGTGACAAAGTTTTTAAGCTTATGTTGTGCCTATTATACCCCAGCTTCATTTCGGGAAACCGGAACAAATCTGATACATAATCTGATAAGTACATTATTATAAAGTAAAATTAGAAGTCAATCTTTGCTATGAATGTAGATGAAAAATACTTAATGGCACAGTAGAATATTGAATTCAGCAATATTTCTTGGTAGCTAAGGATGTATCTCCAAAATTTTCCTCTCAAAATCAAAAGTGTATAATTCTTTTTTTATCCTAAACAATCAAGAGTGAAAAACTAATTTATGTCAAACTATGCCTATAGTACAATTTGAAGAAAAAGAATGGTGGAATTATAAATAAGTAAATAAGTAAAAAGAGAAAAATAATACCAATTTCCAGTATAGG
>CM052538.1:106961205-106991037 GCA_028533065.1 Trachops cirrhosus
ATAGAGAACAGATTTTAAAGTATGTATGACTTTGAAGAGGAACTTATTTAAAAGGGCAAGTGTGATTTGAAAAGATGTCATTTAAAGGGACAGGAGATGATAAAGGTGGTATTTCAGAAGACATAGCTTCTGGGGAAGAAAAAAAGCCAAAAGGGAGGTAGAAGCACTTTGGCAATAGATGGTGAAGAAGAAAAGAAGAATAAGCAGGCAATTCTACAATGAGATACCAGCTCACACCTGTTAGGATGGCTATTATCAACAAGACTTGTAATAACAAGTATTGGAGAGGTTGTGGAGAAAAAGAAAATCTCATTCACTGCTGGTTAAAAAGTAAACTGGTACAGTCATTATGGAAAACAGTATGGCTGCTTCTCAAAAAACTAAATATTCCTGCATGTGACTCAGCATTCTTATTCTGGGTATCTATGCTAACAACGTGAAAGCATTCATTTATGAAGATATATGCACCCCTATGTGCATTGCAGTATTATTCACAGTGGACAAGACATGGAGACAACCGATGTGTCCTTCAATAATTGGTTGGATAAAGAAGATGTGATGCATGAATACTATGGAACTACTAACGAGCCATAAGAAAAGTTAAAATACTGCCATTTGCAACAACATGGATTGACCTTGAGAATATTATGCCATGAAATTAATAAGTCATAAAAAGCTAAGAACCACATGATTTCACTCTTTTGTGGGATATAAAATTGAGACTCATAGACACAGACAACAGTACGATGGTTACCAGAGGGAAGAGATGGGGGCATAGAAAAGGGCAAAGGGAGCCAAATATATGGTGACAGAAGATGATGTGACTTTGGGTGGTGGGTGCACAATATATAGATCATGTACTATAAAGATGTACACTATATGATCATGTTAACCAATGTCCACCCAATAAATTTAATTTAAAAGTGATATAAAAATAAGTTTTATATCACTTTTAAAATAATTTAATTTAAAAATATTGATTTAATAAATATTTAATAAAATATTCATTAAAATATTTAATAAAATTAAAGTATTTATTTTTATATAACTTTTAAATTAAATTTATTGGGTGGACATTGGTTAATATGATCATATAGGTTTGTAGAGTTGTGCTGTCTAATAAGTTATCCACTAACCACAAATGGATTTTGGGCCCTTGAAATGTGACTAATCTGAATTGATGTGTACTATAATTACAAAATACACACTAGATTTCAACAACATAACATAAAAAATGAATGTAAAATATTTTGCTAATAATTTTATGTTGATTATATATTGAAATAATTTTGGATATATTGTTAATAAAGTATTAAAATTAATTTCACCTTCTTTTAATATGGCTAATACAAAATTTAAAATTAAATCTTTGGCTTGCACTGTATTTCTGTTGGGCAGCATTACTATAAATGGTGAATCTGTTGATACTGTAGTTATATGTTACCTTTGTCTTATCATTTGCAACCTAGTACGTACATAATCAGAGACACACAGAGGGTCATTATAATCTGATATCTGTTCCTTTCTGCATGCTTTATAGACACTACTCTTAACTCTGCAGGTGTCTATAAATTCAAAGAGAAATGGAGTGCTAAGAAAATTATAATATTCACCATATTTAAATTTTTCAAAAGCCTAGTACATAGAAAGCTGTCTAGAAAGTAAACTCTAAATTCATTTGATTGTGAAAGAAAGAAGGGTATATGCATGTTGAAAAGTCTATTACTGTAGTTATTTTGCAACACACTGTGCTAATGAGAAGAAAGAGAACAATGGACATCTTATAAACCTTTAAAAACAAAATACATAAACAATACAGATTTACTAAGGGTAGCTAGAATATATAGATACTACATTATTCCTCATTAGAAATAATCTATTAACATCATTTTAGTAATTCCTCTCTTTGCGTATATAATGAAAATGAGATCAAGTAGTTTTATAATTAGCTTTTGTCACTATATCGTTAACATTTTTCTGGACCAATAAAAGTTCTTCTAAGCAGTGGTTTTGAAAGTTTTTGTTTTAATATCATTAGTACACTTTATCCAAACAAAACTTTACTCATATGTCCAGTACATAATATCAATAAAAGCAAAGCCCGTCTAGCTGCCACAGGACTGGAGGCCTAGAGCCCTACCTGCCTGCCTGGCCCATCATCCTTTACTTCCACCATCACCTGAGACACTGCAGAGCGCAATCTAAAGTGACTGTTCTACCATGGTTTATTTCCCTGATGTGTGTGTTTTATTCAAGGTATTAATTTTTGTCTAACATGCTATAAAATGTTTCTCCAATAAATGTTTGCCTCCCATTATAAAAAAGGAAGGCAATTCTAGAGTTCTACAGGGCAAAAGTGATCTATAAAATCAGAAGATTCACAATCCTTCCCATACCAACCAACCAACAAAAAGCCCTGGATTGTGCTATGGTGAAGGAAGATTATGCTTTGGTGTCACAAATAAGAACTCTTTGATTAATCCTTGGTAACAAATAGTTTTTCTTACATTTACTTTTAATTGTTTTAGAATTATATATATTACATTTAGATTTGTGATGCATGTTGAGTTAAATTTTGTATAAATTATAGGGTTCAAGTTGAGATTCAGTTATTTGTTTGCATGTGATTATCATAAAATAGCTTCTCATTGCATTCTGTCCAGGATTTTGTTTGTTTCTTTCAGTGGGAGAGACAGAGTGAAATTGCTTAGTTTATCTTACTCAGAACTTCTTTAATGGAGGAACACTGGAAGCAAGATTACTAAAATCAGGGACAAGATAAAGATGCCAACTATGAGAACTGTTATTGTATTCATAGTATTAAAAGGACGTGAATCCTGTCCTTAATAATCTCAGAGTCTAATTAAGAAAGACATGAAAACAGTTAATTTTGGTACAGGAAATATTCATAAGTACATGATTCTGGAATCCCTAATCTCAGAATGTATTAGAGAGAGGATCAATACAATACTAAATTAAAATGTCAACAATTTACTCTAGGGAATAAATCAAAATGATAATGAAATTCACAAGAAAATATAAACATGGAAGAATTGACTAAAAAAGGGTAATATCATAAATATGGTAACACAGATTACTCTAAACTTCAGTACTCATCACAAGAAGACCAACTAGAAACCATCCAAAGACAATACACTTTTGAGAAAAATCCCATAATTAGGGTGAGGCTGAAGAATATGCATGGACCACAGAGACCAAGAAGGACCACATTAGAAGGGTAAGAAGAGTGGTTTCACTCTGATCTCATCATCCTTCCCCTGGGCTAGCATAACACTGCACTTACAGGAGCCCATGGGCCTACCTTTTGTCCACTGGGAAAAGATAGCCCTACTATTGAGGGAGGCTTCTCAGGAACCCCCACTGGTTTTCAACTTATAAAGATCACTGGGGGAATCTTTAGTCCTATGCCACTGGAAGCCAGATGGGGGTGGAGAGTGGGATGGGGCTTATAGCAACCAGGGCTCAGATCTTGGTGGGCCAAATTCCTGCTTACAACAGTATCTCTCAAAACCAAAAAAAAAAAAAAAAAAAAAAAAAAAAAAATCTAGACATTAGCTCTGCCCATCTGCACAGCTCAGATGATAACTATATTGGCCAGGAAGTTTGTTGGCAGTTCAGCCTGACTGGGGTCCCTATCCAATGAGCCATAATGAGTATGCAAGTTCAAAGCCCTACCCATCTGCTGAGTATAATCCATAGACCAGACCCAGTGGGAAGAATGGCAACAGATAGCCAGCAGGCAAAGAGAACATCCTATGGACTGCTTGGGCAGAGAAGCAGATTCACAACTGATGAACTTACAGATTGTCTCCAGTCCCACATGATACCTGATCAGAGAAACAAGCAGCTGTGGATCCCATGCTACAGCCTCATTTGGACAGGGAGACAAGCCAACAACCCTGCCCAGCTGCAGAGTATAGCTTTTGACCTCCCAATGAACAGGGAGCTTTAACAGTCACATAGGAAAGTCAGCCCACAGCTATAGCCCTACCCTATAGCTCATCTCAACTTAATCTTTTTCCATTGTGAACACAGCCTGAGGCCGCACCCAGGCGTTGTGCCTAGCCAGTGACTCTTCCCAATTGTGGAACACAACCTTAGCCCCATTTTACTAGGGACCCAAGACAGTACCCTTGCTACATACACCATGAAGCACAGTCTCCAGCTCTGCCAAACTACAGGATACAGCTGGAGGCCCTTTCTGACCAGAATAACCTTGCCCAACAGGAGAGTATAGCCATTGGCCTACCTGATCTTGAAGTCTAGGCTACAACTTCACCTAACTTCAGAACACAGGATGAAACCCCTCCCAATCTCAGAGCAGAGCCTACAGCCCTGCCCTAAGAAACATTATATAAAAAGGAATTTCTCAAATACACAAACTAACCTTATATACAAAGAACTGAAAGCACATAAACAATGTAAGCTCAAAGTTGACAGAAGGAAGAAAAGATTAAAGGTTTGAGCAGAAGAACATAAAGGGAAAGCAATAAGAAAGATTAATAAAAAAAGGGCTGGCTCTTTGAAAAAAATAAACAAAATTGACAAACCTTGGCTAGACTAACTGATAAAAAAAAGAAAGGATTCAAATAAATAAAGAGGAGACAATATGACATAACACAGAAATGCAAAAAAATCATAGACTGAAAAAAAGTATAGACCAACTAAGTAGACAACCTAGGAGAAACAGCTAAATTCTTAGAAGTATACAAGCTACAAAGACTGAATCATGAAAAAAAATATGAACAGAACAATAATGAATAAGTAGATTGAATCCATAGTCAAAACTATCCAACAAAGAAAAGCTCAGGACAGGATAATTTCACTGGTGAGTTCTACCAAACATTTAAAGAAGAATAAATACCAGTTTTTCTCCAAGTTTGCCCCCCAAAAAATTAAAGAGGAAAGAATATTCCCAAACATGTTTCATGAGGCCAGAATTACTTTGATACCAGAGACATATAAGAACACTACAAGAAAAGAAAACTGCAGGTTAATATTCCTAATGGATATACATGTAAAAATTCTTCACAAAATGCTAGCAAACTGAAATCAACCATACACCATAAACCATGAAGACCATGATAAAGTGGGATTTATCCCTAAAATGCATGTTTCAACATATGCAAATAAAAAATGATAAATCACATCATAGAATTAAAGATAAGTATTATATGGTTATCTAAATAAATTCAGGAAAACATTTGACAAAAATTTAATATATTTTATAATAAAAATTCTTATCAGATTGAGTATGAGATGAATATAGCTAAGTATAATAAAGTTATAAAGTAAATATATGACAAACCCACAGGTAACAACATCCTCATTCATGAAAGGCTGAAAGCTTTCCCCCTAAATTAGAAACAAGAAAAAAGTGACCTCTCTCACCACTCTTATTCAGCATAGTATTGGAAGTACTAACCAGTGCAATCAAAGAACAAAAAAGAAATAAAAATTATCTAAATCAGATAGGAAATGAGTAATTGTATCTGTTTGTAGATGACCTAATCTTGTATACTGAAAACCTTGAAGTTTACACACACAAACACACACACACACACAACTTGGTGGAAATAATTTAAAAAATCAGTAAAGTTCAGGATAAAAAATCAGTACAATTTCTATATACCAACAATAAAATTTCTGAAAAAATAAAACAATTACATTTATAGTAGCATCTAAAACTATAAAATATTTATTTATTTATTTATTTATTTATGAAAAGCTGAATAGCATATGGTTAAGGTAAGCCCACATGAACAACCTTGAAGTTTGTGCTGTACTCTGCACAACTCCATGGGATGCCATTCACAAGGACCATATGTGGCAGCCCTAGGTTGGGGCCGCTTGTGTTGGGATCGCATCACCTGGATTCAAATCTGTTTCCATGATCTCCAATTGTGTGACCTTAGACTAACAATAAAATTCTTCAAAATAAATTAAATCAAGAAGATGAAAGATATCTACATTAAAAACTATAAGACATTGTTGAAAGAATTTGAAGAAGAAACAAATGGAAAGATAGTCATGTCTATGAATTAGAAGAATTAATACTTTTAAAATGTTTATACTACCCAAAGCCATCTATAGATATAATGCAATTTCAGTCAAAACTTCAATGAATTTTTTAGAAAAATAAAAAAACTATTCTACAATTAATATGGAACCACAAAAGACCCCAAATAGCCAAAGCAATTTTGAGAAAGATGAACAAAGCTTGAGGCATAACATTTCATGATTTCAAACTATATAACAAAGCTATAGTAATAAAACCATATGGTATCAGAGTGAAAAGAGACACATGGATGAATGAAGAGCTCAGAATTAAATGCATGCATATATGATTAATTAATCTTTGGTAAGGAAGCCACAAATACACAATGGGAAAGAATAATATCTTCAATAAATAGTGTTGGGAAAACCTGATATACATTTTATAAAAGAATAAAACAGTACTAGTATCTTATAGCATATTAAAAAATTAACTCAAAATTGATTAAAGACCTAAATGTAAGACCAGAAGCAATAAAATTCCTAGAATTAAAAATAAGAAAAGATCTCCTTGACATTGGTTTTGGCAATAATTTTTTGGATTTTATAGTAAAAGGCAACCAAAACAAAAATAAACAAAAGTACTACATTAAAACAAAAAGCTCTGCACAATAACAACAAAATCAATAAAATTAAAAGATAGCCTATGCAATGAAGAAAATATTTCAAACCATATATTTGGTAAGGGGTTCATTTCAAACCCCTTATATAAGAGACTCATACAACTCAGGAACAAAAATGCAAAAAACACACATACAAAAAACCCAAATAATCTGATTAAAAATGGACAGAGAAACTGAATAGATGCTTCCAGAGAAGACATTCAAAAGGCCAACAGGTACATGAAAAGATGCTCAACATCACTAATCATATTTAAATGCAAATTAAAACTATGATGAGATACCCCCTATTAGAATGGCTGACATGCACACACAGTCATACCTTGGTACTCAGCTTCAGAATTCGCCAAACCCTGTACTTGCACATTTTGACTAGAAAAAAATATGTTTCAGCACTCAGTGCTTGTTTAGGACTTGTCACACTTGTTAGAACTTGTATGAGTACAATGCCACCCCCAGGAGAAAAGGCTTCATCACTGGTCACTTGCTTAGTACTCATAGGTTTTGGCATTTGTCACAAGGTCTGGAACAAATTAACAATCAGTACCTTGGTACCACTCTTGGTGAGGATCTAGAGAAAAGGGAACCCTTGTGCACTTTTGGTGGGAATGTAAATTGTTACAGTCAGTATGGAAAACAGTATGGAGTTCCCTCAAAAATAAAAATAGAACCATGATATTATCTAGCAATTTCAGTTGTGGATATATGTCCAAAGAAATAAAAACAAATATCAAAGAGATATGTACATTACCATGTTCACTGCAGCATTATTTATGATAGCCACTATGTGACAAGAACCTAAGTGTCTGTTTACAGATAAATGGATAAAGTCATATATATATGTGTGTGTGTGTATACACATATAAATGAATAATATTTAGCCACTAAGAAGAAGGAAACCCTGCCATTTGTACTAACAAGGATGGTCCTTGAGATCATTGTGCTAAGTGAAATAAGTCAAACAGCAAAAGACCAATACTTTCTGGTCTCACTTATATGTAAAATCTAAAATAACAGAACTCATAGAAACAAACAATGATTGGCAATCACCAGTCATTGGTGGTTGCCAGGGACAAGGTGGGAAGGTGAGGGTGAGGAAACAGGTACAGGTGGTCAAAGGGTATAAACTTCCAGTCATAGATGAGTAACTTCTGGTGATCTGATGTACAGCATGGTGACCAAAGTTAACAATGTGTCTTGCACACTTGAAATTTGCTAAGACAGTATATCTTAAAATTTCTTACCACACACAAAAAAATATGACATCCATTTGAGGTGTAATATATTAACAGACCTTTTTGTGATAATCATTTCACATTATATATGTGTATATCAAATCACCTTGTATTCCTCAAAATTGCACAATGTTATATGTCAATCATATCTCAATAAACTTGAGAGGGAAACTTACCTCCCAATCTAAAAAATAAATAAATAAATAGATAGATAGATAGATAGATAAATAAGAAAGGAAAAGAAAAGAAAAGAAAGAAACACTGAAATTATTTTTAAAAATAAAGAATAATCAAGACATTTTTAAAGAAAACATTCTATATTATGTCTAAAATCAAAGCCAGGAGATACAGACACACAAATAAACACACACATCATAGGTATAGAAGAGAAAGTCAAAAACTGAACCTCAGAACATATAGATGTCTCTTATACAATAAAGATGGCATCTTAAGCCACTGGGGTAAAGACAGACTTTTTAATAAATAATGCTGGAAAAACTGTTCAGCAAAAATTTTGACCTATTCTCACACCATACACAAGAATAAACTGAAATATAGTAAGAGATCTCAAAGTAAGAATAAACCCATAAAACTTGTAAAAGAAAACTGGGTGTATTACTCTTAAAACATAGTATAGGGATAGACTTTCTAATTCTGACAAAAAAGAATCTAAATCTGACATAAAAGAGTGATAAATGTGATTACATTGAAATGCTTGGCAAAATTAACCATAAACAAAATCAAAAGGCAACAGACAAATCAATAGATCTTATATCAAAGACAAAGATGTGACATCTTTATTAAAAGAACTCAAAAGTTGCAGGACAAAGTACCAACAAACCATATATTGAGTTGTGAATGAATATAAGTGTAGTAAATTGAGAGGTGGTTGAAATATAAAACAATTAAATAGAGTAAGATCACCCAGAAAAACAGTGCAGACCTATGATAACTGGTGGTTGGGAAACAAAGAAAAAAAAAGAGGAAATATATTGAGAAATTTGGGGAAGAGCAGCCAGTTGGTGAGCAAATTATGTACATTGTATGTTCTTTTTCCATCATATCTCAAAAAGTGGGTCAGAAGTGAGACCTTAAATTATAAGGACATAAGTAGCTGTTACTGTAACAAAACAATCTATTGAGAAATTTATCGTTCAAGCCAAGTAGATCATTGTTATGTCATATCATTTGAGCAATCATGATCACTTTTGGATTGAATTAATAATTTCAAATTTTAATTAAAGTAAATTAATTTTTATAATATTTAAATTAAACCTACAATGAAACATATTAACTCTTCACTCTTTGTTCCACACATGCAATTCTCTATGAGCAATTAAGTGATTTTTGGAAACATTTTGGAATTGTATGTTTTCTCTGCTATACAGAATCATAAAAGTACAGCTTTTTAAAATGCAAAATGTTTTTCTAGGGCATAACAAATCTCAAACAGACATGGTTTATTAAATAAAATATTTTAATTGAGAATTAGTCATTTTTAAAACCATTTAAAGCAAGTATTTAGTGAAGACTTTAAAAGCCCTGAACAGTGTTTTATGTGTGCTGCCTCATATCTGGTGGCCTGTGTTAAACTGTAGTGACAATAAATAGAGTCTGCTGTGTTTGACATGCTATTTAGAATAGCTATGGAAAGTAGAGGAACATTCACTATTTTTAATCATTAACTTAAAATGATTGATCAGCAGTGTTACTGGAGTGCTAGTCATTTAAATATAAAAGCACTTTGAATTTTCTTATTTTAGAAAGAAATAATTGGGTAAACAGCCAAGTTAATCATCATGGAGGCCTCAGTGTCAAGACAGGCTATTTGTAATTTTGAAAAACTACTGTATGAAGTAAAAAGAAATCTCATCAAGTTAATGCGATTTGTTTCCTGAAATGTTATTTAAGTGAAAACTAAATTTGAGTCACTCTGACACAGATTGAGTGTAGGAAATAAAAGACAGAAAGCTAACTTCCTTCCAATTGTGAAGACATTTGCCATTTGTACTTGTCCTTTTAGAAAGCAATTCGTCAATTCAGAAATCTGTTTTCATATACATCATTCATTAATATTTATAATAACAAAACTAGGTATATCAAAAGTCATGGATAGTTTTATACCCAGTGTTTCTTGTTGTTATGTTTTCTTATTGTTAAGTAAGATCAGGGAAAATGTATTTTTATTTATTAGGTCTAGTAGTTTTTGGGTGGCATCTTTAGGGTTTCCTATGTATAATATCATGTCGTCTGCAAACAATGAGAGGTTTACTTCCTCCTTTCCAATTTAGGATGCCTTTTATTTTTTCTTTTTGCCTGATTGCTATGGCTAGGACTTCCCGAACTAAGTTGAATGAGTGGTGAAAGTGGATATCCTTGTCTTGTTGCAGATCTTTAGGGGACCACTTTTAATTTTTGCCCCTTTAGAATATGCAAAAAAAACCCCAAATAGCATCAGCAATCCTGCAAAAGAAAAATAAAGCTAGATGTATCACAACTCTTGATATCGAACTACTCTATAAGGCCACTCTAATCAAAGCAGCCTGGTACTGGCACAAGAACAGACATACAGGAACAGAAAAGACAGCCCAGGAATAAAACCATGCCTGTATGAGCAATTGATATTTGACAAAGGTGGCCACAGCATACAATGGAGCAAACACAGTCTCTCCAATAAATGGTGCTGGGAAAACTGGACAGCTAGCTCCATGCAAAAAAAAAAAAAAAAAAAAAAGAAACCAGACCACCAACTTACACCATACACAAAAATAAACTCAAAATGGATAAAAAACTTAAATGTAATTCATGAACCCATAAAAATCCTAGAAGAAAACATAGGTATTAAAATCTCAGATATTCAACATAGATATATATTTGCAAATATATCTCCTAAGGCACTGGAAACAAAGCAGAAAATATCAAATTAAACAGCTAAAGAAACCATCAGCAAAATGAATAGGGAACCCACTGTATGGGAGAACATTTTTGCCAATGTTATATCTGACAAGAGTTTAATCTCCTAAATATACAAAGAACTAATAAAACTCAATGCCAGGAGACAAACAATTCAACTAAGAAATTGGCAAAAGACATGAATAGACACCTCTCCAAAGAGGGTATACAGAGGGCCTGTAGACATGTGAAAAAATGCTCAATATCACTAATCAACAGAGAAATGCAAATTAAAACCACGAGATATCACCTCACACCTGTAAGAATGTCTATCATCAATATATCAACAAACAGCAAGTGTTGGCCAGGATCTGGAGGAAAGAAAACTCTAGAGAACTGTTGGTGGACTGCAGTCTGGTACAGCCACTATGGAAAACAATATGGAGTACCCTTTAAAAATTGAAAATGGAACTCCCTTTTGACCCCGTGATTCCACTTTTGGAATATACCCCAAGGATCCCAAAACACCAACACAAAAAAAATATATGCATCCCTATGTTTACAGCAGCACTATTTAAAACAGCCAAGAGTTAGAAACAGCCTAAGTGCCCATCAGTAGATGAGTGAATAAGAGAGCTGTGGTACATTTATACAGTGGAATATTATGCAGCAGTAAAAAAGAAAAAATTCTACATTGTGCAACAGCATGGATGGACCTGGAGAAAATTATATTAAGAAATTAAGCCAGTCAGTGAATAAAAAATACCAGATGCTCTTATTTATATGAGGAGTCTAATGAACACAATAAACCAATGAAAAAGTAGTAACAGAAGCTTAGATATGTAAAACAGCAAGATAGGTGCTGGAAAGGAGTGGGGGATAGGGTAAAAGAAGGTGAGGTGTTTAACCAAAGAACATTTATGCACAACCCATGGCATGGACAACAATATGGGGATTGGCATGAGGAAGGCAAGAGTGGGGCTGGGTAAATGTGAGGAAAGGGAGAAAGAGCATAAAAAACTATAACAGCATAAAAATTAAAATTTAAAAAATTATTTCAAAATTGTATTCTCAACATTTTAGAAGTTCTGTTTCTACTTTCTGTATAGTTTTTCTTTGTCTTATTTTCCATCTTGTACCTATTAATGTTTAGGAAAAAATAAAACTTTTGAATGCTTAATTAAGGACTGATGTTAATTAAGGACTTTATTAAATGACCATTCCTAAGAGTAATTGCTTTTTAAAAGAGTTAGAATAGTAAATTCTTTTTTTCCTCATTTTACCATATTTTACTTGAGGTGCTGTCAAATGTCTTTCAAAAGAATATGTTTTATCATCAGTACAGGAAAAATTTTTCATTACATAATGAGGAGAGCTTATATTTAGGAACAGTAGTCTCTGCTGGTAAGTGTCCCCAAATCTCACTTGGTATGAATTCAACTTAAGCATTTTCTAACACTGCACTATAGCTTTCAGAGAATGAAAAGCAGGCTGAAAATGATTAACAGATTCTTGGAGATGTATTTTCCTCATTAACTTCAGCAACAATCCCATTTCAAGGGATTTTTTCTTTTGTTTGATCATATTTTACTTTTGACACTACCAAATATCTTCCAAAAGCACATGTTTTCTCATCTGTAAAGGCAAACTATTCATTACATATTGAGAAGAGTTTGTATTTAGGAGTTGTAGCCTCAGCTGGTAAGCATTCCACAATCTCACTTGGTATGAATATAACTTAAGGGTGTTCAAACACTGCACTATAGCTTTTGGAGAATGAAAAGCAACCTGGGAGTGACTGGGAGACTCTTCTAGATGTATTTTCCTTAGAAACTTAAGTCACTTCCTGATTTCAAGTAATTTAATACAGTGAATTCACATTTCTTTGTTCCTATGTGTTTTTCTGTGTGAAACAATACGTTGTTGAATAAGGTGGACACAGGCTTCTTTTACAAAAATGTCATTATATATCATGCCATTTTCAGTTATAGAGTTGTAACAGAGGTTGTTTCTGAAGTGCTCCATAGAGAACTTTTCATAACTTAATTTTTCTCCTTGAAAACCAGAGTTTACCTAGGTTTACAACACCATACTTAATGACTTGAAGCTAAACCTGTCTTACTTCAAAAGAGACATTAATTTCTAGGCTTCTCACTACCCTACCACTAACAACTTTAATACACAAGTCTAGAAAAACACTAGGGAAAACTTGAACAATGATCAATGATCAATGTGTTCTTTCTATCATGATATTCTTCCCAATATTTACTTCAAAGCCAACTGAGCCATATACTTATGTATAACTGCAGTCCTGATCACATAAATTGAAATAACAGTGCACAAAGTATAACTCAGTAGGCAACTTTCATCAGTAAATAAATGGATCCAAAAACTGTGGCACATTTACACAATGGAATACTACACAGAAGACAGAAAGAAGGAGCTCCTACCTTTCACAACAGCATGGATGGAACTACATAGCATTATGCTAAGTGAAATAAGCCAGGAGGTGAAAGACAAATACCATATGATCTCACCTATAAGTGGAAGCTAATCAACAAAACTAGAAAGCAAGCAAAATATAACCAGAGACATTGAAATAAAGAATAAACTGACAGTGACCAGAGGAGAGGGCAGAGAGGATAACAGGGGAAAGAAGGGGAAATGCGGTCAAGGAACATGTATAAAGGACCCATGGAAAAAGACAACAGGGGGTAGAATTGACTGTGGGAGGTGAGACTGAGAGGGGTGGAGGAGAGTAGTGGAAGAAAATGGGGACAACTGTGTTGAACAACAGCAAAAAAGTATTCTGGTTAGTTCTATACATGAGAATGTTAATAGACAAAGGTGTTGGCAGTGTCACTTTTCACTGTAAGCCTTAGAAGACAGCTAAAATTACTTAGAATAATAAATTCTTGCAGAAATGAATATAATATTTTAAAATCAGACTAGAGAAACACCAGAATATATAATAGTAAACCCAGAACCAAATTATAATTTTCAAGGGATATTGATATAGTGAAACTGTTCATACGTAGAACATTTTTAATGGTGTATTAGCTTAGAGAAATTAGCATTTAACTCAATTAATTAATTAATTATGTAAAATACATTTTATTGATTATGCTTTTACAGTTGTCCCATTTTTTTTATCCCCTTTATTCCCCTCTGCCCTGCACCACCCCCACCACAATCATTTCCCCACCTTAGTTCATGTCCTTGGGTCATACATATAAGTTCTTTGGCTTCTCCATTTCCCATGCTATTCTTAACCTCCCCCTGTCTATTTTGTACCTACCATTTATGCTTTTTATTCCCTGTACCTTTTCTCCATTCTCCATTCCCCCTCCCTGCTGATAACCCTCCATGTGATCTCTATTTCTGTGATCTCTAATCTGTTCCTGTTCTAGTTGCTTGCTTAGTTCATTTTTGTTTCGTTTTGTATTTTAGATTCAGTTGTTGATAGTTGTGAGCTTGTTGTCATTTTAATGTTCATAGTTTTTTATCTTCTTCTATTTCTTAGATAAGTCCCTTTAACATTTGATATAATAAGGGCTTGGTGATGATGAACTTCTTTAATTTGACCTTATCTGGGAAGCACTTTATCTGTCCTTCCATTCTAAATGATAGCTTTGCTGGATAGAGTAATCTTGGATGTAGGTCCTGGCCTTTCATGATTTTGAATACTTCTTTCCAGACTCTTCTTGCCTGTAAGGTTTCTTTGGAGAAATCATCTGACAGTCTTATGGGAACCCCTTTGTAGGTAACTGTCTCCTTTTCTGTTGCTGCTCTTAAGATCCTCTCATTCTCTTTAATCTTGGCTAACATAATTATGATGTGCCTTGGTGTGTGCTTTCTTGGGTCCAACTTCTTTGGGACTCTCTGAACTTCTTGGACTTCCTGAAAGTCTATTTCTTTTGCCAGATTAGGGAAGTTCTCCATTATGTTTTCAAATAAGTTTTCAATTTCTTGCTCTTCCTTTTCTCCTTCTGGTGCCCCTATGATTTGGATGTTAGAACATTTAAAGTTGTCCTAGAGGTTCTCAGGACAAACTGAAAAGCCTTTCTCAGTTTTTAGAATTCTTATGTTCTGGTTGAATGTTTATATCTTCCTTCTGGTCCAAACCCTTGATTTGAGTCCTGGTTTCCTTCCCTTCACTGTTGGTTCCTTGTACATTTTCCTTTATTTCATTTTTCATACCCTTCACTTTCCTCTATTGTGACAATACTCAACCATTTCTGTGAGCATCCTGATTACCAGTGTTTTGAACTGTGCATCTGATAGGTTGGCTATGTCTTCATTGCTTAGTTCTATTTTTTCTGAGGCTTTGATCTGTTCTTTTATTTGGGCTGTATTTTTTGTCTCAGTGCACCTGTTACACAGTAAAGGGTGGGCTCCTAGGTGCCAGGGTGGGGCAACCCTCTTTGCTGAATCATGGTGCTATACGTGGAGAAGGCATCCAAGAGCAAACAATGCCGTTTGTTCAGCTCTTGACCAGCTTTCAGTCAGTTGCCCCACTACCCACAAGCAAATTGGGCCCTTCTGGTGCTGATACCTGGGTGGGTGGGTTTGTGTAAATCCTAGGACCCTGTGGGTCTCTCCAACAAACTCTCCTGTGAGGCTGGAACTTTCTCCTTCTGCCTCAACCCTCACAGGTTTTTTAGTCAGAGGTTTTGAGATTTTATTTCCCTGTGCTGGAACCCTGGATTATGTGGTCTGTCTTTCTCCCTAGTTGTTCCTCCCAGTTTATCCACATGCAAATGTGGGCTGCCCACTCCACCAGCTGCTGCCTTGCCCAGTCCACCAGCCATCGCCTTGCTGGGAATCCTTTCCACCCTGCCTTCTGTCTCTGCCCCTAATACCAGTCTAGATGAATATTTCTTCTTTAACTCCTTGGGTGTCAGACTACCACACAGTTCGATTTTCTATCAGTTCTGGTTGTTTTTGTTTTTAAATTGGTTGTTGTACTTCTTTAGGTTGTGCAAGGAGGAAAAGTGTATTTACCTATGGCTCCATCTTGGCCAGAAGTCCTAATTAATTCATTTTTTACAGAGGGGGAAGGGATGAAGAAAGAGAGGGAGAGAAATATCAATTGAGAAATATAAATTGACTGGTTGCTTCTTGTGCAAGCCCTGACCAGCAAGACATATGCACTGACCTGGAACTGAACGAGCAACCTTTTAATTTGCAGGACAACACACAACCAACTGAGCCACACTGGTCAGGGCTGGAGTATAATTTAGAAGGCATAGTTTGAGATAACATAGAGCAGGAGTTCCAACAAAGTGTTAAAATATAGATGAAGTCAAAATGTTTAAAGACCTCACATAAAAATATCTTCATTATTAGACAGTCTTCCTACAGTAAAATATTGCTAAAAAGTTGAGTACTATATGTATTTGTACTGAATTAACCTAAATTATACTTGGAAACTAGTAAAGGAGTTTTGTGTGAATTATATTTTTTTCCAATGACAATGTCTGTACATATAAGAATTAGAGGGTTCTTTTTAAAACCAATGTTGTCTAACCTTCCAACACCAAAATATCCACTTATTCACCTACAAGTATATGGCTCAGTAGCCAGAACACTGTCTTAGAAGCAATGCAGTAGAATACAAGTTATGGTTATAAACAGTTGGTAAATAAACCAGTGATGAAAGAACAGATTATTATCATTTTAAACTGTAGAGATGTACCTAGAGAATATTATGCTAAGTGAAATTAGTCAGAAAAATGTAAAAACCATATGATTTCACTCATATGTGGGATACCAAACTGAAACTCATGGATGCAGACAGCAATGTAGTGGTTGCAAGAGGGAAGTGGGTGGGAGTAGTTGGAGGGGAGAGGGACCTACTATATTGTGACAGAATGTGGTTTTATTTTAGGTGGTGGGCATACACTGCAATATGCAGATCTAGTATCATAGAAATGAACACTTGAAATTGATATAATCTTATTAACCAATATCACCCCAATAAATTTAATAGAAAAATTCTTGGAAGCAAAAATAATATAGTCTTTATTCTATAAGAGTATTATTTTCCTAAAATATATTTTATTTTATTATATTTTATTTTATTAAATTTATTGGGGTGACATTGTTTAATAGGATCATACAGGTTTTAAATGTACATTTCTATGGTACGTGATCTGTATATTGCATTGTGTGCCCACCATCCAAAGTCATACCATCTTCCATCACCATATATTTGTCCTCATTTACCTCACCTCCACCTCCACCCCTTCCCTCTGGAAACAACCATGGTGTTGTCTTGTCTGTGGGTTTCAGTTTTATAACCCACATGTGAATAAAAGCATATATGGTTCTTACCTTTTTCTGACTGAAAAAGTCAGAAAATATTATTTCACTTAGCATAATATTCTCAAGATCCATCTATGTTGTCATAAATGGCAATATTTCATCTTTTCTTTTGACTGAGTAGTATTCCATTATATATGTCTACCACATGTTCTTTGTCCAATCCTCTGTCAAAAGACACTTTGGTTGTCTCTATTTATTGGCCATAATGAATAATGCTGCTATGAACACAGGAGTTCATATATCTTTGTGAATAGATGTTTTCAGTTTCTTGGATAGATACTCAGGAGAGGGATTGCTGGGTCATAGAGGAACTATTTTTACATTTTTGAGGAACTTCCACACTGTTTTGCATAGTAGCTCTACCAGTATATATTCCCATCAACAGGGAAGAAGGATTACCTTTTCTCCACAACTTCTCCAACACTTGTTATTACTTGTCTTGTAGATAATAGCCATCCTAATATGTGTGAGGTGGTATCTCATTGAACTTTTTATTTGCAAATTTCTAATAGTGAAGTTGAACATCTTTTCTTGTGTCTACTGGTCATTCTTGGGCAAGGTGTCTGTTCAGGTTGTCTGCCCATTTTTTAATTTGATTTTTTGGTGTTGAGTTGTGTGAGTTTTTAAAAATATATTTTGGATATTAATCATTTGTTAGCCAGTTGTGTGCAAATTGCATTGTCCATTAGGTTCGTTGCCTTTTTTGTTTTGTTGGTAGTATCTTTTGCTCCGCAGGAGCTTTTTAGTTTGATACAGTCCCATTCATTTATTTTGCCTTTACTTTCCTTGCTTTTGGGGTCAAATTCATAAAATGTTCCCTACAACCAAGGTCCATATGTTTAGCACTTATGTTTTCTTCTATGTAATTTATTGTTTCAGATTTTAAATTTAGGTCTTTGATCAATATTGAATTAATTTTTATACATGGGTATAAACTGTGATCTAGTTTTATTATTTTATTATTTATTATTATTTATTATATATGTGGCTTTTCAGTTTTCCCAGCACCATTTATTGAAGAGGCTTTCTTTATACCATTGTGTGTTTTGCCTCCTTTGTCAAAAATTATTTTCACATATACATGTGGTTTTATTTTTGGGCTCTCAGTTCTGTTCCATTGGTTTGTCAGTTTCTACCAGCACTATGCTGCTTTTTTTGTTTTGTTTTGGGGTGTTTTTATTTTTATTTTCTAGTATACATTAACCTATTTATTTATTTAGTTTTTGGTACACATTAAGACAAATTTTTAGTGTTTATTTTATTATACTTGTCACAATTTTTTCTCTCTCCCTCTCCCCAATCCAGCCCTCCCTTCTAGACCACAGTCAATCCCCTCTCCATTGTTATGTCCATGCATCATTCATACATGTTCTTTGAGTAGTCTCTCCCCCGTCCTTCAACGATTTCCCTCCTCCCCTCTTACAGCTGTCAGTCTCTTCCATGTTTCCATGTCTTAGTTCTATTTTTCTCATTAGATTATATTGTTCATTAGATTCCAGTTATAAGTGAAGTCTTATGATATTTGTTTTTCACTGACTGGCTTATTTCACTTAGCATAATAGTCTCCAATTCTATCCATGCTGTCACAAAAGGTAGGGATTCTTTTTTTTTGCTGTGTAGTATTCTACTGTGTAAATATACCAGTTTTTTAATCCACTTATCTACTGATGGGCACTTGGGATGTTTCCAACACTTGGCTATTATAAATAGTGCTGCTATGAACATAGAAGCACATAAGTACTTTTTTATTTTAATTGTTGTTCAAGTACAGTTTTTTGCCCTTCACCCCCATCCCAGCCCACCTCTCCAGCCCTCCCCTCCTCCTTCCCGTCTCCACTCCCCCATGTTATTGTCCATGTGTCCTTTATACAAGTTCCTTCAAACCCTTCCCCCTTTCCCCTAAAATTCCCTCCCTTCTCCCCTCTGGTCACATAAGTACTTTTGAAATGGTGTTTCAGGATTCTTAGCATATATTCAGAGCAGTGGAAGTGCTGGGTCATAAGGCAGTTCCAGTTTTAATTTTTTGAGGAAATCCCATACTGTTTTCCATAGTGACTGCACCAATCAGCATTCTCACCAACAGTGCACTATGTTGTTAGTTGATTTATTAATGATAACCATTTTGACAAGTATGAAGTTATGTCTTCTTGTGGTTTTAATTTGCATCTCTCTGATAGCAAGTGATGTTGAGCATTATTCATGTCTATGGGTCATCTGTATGTCCTCTATGGAGAAGTGTTTATTCAGGTCCTTTACCCATTTTTTAATTGAGTTGTTTATCTTCCCAGTTTTGAGTCACATGAGTTCTTTATACATTTTGGAAATTAAACCCTTGTCTAATTTCTCATTGGAAAATATGTTCTCCCTTACAGTTGGTTCCCTTTTCATTTTGCTGATGGCTCCTTTAGCCATGCAGAAATTTTTTAATTTAATGTAGCCCCATTTGTTTGTTTTTTCCTTTATTTCCCTTGCCCTAGGATATATATTGACAAAATTATTGCTACATGGGAGGTCTGAAATTTTGCTGCCTATGTTTTCCAATAGAACTTTTATGGTATCGTGGCTTATATTTAAGTCCTTTATCCATTCTGAGTTTATTCTGGCATATGGTGTAGGTGATGGTCTAGTTTCATTTTTTTTTTTTTTTGCATGCACCAGTCCAGTTGTCCAACACCATTTATTTTCATTTTTTTAAAGCCTTTATTTATTTTTAGAGAAGGAAAGGGAGGGAGAAAGACAGGGAAAGAAACACCAATGTGTGGTTGCCTCCTGAGCACCCCCAAATGGGGACCTGGCTCACAACCCAAGCATGTGACTGGGGACTGGGAATTGATCTGGTGACCCTTTGGTTTGTAATCTGGCACTCACACCAGCCAAGACCAACACCATTTATTGAAGGGACTGTTTTTACTCCATTGTATGCTCATGCCCCCTATGTCAAATATTAACTGACCATCAAGGCATGGGTTTATTTCTGCATTCTCTATTCTGTTCCATTGATCTATGCATCTGTTCTTATGCCAGTATCAGACTGGCATGATTAGTGGTTTTGTGGTAGAGTTTTATATCAGGTATTGTGATCCCTCTGACTTTGTTCTCCTTTCTCAGGATTTCTTAGGCTATTCAGGGTTTGTTTGTTTTTTTCATTCCATATCAACTTTTTGCAATATTTGTTCTAGATCTGTAGTATGCCATTGGTATTTTAATAGGAATTACATTGAATTTATAGATTACTTTGGATATTATGCACATTTTAATGATGTTAAGTCTTCTAATCCATGAATATAGTACATGCTACCATTTTTTGTTTGTGTGTCAGCTTGAATTTCTTTCTTAAGTGTTGTATAGTTTTCAGAGTACAGTCTTTTATATCCTTGGTTAAATTCATTCCTGGGTACTTTATTTTTCTTGTTGCTATAGTAAATGATAATTTTTCTCAGTTTTTCTTTCTGATAATTCATTGTTGGTATAAAAGAATGCCATTGATTTCTGAACATTGACTTCGTGTCCTGATACTTTGCCAAATTCACTTTTTAGTTTGAACAGTTTTTTGATGGAGATCCTAGGGTTTTCTATGTATGCTATTGTATTGTCTGTGCATAATGACAGTTTTATTTCCTCTTTTCCAATTTGGATGCCTTTTATTTCTTCCTTTTGTCTAATAGCTGTGTCTAGAACTTCAATAACTATGTTGGATTAGAGTGGTGAAAGTGGGAAACCTTGTCTTTTTCATGATGTTAAGAAAAATGCTTTTAGTTTTTGCCCATTGAGTATGATGTTGGCAATAGGCCTCTCGAATGTGGCCTATATGATGTTGAGGTAGGATCCCTCTATTACCAATTTTCTGAGTGCTTTTTATCATATATGGGTGCTAAATTTTGTCAAGTGCTTTTCAGCATCTATTGACATGATCATGTGATTTTTGTCTTTCATTTTGTTTATGTGATGTATTACATTCCTTGATTCAAAAAATGTGATACCATCCTTGCATCCCTGTGATAAAATTCTTGGTCATTGTATATGATCTGTTTAATGTATTGCAGGATCTGGGTTGCCTGTATTTTGTTGAGGATTTTACCATGTATGTTCATCAGAGATATTGGCATGTAATCTTCTTTCTTTGTTGTATGTTTACCTGGCTTTGGAATTAGGATAATACTGGCCTGGTAAAAAGAATGTAGGAGTCTTCCCTCTTCTGGAATTTTTTGTAGTAGTTAGAGAATAGGTGTTAGTTCTTCTTTTAATGATTGTTTAAAATAACCTGTAAAACCATCTGGTCAAGGGCTTTTTTGAGCCAGGAGGTTTTTGATTACTGCTTCCATTTTGCTAGGTGTTTTAATCAGTCTATTCAGGCTTCCTGTTTCTTCTTGATTCAGTTTTGGGAAATAGTATATTTCCAGAAATTTGTCTATTTTGCCTAGGTTGTCCAGTTCTTTGGCATATAGTTGTTCATAGTAATTTCTTAACATCCTTTGTATCATTGTGGTATCAATTGTTACTTCCTCTCTTTCATTTTAATTTTTTTTATTTTGTTCCTTTCATATTTTTTTGTTTGATGAACCTGGCTAAAGGTTTGCCAATTTCATTTATCTTTTCAAAGAAGCATCTCTTGGATTCATTGATTCTGTGGATTGTTGTTTAGTCTTTATGTCATTTAATTCTGCTCTGATCTCCATTATTTATGTTCTTCTATGTGCTCTGGACTTTGTTTGTTGTTCCTCTAGTCCTTGTAGATATAAGGTTAAGTTGTTTATTTGAGATTTTTCTATCTTCTTTAGGTAGGCCTGTATTGCTATGAAATTCCCTCTCAGGACTGCCTTTGCTATGTACCATAGCTTTTGAGTTGTTGTGTGCTCATTTTCACTTGTGTCCAGATACTTTTTGGTTTGTTTCTTGACCTCATTATTAACCCATTCATTTTTTAATAACTTGTCATTTAGTGTCCTTGTATTTGAATTTTTTGAGTTTTTTCCTTGAGGTTGGTTTCTAGTTTCAAGCTATTGTGATCCTAGAAGATGCTTGATATGATTTCAATTTTTTTGAATATGTTGAGTCTTTTCTGTGTCCTACCCTGTGGTCTGTCTTTGAAAATGATCCATGTGCATTTGAAAAGAATGTATATTTTGGTTCTTTGGGGTGAAATGTTCTGTAAATACAAATTAATTCCATTTGATTGAGAGTGTTGTTCAGTGCTACAATATCTTTGTTGATTCTTTGTTTGGAAGATCCACCCATTGTTGACAGTGGGGTGTTAAAATCCCCTGTGACAAGGGGTCAAACTCATTTTCACCAGGGGCCACATCACCCTCACAGTTGCCTTCAAAAGGCTGAATGTAATTTTAGGACTGTATAAATCTAAGTACTCCTTAATAATTAAGCAAGAGCTTGATGCCGCCAATGGGTAGAAACAAGGTGCTGGGCCAAATAAAACAAGATGGAGGGCTGGATTTGGCCCACAGGCCTTGTGTTTGCCACCTCTGCTCTATGATGACTGTATTGCTGTTGATCTCCTTCTTCAAGTCCTGCAAGATTTTTCTTTTGTATTTAGGAGCTCCTGTGTTGGGTGCATATATGTTTACAAAGATTATATCTTCTTGTTGGTCAACTACCATAAGTATTATATAATGACCTTCTTTGTCTCTTGTTATGGCCTTTGTTTTGAAGTCTGTTTTGTCTGATACAGGTATTGCTACTCCAGCTTTTATTTTCATGTGTGTTTGTTTGGAATATTTTTTCCATCCCTTCACTTTTAGCCTGTGTACCTCTTTTGTTCTGTGGTGGGTCTCTTGTATGTAGCATATATAGGGATTGTGTTTACTTATCTACTCAGCTACCTTTTTACAGGTCCTTGCTTTTCATTACTTGAAATATTTTGAGCCAATCCTTTCTGGCTTGTAGTGTCTGTTGAGAAATCAGCTGATAACCTATCAGAGTTCCCTTGTGTGTTACTAGCTTTGTCCCTTGCTTGCTGTGTTTAAATTTGGCCATTTTAATTATAATGTGTCTAGGAGTGGGCCTCTTTGGGTTCAACTTGATTGGGACCCTCTGTGCTTCCTGAACTTGCATGACTTTTTCCCTCATCTGTTAAGTTAGTATCCTGTCATTATTTTTTCAGGCAGGTTTTCTATCCCTTGCTTCTTTTCTTCTCCTTCAGGTATGTTCTGAATGTTGTTACTTTTCATGTTGTCCTGCAGCTCCCTTAAACTATCTTCATTCTTTTTGAGGCTTTTTCATTTTGTTGCTCTGACTGGGTGTTTTTTTCTACCTTGTCTTCCAGCTCACTGATTTGGTCCTCTGCTTCATCTAGCCTGATTTTAATTCCTTCTAGTGTATTCTTCATTTCAGATATAGTCTTCATTTCCTCCTCATTCTTTTTAATATTTTATTTTTTTTATTTTTAGAGAGAGGGGAAAGGAGAGAGAAAGAGAGGGAGAGAAATATCAATGTGTGGTTGCCTCTCATGTGGCTCCCACTGGGGGCTTGCCCTGCAACCCAGGCATGTGCCCTAACTAGGTATTGAACTGGCAACCCTTTGGTTCACAGCCCGTTCTCAATCCACTGAGTTACACTATCCAGGGCTCCTCCTAATTCTTATTCATAGTTTCTATGTCCTTTTTCATGCTGCTGTAGTTTCCACTACATTCCTTGTAGCTACTATAAAGTTCATTATAGTTCTCACTGAGTTCCTTGAACATCCTTATAACCATTATTTTGAACTCTATGTGATAGATTGCTTCCCTCAATTTCATTTAACTCTTTTTCTGGGGATTCCTCCTTTCCTTTTGATTTGGGGTTGTTTCTTTGTCTCCACATTTTATGTGATTCTTTTTGTTTGCTTCTGCATCTCAGATTGCTCTGTTTGGACTGCCTGTCTTTATGGGGTGGCTTTCTATAGTAGGAGTTCTGTGGGACTCAGTGGTGCAAGTCTCTTTGATCTCCTGATCTGGATGCTCTATAGGTGGTCTTTATTCAGTTTGTGTGAGCTCCCTTGTTGTACTTAGGCTTTGATTATTGATGGCTCATTCATTGGTGGTTTCTCCCCTCAGGTTGGCCAACTGAGAGTTACAACCCATACCATGTCTCGCATGCTGTTGTACAGGTTGTGGTAGAATAGAGGAAAACTACCCAGAAAACCAAACCTGCACCAGCAAAAATACCCGCCTACCACATCAGCAACATCAATAGCAAATGAGCAAAGATTAATAAAGGTGGAAGGAAATTAAGAATATTATAAGATATGAAAAAAATATGAGATGACTAAATGAGAGAAAAATGATTTTGATAATAAATAGGGAGGAGAAATAATAAGAGTAGGGAATAGAATCAAGGTGAAGAACAGGAGAAAATGAAATTTAAAATGTAAGTAAAAAAAAGTAAAGGTGATGGCAAAATGTAGTAAGAAAAGGGAAGAACATAATATGAAATTTGAAATAAAATTTAAAAAAATAGTGAACCAATAGGAACAAAATTGGAGAACAACCACAACAAGGTCAATAACAATGACAGATGAGCAAAGATGAGCAAAGGTAGAAAGATAATAAGGATATTATAAAAAAGAGAAAGGAGAAGATGCTATTTCTACAGTAAAGTAAAATCAGTTTGAAATGATGGAGGAGAATGGGAGTAAAGCACAGAGTCCAGGCTAAGAAAGGAAAAAAATTTTGAAACTCAAATAAGCAATGCCTGGAGGAAGGCAAAATAGGGTGAAACAGGAGAGAATAACTTGCAAGATTTGAAATTTTAAAAAATAGTAAATAAATAGGAATATTGAGGGAAAGCAGGATTACAATAGTATCCATGCCAGACAAGCAATGATTAATAAAGGTGGAAAGACAATAAGAATATTTTAAGTAAGGGAAGAAGAATGTGAACTGACTAAAGGAAAGAAAAAATGATTTTTAAGAGGATAGAGGGAGGAGAAATAGTAAGTGTAAGGAATAGAAAAAAAAGTGTAGAGAGAGGCAAAATAAAATTTAAAAACAAAAGTAAGAAAGGTTCATAAGAAGGCAAAATGGAGTGAGTCAAGGGAAGAGTACAATGTGAGATTTGAAGCAAAAATAAAATAAAAATATAAAAATATAAATAAAAAGAATAAGAAATAGAAGATAAAATATTGAATTAATTGGAATGCAATTGAAGAAAAAGAAGAAATGTTAAAAGGCTGTGAGGCAGAATAAAATAATACAAATTCTGAAGAAGAAGGAGGTGGAATTCATCTCAGCAGAGTTTGGTGTTTGCCTTCTGTCTACTCCTTCAGGATCCAGGTCTGGATTTTTATCAGCTCAAGTTCATCCAACCCCTGGCTGCCCCAAATGTACCACCTTCATCTGTCTGCAGAGGGGGCTCCTATTGCAATCAAAAGGGTGGGATCCTTGGATATCCCACTGGAGGCATTGTTCAGTCTTCTGGGAAAATTGTGGGTATGGTCCCCTGTCCCTGTGCCACCCATTTTGGTCTGTCTAGCTTATTTCAAATAATTATAGTTAATGTGATTAACTAGCTGTCTCTTTCAAGGGAAACAGCTGTCTCTTTTCAATCTGTGTTAGAGGGTCAGCTTTTTCCTGTTTGATGCTGGTGGCAGTTCTGTGTGTGAGCCCAGGTTGAGTGGGGTCCTGATTACCCTTTGCTGAACTAATTTCTGATCTCCTTGCCTTGCTGGCCTCTGTGGCATAGTGCCCTAGGAACTGGTATATTTTGTCTCCCTGAGAGAAGTACAAAATGGGCCCATTTGGCATTTCTATTCCTCTCTTTCTCCTGCAGATATGTACCCTGTAGGGGGTTCTTGAGCTTGTCCTGCCGGTTCTGCAGAGCTTCTCTGTTGGATGCGGTGCTTGCAATACTGAAGGAGGCGGGGGCTTGGTATGTCCTTCCTTTACCAGAGGTTTGAACTCTGCCCCAGGAAGGGTGTTCTGCCTGGCTGTAAATAATCTCAGAGGCTCAATCCTTGCTTGTCTAATTCCCAGCCCACTGCCCTCATAGTAGACACAGTCCTAAATTCACTGTTTCGCAAAGCCCTTGGCTTGCTAGCCACACTGGGCTGAGGCCCAGAATTCCTTTTGCTGTGCTACTTTCTGACCTCCCTGCCCAGATGTATTTAGTGGGAGATTTTTTAGTGCAGACATTTTGATATGTTATATCATCATTCTTCTTTGTCTCTATATATCTTTTTACCTCACCTTTTTTGTCTCTTTTTTTGTTGTTGTTGTTCAAGTACAATTGTCTCCATTTCCCCCCCACCACTCCCACCCACCCCAGCCATTCTCCCTTGATTTTTCCTTTTATTTCTTCTTTGAACCAGTCACTTTTAAGTAGGATGTTGTTTAATTTCCACTTATTTGTGGGTTTCTTTACCTCTTTTTGCAGTTGATTTCTAATTGCAAAGCATTGTGATTAGAGAATATGCTTGGTATAATTTTAGTCTTCTTGAATTTGTTGAGGCTAGTTTTGTATTCCAGCATATGGTCTATCTTTGAGAGTGTTCCATGTGCACTGGAGAAGAATGTATAATCTGATGTTCTGGGATGAAAATCTCTGCAAATGTCACTTATTTCCATTTGCTCTAATGTGATATTTAAGGTTGATATTTATTTTCTGTTTAGATGATCTGCCTAGAGCTGTCCATAAAGTATTAAGGTCCCCAACTATGATTGTGTTTTTCTCAGTTTCTCCCTTTAGTTCTGTTAGTAGTTGCTTTATATATTTTGGTGTTCCCTGATTGGGTACATATATATATATTAAAAAGTATTAGATCTTCTTCATGTAACATTCCCTTTAGTATTAGAGAATGCCCATCTTCGTCCCTTGTTACCTTTGTTAACTTGGTATCTGTTTTGTCAGATATAAATATTGCTCCATCTCCTTTTTTTGTGGATATTATTTGCTTGAAGAATCATTTTTCCATCGTTTCATTTTCAGTCTAACATTGTCTTTGCATGTTAACTGTGTCTTTTGAAGGCAGCATAAGGTTGGGCTTTTATTTTTTTGATCCAATTTCCTACTCTGTGCATCTTTATTTTTTGATGCAGTCTATTTACATTTTGGGTTATCATTGATATATGAGGATATTCTACATCCATTTTATCTTTTGCTTTCTCGTTGCTCTGTGTCTGCATTTTTTTTCCTTTGTGTTTCTGTCTGTTGTATTTGTTTGCTATATACTTCTCTTCTCTTCTCTTCTCTTCTCTTCTCTTCTCTTCTCTTCTCTTCTCTTCTCTTCTCTTCTCTTCTCTCTCTTTAAAGCAATATGTCTTAGTTTTGGGTTTCTATTTGTGATTACCATTAAGTTACCTATGGTAATCTAAAGGTTTTATATATACAGTAGTATTTTTTTCTTTCGAATGCACCTGATCTCCATTCTTCTTTGAAAATTCATACTTTTACCTCCTCTCTTGTTGTTTTTGTTGTCACAAATTATCTTTGTTTATGCTGCAAGTTTCTTGGTAATCTTACAGTTTTGTGACCCTTTGTCCTTTGCTTCAAGGAGAATAACCCGCTTAGTATTCCCTACAATGGAGGTCTTGTGGTGATAAATTCTCTTAGCTTCTGTATGTGTAGAAAAGTCTTTCTCCTTCATAGGTAATGGATAACTTTGCTGGATAAATTTTTCTTGGCTGGTAATTTCTCTCTTTTAATAGTTTGAAAATTTAGTTCCACGTGTTCTGGCTTATAGTATGTCTGCTGAGAAGTTTAGTGATTACCTAATCAGATTTTCTTTATAGGTTATATTTTTCTCCCTGGCCACCATGACATGAGAATTCTTTCTTAGTCATTAATTTTTGACAGTTTTAATACAATGTGCTTGGAGAAGGCCTCTTTGATTTGTGAGAGCTAGGCATTCTGTTTGCTTCTTGGATTTAAGGACCTCTTTTCATAGGTTTGGGAGGTTCTCATCGGCTAGTCATTTGAATACACTTTTTGTTCTCTTTTCCTTTTTGTCTTCTGGTATGCCTATTATTATGACATTGCTCTTCTGTTGGAGCCAGGTATTTCTCATAGAGTTCTTTCATTTTTGTATGCCATGTCTCTTTCTTCTTCCTTCTGCATCATTTATAGCTTTCTGTCTTTGATATCAGTAATTCTTTCTTCCATTGGTCCCCACTCTATCTTCTGTGCTCTCTAGTTCATTTTTTATTTCTTTTATTGAGTTCTTCACCTCCAGAATTTCTGTTTGGTTATTTTTTAATGGTCTATCTGTTTGGTAAACTACTCATTTTGTTAAATTTGTTTTCTGAGCACATTAAATTGCCTGTCTGTATTTTCTTGCATCTTGTTGAGTACTTTCAGAACTGCAACTTTTAATTCTCTGTCATATAAATCACATATTTCCATGTGTTGAAGTTTACTTTGTGAAGACATTTTCTTTTCTCTTTGAACTGCCTCATTATTTTGGTTATTCATAATATTTGATAAATTCCTTTTCTGTCTAGGCATCAATGTATGAATAGCACTTCTCTGTCAGATTAATACAAAAAGATCTCTTAATTATTTTTTAGTAGGTGACACTAAATCACAAGTTTTTAGATCTGTGTAATTCCAGTGCTCACTCCCTCAGCCTCTCTGGCTGTCGTTAGTGTAGCTGCCATGTGTGAGGGTTGGTTTGGCTTGGGGAACCCTGCCACCTTTTTTGTTTGCCTTCCTGTTAATGGTGACCTTAGACCTTCACAGGGTCCCTTGTGCACTGCAACTCAGTGTCAGTCACAAATTACACCCTTTTCTCAGGGAAAATTGTGATTCTATAGTATGACTTATCAGGTTTGCAGATAATGTGCCTCACAAACTGACACCAAGTGTGATGTATGGCAAACTCTGGGAATCTACAGGCATCCGGGCTTCATGGCTTTACTTCCCTGTCTGAAATGCTGACCGCACAACTATGGCAGCACTCCTGTGCTATGTCTTAGCCCAGTCTTCTGGGCTCAGTCACAGCTTGCACTGTTCACTCTTACAGGAATGCCCACAAAATCTCTCTGCTCTCCTGTCTGAAGGGTGCACTAGTCACAGCTGGATTCCTTCCCCTTCAGGCTGAACTCTGCCATTAGCTCCCAGCTCAGAGTTTCACCTGTGGCTGATCTCAGCTTTTCTCCTTGCATGCCTTCCCCTTTTGTTCCCACTTGCTCACCTTTTGATCTTCAATGCATGAATGTCTTAGGTGTGCTGGTACATTGAACAGGAAATCCTCTGTTTAGTTATAGCTGTTCAAATTGTTGAAACTTCAAGAAGAGAGAAAAAGGGTATCTCTCATGCCACCATTTATTTGATATCACCCCTAAAGTGTATTTTAAAATATATGAGAACTCCAAAACCATCTTCTCATGCAATGAACAGTGGTTAGACTGTTACATAGCCAATTTCACTGGTATACCTCCTGGAAGCCAGAAACAACTTCACTCCCTGCAGTAGAATGATTAATTATCTATTTTGGTACTTGTGAAATAGTAGATTGTGGAGGAATGTGTATATATATATATATATATACACACACACACATATATATATATTCCTCCTATATATATATATTCCTCCATATATATGTATATATATACATATTCCTCCTTTATATATACACATAATTCCTGTTTTACATATAACATATCACATGTAATATGCATTATGAATTATATAATATACATAATATTTATCTATAAAAATAGAATTCATGAATATACAATTATATAATATAAATT
>CM052538.1:106991537-107012348 GCA_028533065.1 Trachops cirrhosus
TCTTGCTGCTTCTAGGATTCTCTCCTTATTTTTAATCCTGGGTAATGCAATTATGATGTGCCTTGGTGTGTTCCTCCTTGGGTCCAACTTCTTTGGGACTCTCTGAGCTTCCTGGACTTCCTGGAAGTCTATTTCCTTTGCCAGATCGGGGAAGTTCTCCTTTATCATTTGTTCAAATAACTTTTCCACTTGTTCTTCCTCTTCCCCTTCTGGTACCCCTATGATTCGGATGTTGGAACATTTAAAGATGTTCTGGAGGTTCCTAAGCTTCTCCTCATTTTTTTGAATTCATATTTCTCCATTCTTTTCTTTTTGGTTGTTTCTTTCTTCCTTCTGGTCCATTGTATTGATTTGAGTCCCAGTTTCCTTTCCCTCACTATTGGTTCCCTGTGCATTTTCCTTCATTTCTCTTATTGTAGCCTTCATTTTTTCATCTAATTTGCTACCAAATTCAATGAATTCTGTGAGTGTCCTGACCACCAGTGCTTTGAACTGTGCATCTGATAGGTTGGCTATCTCTTGGTCGCTTAAAAGTATTGGTTCTGAGGCTTTGATTTGTACTTCTGTTTGACCCATTTATTTTAATCTGGTCGCACCTGTTACATAGTAAGGGGCGGAGCCTTAGGTGTTCACCAGGGCAAGGCAACCTAGTCACTGGGTTGTGACATTATGTCTGGGGGAGGGGCCCAAGAGGAAACAATAGTGCTTGCTCCGCTCTCTGTCAGATTTCAGGCCCTTCTGCCGCTTCCCCCAAGCTAACTGGGCCTTTCTGGTGCTAATTCTTGTGTGGGTCGGCTTGTGTATGTTGTAGGACCCCATGGGTCTCTCTAACGCACTCTCCTGTGAGGTTGGGAGTCTCTCCCTGTGCCTCAACCCCCACAGGTGTTTTCAGTCAGTGCCCTGAGGTTCTCTTTCCCAGCGCTGGGACTCTGGGTTGCATGATCTGTTTCACTGCCCAATTTTGCCTGGTTTATCTGCGCGAATGTGGCCCAGATAGCCGGCCATCTTGTGTGCAGTGCCTTGCTTCACAGTCACCGCCTTGCTGGGTCTGCCAGTCGCCTGTGCACCCAGGGTCCACCCACTGTGGTCTTGTGCTCAGGATGCCTTGTGCACCGGGGATGCATTACGCATCCAGTGCCACCACTTTTCAACTCTCCACCTGGCTGCCAGACTTGCTCTTCCTACCAGTCTGGATGAATGTGTATATTTTAACTCCTTGGCTGTCTGACTTCCATACAGTTCAGTTTTCTGTCAGATTTGGTTGTTTGCTTGTTTCTAAATTGTTGCCGACCTTATCTTAATTGTGCAAGGAGGCACAGTGTGTCTACCTATGCCTCCATCTTGGCCAGAAGTCCTGCATTTTCTATTTCACAAATATGGGGGGATATGATATGTAAAACCTGTGTGCACTACTCATTTTTAGGGTAGTTTCTTTAGCATTTTTAGAGTTGCTGAATTAAGAATATGGAAAGTAGATCACTTACTACTTAGCTTAGAGTCACACGAATAAATGTTAAACTATCACCTTATAATAACAAGTAATTAGGATATGTTTAATTTGGTGATTCTAGTCATTTTCTGATTGAGCTGACAGTGAAGGATATGGCAACTCTTCTCAGTCAGAGAGCCATCAAGGCCCTTTGACCTTTTTTAACAGAGGGACTTATATGCAGTCAGGCCAGTGTGCAATCTCCTATTTTGTACATGAGAAAGCGAGTTTGGTAACACAAGCAGAAAACGGACATCAATGCTCCCTTCTTGGTACTGCTGCTCTGCTGCTTCTGACAACTGTAATCAGGGGAGGGCAAGGAAAACCTAAAACTGTACATGTAGGAGGGTGTCCAGGGAGTAGGAACAAGGGCCAGACTAAACATGGAGAAAACCTAAATGGGATTTGTGAGACCTGCTTCTCATTTGAGCTCCTCCAACTGTAAAAAAGGAAAACAGTATTGTCCTTTGACAGATGACAAGCATAGATGCAATAAGAAATGGAGAGGGAAACAAAGGGAATTTCCTTCCCCTTTCCATCTAAGATCTTTTGTAGTATCCTGAGATTTTGATGAGATGAATTAAAATTTATTTGAGTAATAGAGTTTGAGAGTTGTTTTAGGGATAAAACAATTAAGAATAAAAATCACCATGTTAAAAATAACTTGTAACCCTCTCCAGGTGGCTTAGTTAGTTGGAGCATCATCCTGTACAGCAAAACATTTTGGTTCAATTCCTGGTCAGGGCATATATGTGGGTAGCAGGTTCCATCCACTGTCCAGGTGCATATGGGATGTTTCTCTCTCTCTCTCTCTCTCTCTCTCTCTTCCTCTCATTCCAGAAACAGTAATTTAACTCTTCTGGAATTCATTCACTACCTCCTAAAAGGTGAATCTGGAGGCTGGCACTGTAAGACTAGTACAGAGATCCAAGAGAAATAGATATAGATATGAGCCACATTTGATCATGTTTTTCATTGCTAATGGTTTCCCATTGCAATTAGAGTAAAATCAGCCCCGAAGTCCTACAAGATCTTGTTCTCTCTCCAGTATCCACTCTCTCCTCTCTCTTCTGCCCCACACTTTCCTACCTGTTTTCTCCACTTTGATCACACTGACATATTTTCTTCAAATGGGCCATAGCCATTATCTCCACCTGGAATATTTTTCTTCAGATGCAGGTATGGTTGCCTCCCTGTCATTCACTTTCTAACTTCAACACATTTTCTCCAGGAAGGTTTCCTGTATGCCCTATCTAAAAACCCCATAACTGGTCACTTGCTAAATATAAACATGTTTTATTTTCTAAATAGCACTCATCCCTGCCTGAGATTTGTTTTATTTGTTTATTGTCTGCTTCCTTGCACTTTCAGCTTCACATGTGAGTTCCCTGAGGAGAAAACTCTGCTTCTTTGTTCACCCATGGTTGTAACAGAGTGAACTCTCAATTAATGGTGGGGCAGAAGTTTGATTATGTACATATCTGATACTTACTAGAACACTTAGGCCTTAATCTATAGAAATCAAATTGTTAAATGCAGCACTATAATGGAATGATTTCATAAAGCTATGGTGAATATGAGATTTTCAGGAAATCTTTTCAAATAAGATGTGATATTTCAACATATTTTATCTTTTTAAAAATATTTTACTTATTTATTTTTATAGATAGGGGAAGGGAGGGAGAAAGAAAGAGAGAGAAAATTAATGTGTGATTGCCTCTCACAGCCCTCCCCTACTGGGGACCTGGCCTGCAACCTAGGCATGTGTCCTGACTGGTAATTGAACTGGCAATCTTTTGCTTCACAGTCTGGTGCTCAATCCACTGAGCTACACCAGCCAGGGCTCAACATATTTTAAACTAGTTTACAAATTATCCTCTGCTGTTTTAACTCAACACAAAGCTTTAGCTATTATAAATTTATCTAGACTTAATTTAGAACTGTTTTAAAAAAGTTTTGTTTTTCCCTCCAACTCCAAAAGAAATTGGTAAAGTACTATTTATTGTATTAAAGATGTTTAATAAAATAAATGGTTGATCTAATGGTTTTGTTTTTTAAAGCAGAAAACAATACAATGATATTGTGCAGAAATATATTTAACTTGATAAATGCAATCAGCATCATCACCAGATGCAATTTTAACTTTTGCTTGATTTACTTACATGTCAGTATGTTTATCCATGTCTGTTCCAGGCACAGTGAAATAGCATGACTGATAAACTAATTGCAGTGTCTTTACAACCTTGTCCTGTTTCACTTGGTCTAATTGCAATAGATCTCTTCCCACCTCTAGAACTCCAGTCTGCCCCCAACACACGCCTCATTCCTTGAACATAATCCAATCTCCTCAGTGACTTCAGTGACAAAGAACTGATCATATTTGTCCCTTTAGTAATATAAATCAATTGTCCCTGTTATTCCAAGGACAAATTACTTATTGTGGTGCAAAAATTTTTCAAGACTTGAACCTCTTTCCCTCATACACCCTACTTCAAGCTATATTATTCTAATGACCATTCTTTGCCTTGTCTCTCTATATCTGCACATATTATTTATCCTGCCTGAGACATCCTATGAATTCTTACCTTTTCCAGATTTGTGTAATTAATTCCTAATCACCATTGAAAACTTGTAACAGGATATAGAGTGAGGGTTCCTGAAAATAGGAACATATTCCCCACAAACCTTAATTGCAGGGAAGAGAGGAGTGGATGATATAGCATTTAAGATACTTTTCATAACAATGACAAGTTAATAGTGGTACTGTATCCCCAGACAAAGGTGTATGTGACTTTAAGAGCATCTAGTGACTCGTGACATAGCCAGAGGAGGCAGATAGCCCTATGTCATGGGGAACTCTTGCCCTGACTAAATATGGCAGCTGAAAAAAGGTAAAAGATACAGGGGAACTGGAAAAAGTAGCACATAATAGGAAAGGCTGGATATAAGGTCACATAGGAAGCTCAAGGCAGAGCATTTAAAATACAGACAGTTTGAAAGAGAAGGTGTTTTTCTACCATGCAGTCTGGGGTAGTAAGGAGGAAGCTACCATGCAGTCTGTAGTGAGATAGCAGCCATGCAGGCTGGAGGAAAGGGCGTAAGGAGAGAACTGTTGGTGATGTGTAGGGGCCTGCCTAACCAAGCACAGATTTGTGGCAGGTGCTTGGAGCTGAACTGAGACTGTTGAACTGCAGACTTCTGTTCTATGAAGGATGTATGGAGAAGTCACTCTCTTGGGATGTGTGCCTCCCTGGATTCCACCATGATCCAGTGTAACACAGCACATATTTCCAAGAACCATTACATGGAGACTGAGAATAACATACTGCAGATCCAGAAGGAGAGAGCTGCTGCAAGAGGGTGGCAACTCTGAAACCCACAAGAACACCTTCCAGAGGGATGGAACCTCTTGGCAGAGCTGGGTTTAGAACAGATAAGGATATGGGGAATTTCTGGGTATGCTTTTGGTTTATGGACTGGCGAGGAGCAAGGGAAGTCCTAGTATCCTGGGAGAACAGAGCTCTGAGCAGGAGTGCTCTCAACACCCTGCTCAAGGTTGGAGTCCTATAAATAAAAGCCTGTTTCCTTCAATACTAATTGTTGAATCATGCATCAAGGTGCCATGTGAATGAATCCCGGTTTGCTTGGTTACAACTTCAGCCCTCTTATTTTTCCTTTTGAGTAACTTTCTCTGAACCCTATATTCATTCATCCCCTTATCATAGCACACACTGCATTTTTTTCAGAATTGTATTTATTTGTCAGTCTGCTCAGTGGATTTTTGAAATTCTTGAGGAAAAGTGACTTTGCCTTATATTTTATTTCTCTAGCATGGTAATGGAAACATAATAGATGTTTAATAATATATTTGTAAAATAAATTAATATATCAAAAAGAAGATAAACAAATTAATTAATAATTTTAAATTAAATGCAATGGCATTTAAGCCATTATACCTTGATAATATTTTATCTAGTTCACTGTATCCATCAGATCTGACACAGGTCTGACATATGCATGGAACTTAATAAACATGCATTAAGTAAATGGACACAGTAATTTAACATTAGGCAGTAGATATGGTTTAGCAATTTAAGTGAGCCTCTGTGGAAAGTCTACCCATTAGGATAGTGAAGTGATTTAAAAAAAAACTTTGGATTTAGGGCTGATTGATGTCTCTAAAGTTCACTCATATTTTCTAAAAAAAATATGGTATTTTTCAAACTAAAGAAGGCAGTCAATATATAATATTCAACATATGCTCTGACATTTAATAAATGAACAATTAAATGCAAGATGATACTAGTGTCCTTTCTACTGCCATGTCTGCTTTTCCTTCATTTCCTCCCTCTTTCCCCTGCACTGCTAGATGAGAGAGAGATTGTTAAAAATGATAAGGAAAAAGATGAAACAATGTGTTTGAGTATGAGTAATAGCAAAGTGACACACTTTCTGAACTCCTCAGTTATTTATTTTATGTGTCAATTTGACTTGGCTAAAGGATGCCCAGATAGCTGATTAACATATTACTTGAGTGAGGCTGTTTTTGGAAGAGTTAGCATTTGAATTGGTAGACTTTAAAGATGACAATTCATTAGTATGGGTGGTCGTCATTCAATCCATTGAGGGAACAGTTGAGCAAAAAGGCAGAGAAAAGACGAATTAGTTCTCTCTACTTGAGCTGGGACATCCATCTTCTCCTGCCCCTGGACCAGTGATGCTCCTGATTCTCAGATCTTTAAATTCAGACTTGCTCTTGTACCATTGGCTCCCTAGTTTTCAGGCCTGTAGTTTTAGCCTGGAATTACACCACCAGCAGCTTCTCTGGGCCTCCAGGAGATCATACAACTTCTTAGCCTCCATACTCATGTGAGCCAATCCCTCATAATAAATCTCTATAATATTGGTTCTATTTTTCAAGAAATCCCTGATGAATACAGTTATTAAAGCATAACTGCTGAACTCTGAATGAGTAATGCCTTCACAAGAGCAGAAATAGTAGAAAACTCTCAAAGCTACACCACTGAATTATTATATATAAACAAATTATATATTGGAAGTAGTATATTTATAGTACATCTTTACAAATTGAATAGCACTATTCAGCCAAATACATATTTTAATGGAAATTAAATTGGAAATAATCAGTGACAGAAGTAAATATTGAGAATATAAATTCCTATGCCCATATGAGTATGAATTGCCAGGCCACCCACATATCAGCAATGGAATCCAAGAATTCTTGAGAAACATGTTTGTTGCCTCCAGCCTCAAATTCATGACATTAATTTTCTAATTAAGCATGCTTGTCTCACTGTATTTTGTGTTCCTACAATCTGATTTGACACTAAACTAGTTCAAATTGTTTTATGTTTTCAGCCTTTCGATTCATTGATATGCATTATACAACACACTCTTTTTCTTTCCAGCACAACCAAATAGGAAATCCCTCATTTGTATTCTGTACAGTTTGGGTAGCAATCTGGGTTTTCTGTCAACATTCCATGATGCTATGTTCAGGGGACTCATTCTCCAGAATGCCAGAGATATTTATAGACTTGACTGGCAAGATGGGCTGATGCAACTTTGCCAGCAATTACTTGCAGTATTTACAAATGAGTCATCTCATAAGCAGCCCACCACCGCAGAAACTGATTGCTCTTTGTGTTCACACAGTGATGATAATAAACAGCCCGGATATAAAGAAAGATTAACACAAACTTTGCTGCACTCATGTAGATTGCACTATAACATTTTGAGTCACCTAAACTTGAGGTGCTAGCACAGTTTTTGTGCAATGTTCCCACCCCCCAAAAGTAATTTATCATTGTTGTAAAAGAATCACATTCTACATAAGCAGGTCTCATGATAAAAAGTACTTAGAATATTTTTTCGTAATTTTCCACCAGAATTTATATAAATTCCCTATGCTGGGAAAGAAAACTGCAAAGTTAAGGAAGGGGTTCAGAGAAAACTTAAGCCAAAATTTAAGTCTTCTAAATTGGAAATAATAAAGTTTTACAACTTAGACGGTAAGTGTGTCAATCACGAAAGAATGGGGTTGGGTGATTTTGAACCCTAATGAATGCTCATCACATGTATGTCTTTTTGTCTCTGCACATGGAAGTTGACTATCATGGAATTAAGACACAAAACAGGAAGACAGAACTTTGCATGTACCAATTTTTCTTCCCCCACTGTGTCCTTCTCCCTTAGACCCAACTCCTTAACTCTCTACTTGGGCCTTTATGTGATGGCTCTCATCACATAAAGAAGAAAACATTAGAAGAATGTTTCCTCTTTTTTGATAATTTTCAATATATTTTAGAAGAACAAACTTTCCTTCCTTTTCTTTTGTACTGATACCAGGGATGTCTAAGAAACAATGATAGTGAGAAGTCATAACCTCTAGTTGTGAATCAAATGTCAGAGACCAGAGTATTTTTACAAAAAAAGTAAATATACCATGAGTATATGAAATGTCAAGATTTATATAAACTATGTTGTAGTAAAATAAATATAATACTGACATAGCAGAAAGTGAAATAGGTAAGCAGATGATAGACTTGATAAACACTCTCTGAAAAGAGGAAAAAAGATTGAAATGGTGGCATTTATGGGGAAAAAGAGGTAATACATGAGAATAAATTATTTTAAAACAGAAGAGTTGATGTCTCTGGAAGAGAGAATCAAATAAATGAAACAATTTAAGACATGATATAACAAAGCTTCCCTTATCTAAAACATGTTTAAAACTAGTACAAAGTTTTATTTAAAAAGTTCATACTTATACACATATTTTACTTTCAAAAACAAAGAAATAATTCAGTAATTCTTCAAGCACAGAAAATTAACATGCAAAGATACCAAACAAATCTTACTTAGAAAAGAATAAAAGTCAAACTGATTGAAGATTACATTATGACCTTAAAAGCCAAAAGACAATGAATAACTTCTAAATTTAGGAAGATTGAAGTGGTGTGGAAGCCATGCTGTAGTGCATGGGTGAACAAACAAAAAGGTGTTTTCAGATCTTCAAGTATTCAGAAAACTAATTATGTTTACTTCTAAATTAAATATTTGATTCCTTGCATGCCATTAGATTTCAGAAAGAAATGAATTGAAAGAGAAAACTCAGCATTGGGAAGTAATAATTAAAAATAGACCAGGCACAAAGAATGAAAACATAAAACATAAGAAATTAGGAGTAGGCTTACAATCTTAGAAAAATGACATTCTTTGAAATGTGGTATGTGTAAATGTGTGAGTGTGGGGAAGTATGGTTGTGTGTGCATACGGATATGTTCAGCTCTTAGGGTTCTGTCTGGCAAACTGGTGCCCACTTCTGCAGTCTTTTTCTACTATAATCTATCCTAGGGTAATTCTTCCTTCATTTTGCTTATTAGCTAGCTCTCATCAGCTTGCTGTTTTCCATAAATTGGTTGAAAATCTTATTCCATTAGTGCAATACCTTTTCATTTTCTTACTACAAACAGATTTATTTTGTTCATTTTTTTTATAGAGAGACAAGATAGATGGGAAGCAGTTCCATTTGTCAATTTGCCAGGGATTAAAAATAAACTAGGGTGCCATTCCTTATTCCTGAAAGCACATTCCTTTCTCTGTATCTGAATTTACAGTTAATTGCAGCTAATGAAACTGATATGTAACTGAGAGATTGAAATTTTTAATAGAAATCTAAACATTTGTCATTGAATAATCCATTTCACTTCTTTTTCTTTTTCAAACTTATTAGTTATTGTACAAATAAGAATGGATTTATATCAACACATTTACAGTAAATGCTAGAGTTTACTCTCTGGTTGTATATGTCACATTGATGGAAACTGTGTTTTAGAAATATTTCAGTAATGCTAGAAATATTTAAATTCAAATTATTTCTGTATTTAAAATGAGCTAAGGCTTAATTTTTTTACATATTTTTAAAAAAATCAATGAAAGGAATGATTTCATCTTTTGCAATATCATCTATATCATGCATATTTAACTGTAACACTCTTACCTCAGTAAGTTTCATAAGCTCTGGAGACTCAGATATGATAGTTTGTGGGAAAACTACATACAGTAAGTCAGAACTCTTGGGGTTTAGCTATAGTTCTCCAATCTCTTGGTGTCTTGGGCCTGTCTCAGCCTCCCTATGTTATAGTTTTCTAACTTGGAGAGCATTGTGTTAAGTGAAAGAAGCCAGGCAGTGAAAGACTAATACCATATGATCTCACCTGTAAGTGGAACCTAATCAACAAAACAAACAAGCAAGGGAAATATAACCAGAGACATGGAAATTAAGGTAAAACTGACAGTAACCAGAGGGGAGGTGGGAAGAGATAATGGGGTGGGGAGGGGGAAGGGTTTTCAGGAACAACTATAAAGGACACTTGGACAAAACCAAGCTGGGGTGGGGTATCAGGGGTGGGAGATGGGGATGGCTGCAGTGGGGAGCAGTGGTGAGGGGAAAATGGAGACAACTGTACTTGAACAACAATAAAAAAAAGTTTTAAAAAAAGAACATAAGGTAAGTAATTTATTAGGTCTTTTTCTTGTGTATATCTTTCCAAACTTTAAGGAAGTAGTTTGACAAGTATAGCAATTTTTCAAATACCATTATGAACAAATTTATTACAGTTTAATCATCAATGGCCTAGTTTCATGAATATCTGTGATCATATAAAAATTCTTCAAGAAAATCATGTAAGGAAACACACTTTAACTTAAAATTGAAGCCATAATAGAAAAACAATTAGACATTAAAATTATCTAAGAAATTGACTGCTTAGAAATATAAACACTGATTCCAGCTTTATTCCTGGAGTTGATTAGCAAAGGCAAGAAATATTGCAAGGAATAAGCAAATCCTACTGTGCTTCATTTCATTAACTATTTCATTCTATTTTTAAATGTCATGTATGCATTTCAGGACACTATGGAATTCAAAATAAAATGGTATGTCCATGGAAGTCATATATCTTAAGATACATCTTAGTAGGATAATATCACGAACCCTTCTGCATCAGGTTTTTTGTTTGTTTTTTTAAGGAAATACATTTTCCCTTCCTCTTGTTTCTGGTCTAAATTTTCATTTCTAACAAATACCATGTGCATACTTTCTTCTCAAAGAAACTGTTTATGTGAAGTCCTGTGGCTTAGTGCCTGAATTCTGGGTCCAAGAGGGTATAGTCACTAAGAAGCAAGGGCTTCCATTTCAAATATACTTCAGAGAGATGTGGTATTATTGCAACTTTAGGTACAATTCTTCTTTTTTTCTTTTGGAAAAACTATGCTTGGATCTTTTAGAGATAAAAATTTACCTCTAGAAGTCTAGCTTCTAGACTCAAGGATGTGGTCACGTAGTTATAAGTTTGGAGTAGAATTCAATCCTTTTAGTGAATGCTCCTTGAGGAAAGAAAATAATTTTACAGCATGAAGTTTCTCTATGCCTAGAAAAGAGAAGGAAGTTTCTTGTTCTGATGGTGTTGTAAAAGGTTGAGGTCCAAGAAGTTGCTGACATGATACAAGAAGCAACAGGCCAGCAACTCAAGGGAAGAACTGTGATTAATTTTGTGTCTGAGCAACAAGTGCCCAGATTTTTTGGATAAACATTATTCTGGATGGGTCTGTGAGGATTTTTCTAGATGAGATTGGTATTGGAATCTGTAAACTGACTAAAAGAGGTTGCCTTTTCCAGTGTGAGTGGGCCCATCCAATCCATTGACAGTCTGCAAGCGGGGCATCAGTTTTCTCCTGCCTTCAGACTTCAGTTAGAATTTATAGTATCAGCTCTCCTGGATCCCAGGCCTAAGATGACTGACTTCAGGACTTCTCAACTTCTATGATTATGTAAGCTAATGCCTTATAATAAATGTCTTTATACACACACACACACACACACACACACACACACGCATACATCCACATCTTCTATTGGTTCTGTTCCTCTGGAGAATACTGACTAATACAGAATCCCTCATACAAGAGAGCTTCCTCTGGATGTCAAGTGATGTCTTCCCAAAATTGGGAAGAGACTCATTCTCCTACATTTGTGCAGAACCTACCACCACCTTGGCACTCATGCTAGTGGTAGTCTGGAAGGAATTGAGAGACTTGTTCCTTGGCATTCAAGTAGGCATTCTAACAGAGGACAGTGGAAGGAACACCAGATACTTGATAGCTTAAATAGGAAGCCTGGTCAGAAATATTTAAGTGGATTTGTTACTGAGATACAAATTCAGGGGCTCTATAATGACTGGAAGTCATTTTGAAGGCTGCCTGAATCTATGTGTAGTTTTAGAAATTTTTTATATTTAGACTATAAATATAAGTGAGACTAAAGTGTACTGTTTTGTACATAAGTTACACAAAATATTCTTGAACTTGGGTGACTAACTGCTTATCCTATTTCACTCAAAATCTGTGTGGCTTCCTGCCCTTTCTCTGTCAGTGAAGCACTCATCCAAAATGCTCCCCGTGATCTTAACCACACTGTGAAAAAGATTGAGCAGTTTCCACTTTTAGTTACATAATTTTATTGAGTAGCCAAGGGAAGGTGGCAGTCTACCTCTGGTTAACAAAATAAAAGGAAGAAAAAAAAATGTCCTTCTACTTATTTGGGGATAGAGGCAACTATTTCAGAACATTATTTTTATGGAGATGTTTTATCACCCACTCTACATGTAGCAAGTTAATCCAAAATGTTGCCTCATTAAGAATAAAGCAATTAAAAATAACTACAACTGCATAACTGCACCACTGTTTTCAGATGCCTAATTACAGAATCTCTTCAGGGTGATGGAAATGTCAGCTCATTAGAACACAGTTTTTATTATTAGAAGCAGACTACAGCTAATATAAAAGGTGCCATCTTGAAATTAGCCATTTTCCATGACAGGATATATGACTAAATTACTGTTTCCAAGTCCTTAAATATACATTGATACTAATTCTGGATGAGGTTTATTCCTTATGGCAACAATGTGAAGGATAGAAAGACAAAGTAAATGTAAGTTATGCCAAAGTATTTAATAGGATGATTTCAAATTCTTACTGTAAGAAAAAATAATATATGCCTTCATTTTACAGAGATTGTAAGTTCTCTTACCTTATCTATGTAAGTTGAAGTTTTTCTGGGGCTAGGTACTAGTCCTTCAATTAGGCAGCTGTTTTCTTGCACTGTAATTTTAAAAAAGTATCTTTGACTATTAGTACTTAGTGGAGATGAGTAATATTGGGCACATACACTCAGGAAATGAAAATCACATACTGTTTTTTATCTGGAACATACATGACACCTACCTCTGAGTGATTCTGAAGGCTCATCAGTCACCCGGGGAGGCCTGGCAGATGCAAGACCCTGTCGCTTGTTTCCTCCTGGCTGAGACACTAAAAGGATTCTCCTAACTGCATGGCATTCAGTACTGCTGCCAGCATATGCGTTAGTAATGATGGGTGTGCTAGTCCAGTGAAGTGTGCACGATTCTATCTCTGTGTTCAAACAGGTTGACAAAACAACTTCAAAATTTCTGTGGAAATCATTCGTTGTCATGCAGTCTGGTTTCCAATCTTTATCTTTCAAAAAAGCTGAGGAACCACCTGCCCATCCCTTCCCCAGTCTGGACTTTGGTTTCTCCAGTGTAAAATCAGACTTGACTTGTATGGTCCCTGAAGTCCCTTCCAGTGTGGACATTTGATAACATGATTTTAAGGATTCAGTCTCTCTCAGCTTTCAAAAGAATTGCATTTTCCTTTTCTACTCATTAAAGTGATTTGTACTGCTACCCTCCTCTTCTATCTGTTACATTTGAAGAGCTGAGGTCTGTCCTCCCTCCTCATCAAAAGGAGCTCTGCATGCTCTGTAGGAGAACAGGAAGATTTGGCCCTCATGGCATTAGTGTGAGGCAGTAGATATCTATTTCCCCTGGCCATCTAGTGAAATGAGTGAGTCATATCAGGATTCTATCTCAAAGTGACTAATGATATCTCCTACAATACTAAATGACTTTTTTTTTCTGCTGGACCAGAACTGATGCCATATCCCAAAGCTGAGAACAAAATTACTGTGTACCCCACAGTCTGAAGTGAAAACTCCCTGAGCATGTGAGATCAGCCGGTTTTCCTCAAGGTTAACTGAAAGGGCTTACCAACTCAACATCTTGCCTCTGCCTCCACCCTCAAGTTGACATAAGATGTCAAGAATGTTATCAGCTTCTTAGGGAGTAAAGAGTCCATGCATAAGAGTCCTAAAGCCAAGTGACCCTCCCCCCACAATTCACTTGTAAAGACTAAGAGTTCTTGCAAAAAATGACATTGACAATCTTGTTCTCCAGCTTGATGCTTACCAAGACTCAGAACCTGCTGACCCCCAGCATCTAGGTAAGATGTCTGGGTCCCAAGGTGGGAGTGAACAAAAATTGTCCTTATGATTTCTTAACTACAATCAGTGGGCTTACCAGAGGGGAAGAGGTACAGGCAGCTACTGCGCTAAGTAAAGGCATGCACAGCTTGTTGGCGTATACCGAGGGCATCTCCATGTGAAGACCACTATGTAAGTAGAGTGCTAAAGATTAATAAGAACAGATGAAATCAGAGAGGCCTTCACTGGCAAGTCAGAAACCCATGACTTGGCCTAGCTGTTCTCCCTGCTCCTTGAGCCCTATGCTGGAGGCCCTGCATAGAAAAGAGAGAAGGAGGAAGTGACCTGAGGCCAGACCAGAGCCTTCTCTGTCTTTGAGAGCCACAGCCAGGGAGATACCTACCCTCAGGCAGGGGGAAAGATCAAACATTTAGCTGAGTTGAGAATAAAGTTTTAAAAATAAAAACAACCAAATCTTTATATGAAAATAGCCAAGTAACTACTGAAATGAGGTTGTTTCGTTAACACAAAGTGACAGACACTTTGTAATGGAGCCAAGATATCTTGATGCTTTCCTAGTGTGAAAGGAGGATTCATCAGAATGCATTTGGAAAAAGTTATTAAAAATCAATTTCATACTCTCAAGAGTTAAGACTCCTGCAAAATTCAAGAAAAGAGACAGCCTTTCCCTTCACTCAGCTTGGGACACGTATGGAATGGAACTCACTTCTTTGGCTTTAAGCCATAGAATGTATTTTTAATTTCCCAGTTTCTCACAGCTGCCCAAAATTCTGCATCTAAGTTGAAAAATTCAGAGAGAAAGAAAGGTATGAATGAGACCCAGATCATTTATTGTGGCATGGTAAAATTTCTTAATTTTAATTATAAATCTAAGTAAATAATTCCTCCTTTCAGTTTCCTAGGTATGTGCTTTCATTTCCAATATTCCTGGCAACTAGGCAAGTGTGTGTGGTGTGTGACAATTTTGGAACAGCAGGTCTCGCATAGCAGGGAGCTTACCCATTGATTTATCATTGATTACACTTGTATTTTAAAAGTTAACTCTATTTCCTTCTCATGCTAATGTTACACAAACTGACATCTGTATACTTTTAACTCACGCTCACTGCCACACTTAGACCCATTACTTGGTGTTTTTAAAGAATATTCTTTGGACAAATATGTAATTCACTGGTCCCCACAAGGAAATAGGACTCAGGACAAAGAAAAATGGCATTATTGACTGCTTCTTTAATTAATACAGGATCTCATATGCAACAATTTGAGTCTAAAGATTATAAGAAAATACTCAGAAACAAAAAAGATACTATCTTAAATATACACAAATCTTAATAAAAACTTATTGTTAACTAAAATTAGATACCCAGACAAGCTGCAAAACTGAATCCAGGTGGGAAAAAATAATCCTTCAAACTAGATCTGCTGTATCAATGAGTTTGTAATCTGAATGAAGAAGTGACTAATGTTGAGAAATTATTTTAAGATGAAAATATTTCTGTGTGTTGTGGCTGTCATCACCTTGACTAGGTGAACTGAATTTTTTCATACCTTAAATGTTAAAAATTTAAATCTCAGTTCTACCTCTTTTAGCTGTGTGAACTTGAGGTTAGTCCCATTTCCTTCTAAATTATTTTCTAATTATTTACTACCAAATATGGCACATAGGAAATCAGCAAAATTCATTGTAAATATTAGAATATCAGTATGATGTGATTTAATAGATAATGTTCACATACACACAACCTGAACATAGGATTCTTCCATGCTGTGTTTGCATGTGGTTTGTGGCTTCAATCAGAATATTAGAGGTAGATGGATGTGTCCTTCTAAAGTTTTAAAGAGGAGAATTGAATTACTTATATTTTCATAAACTCCTGACTTATTACAGTGCTGTCAGAAGAATTTTGTTGAAAAATCAGAGTGCTACCTATAAAAACGCCATTGAAACAGAAGTACATTAATGTTTATGCTATAAACATTATAAGCAAATGTGGCAAACTAGTTTTCTCTGTATTTCTGACATTATGCCCTTGTCAGTTATATCCCTGGATTATTACTAATACAGTTTAAGGCTCTATTTATATTAAGTGAACACATTATGAAACAATTGGTTGGTTGAGAATTCATAAAATAGCAATAGCAACTTCTAAATGCACTATGTCTCTATTGTTAAGGTAGAGGTTAGGTGGCTGTAAAAATAGACCTAAAATTTTCAGTAGCCTAACCAAAAGGCATTTATTTCTCTCTCAGGTAACCAGCAGGAAGTAAGCATGCCTATAATCATGGCTTTTGTATCTGAACCCAAGAGGGCAGGTCCAATTCCATCTCATACCCAGGAGGAAGGGGAAAGAACCAGATGAGAAAACATTTAGTACTTCTGAGGGCAATTTTCCCATTTGATACATGTCATGTCATAGATATTCTGAAGACTAGAACTTAGGCACGTGTAGGACACAAAATATGCTTTTTTAACTGAGTGCTTAGTAATGCTAGCACTGAAGACAGTGATGGTGAAAATGTTGACTTAAAATCTGTGTGCAAATAAATCTTGAGCTTTGGTTACATTACTAAGAGCTGATTAAAAACAAGATAGATTATAAAATTTCTGAGTTTTCAGAAGAATTATATTGCCAACCACACCAGAAATCTGGCATGTAAAGTCCAATGGTTTCTACATCTAAAATAACCTCAGGCCCCAAGTCCACAAAAACAATGTGTGAAACTTGTAATGTGGCAAAGAAGGTCATGTTGTATAATATCCAAGACATGTGATATGTGAAACATAGAAAAGGAAGGAGTATCCAGATGGAAAGTCTAGCGTTACAAAGGACAATGAATAAAAAGGTCCCTCTGTGAGAGCTGAACTCAAGTCTCAAAGAGGAACTTGTCTCCATGGCCACACAATAAGGTCCCCATGGTTCTGCTCTGTATGTTCTCAGCCAATGATAATAACCATTTGAAAGTCTTCTCTTTTCTAAAGGAGAAACGTTTTGTTTTGGTTTTATTTATGGTTTTATTTTGCTGTTCTCTTTTGGTAGTTACCCTTTTTCTTCCCGACCATCCCATATCACTAGATGTGATAAATATTTAATTTATAACTCACTGGACCAGGAGGAGCCAAATCCAGATTGTAGGCAAGGGAGGCTGTGACTGAGCAGATTTTAGGATAACATGGCCTCATGTCCAGCTTTCAACCCCTTAACTGTGGAAATCATCTAGAGGCCTGTGCGATGTGTAAACAAACTTTAGCATTTTCCAAGAGTGAACTGCTTTTGACAACTGCAAACACCTAGGGAGATTTTCTGGGTAAATGGAGATAATTCCGTTACCAAAGGAGCCTACTTTCTCTGATTTATTTTTATAGTGCTTTTAGTATTCACTGTGACCTGGGAAATGTCACGGTGACCTTCATCCAGGAAACTTATTATAGACCATTGCTACATTTTGATCAGAGTCTACTGAAACCTCGAATGTAGCCACTTTTTCACCTATGATTTTAGTCTTCTTGCTATGGTCTTCATCGAATGTGGCTGTATCTTTGGTGTGGAACAGCAAACATGACCTTGAATCTTCATAATCAGTCTGACTCCTTTTATCATACATAGCATCAATTCTATTCATTTTTACAATTATTTCAGTTACTTACCTCTCACTCTAAGAAAATTCTGCCATCTGGACACTTTATAAAGCCAATTTAACAGTTATAGCACTATGTTAAATTTAATAAAATATTCACTTTGTCTTTTCAAATTACTGTCACATACCTAATGTAACTGAGAGGATTGTCAGGAGAGCAAACTCCTTCAATGCACATATTGAAAGCAGTAAAATCTAACCTTAATTAGCACTTGGGAGTAATTGCTTCTCTACATTACTAGGGAAATGCTGGGAGTTGGGTGTCTTCTTTGCAGGGTGGATAATCTAATGGTGTCTTATACTGGACTCTTCTAAAGATAATGAGTTCATTATCTTTAAGTTTTTAACATTGAATTCAATCACTGATAAAATTAATGCTCTGTTGAATTTTTATTGAAAGCTTTAAAAAAAATAAATAGTACTGTGCCATCTACAGTTTCTTCTGGTTGAGTTGTATTTCTTTAGGCACACTGCCTTAGATTACCTAATAGCTGAAATTTCCCATCAAACAGTATTGGAAAGAACATGTTAAGGTCAGCAAGCATAAAGAAAATTAATGAATGAAAACTGGATATAAATCAGGTTGTATAGAAAGCACACACTGAATCCTTTTTTGAATTTTTGAAATTTAAAAAAAAATTAGATTTGGTCTCTTCATTTGTGTGCTAATACATCCTATTAAACTCAAAATGATTTAGGATGCACTTTGGACAATTTTTGCATATAATATATTTTATCAAAAATATATTAGGCTTGACTCCTTAAATCACGTGTATTATACTTGAGTAACAGTTTGCAGTTTATATATTATTAAAATAACTTAATTTTTTTCTAAAAAGATTTTATGATCGGAATAAAATGATAACCTAAAATATCCAAAAATAGCACCGTTTACATTGTGACACTTGTCCTTTGAGACATTATATTATGAATATTTTTATATTTTTGAATTTATTTTTATTGTTGTTCAAGCACAGTTGTCTCTATTTTCTCCCCACTACTCCACCCTGCCCCACCCAGCCCAGCCTCCCATCCTCGATCCTGCCCCCATTAGTTTTGTCCATGTGTCTTTTTTACGTGTTCGTGTTCTTTGATGACCCCTCCCTTATTTTCCTCCGTTATCCCTCTCCCCTCTGGTTACTGTCAGTTTGTTCTTTATTTCAATATCTCTGGTTATATTTTGCTTGCTTGTTTGTTTTGTTCATGAGGTTCCACTAAGAGGTGAGATTATATGGTATTTGTCTTTCACCACCTGGTGAAAATGTGAATTATGAAAAAGTGAATTATGCTATTTCACTCAGCATAATGATCTCCAGTTCCATCCATGCTGTTACAAAGGGTAGGAGCTCCTTCTTTTTTTCTGCTGCATAGTATTCCATTGCTGCTATTAACACTGGGATGCATAAGTTCTTCTGAATTAGTGTTTCAGGAGTCTCAGGGTATAATCCCAGTGGTGGAATTATATTAGGCTGCATATGTATTATACTTTTGCAATTGTCCTACATGATTAACACTTTTTTTCTTCTTGTAACATTGAGCTAAAAGTAATACAAAAGATACTTCGTTTGTGTAAACCTGATGAGCGTACAGCATTGGCAAGGTTAAGGAACTAGCTCAGTGATCAACAGATGCTGAGTAGTGAAGCTGGGCTTCAAAACTGTTCAGCAGATGCTCCCACCTGCATTCATAACCACTGTAGTACTTGTTTCTCCTAGATCTAATTCTATATTCCCTTTTTCTTGTGAAGCATCGTTGACATTTAACATTATATTATTCTTAGGTGTACAACAGTCCTTTGAAATTCATGTATCTCATGAATTATAACCTTTGTAAGTCAAAAAGCCATCACCATACAAAGTTATTACAATATTAGTAACTATATTCTTTATGCTATACATTACATCCCAGTGATTTATTATTTTATAACTGGAAGTTTGTACTTTTTAAAAAATACTTTTTTATTTTTCAATGATAGTTGACATACAATATTATATTAGTTTCAGGTACATAGCATAGTGATTAGACATTTATATAACTTATGAAGGGATCAGCCTGATAAATCTAGCAGCCATCTGACACCATACATGGTTATTACAATATTACTGACTTGTTCCCTATGTTGTGCTATGTTACATCCCGTGACTGATTTTATAACTGGAAATTTGTACATCTTTAATCCCTCCCCTCTTTTCACCTATCCCCCAAACTTGTTCCCAATTTGACAACTATCAATGTACTTTGTAGCTATGAGTTTATTTCTTTTTCGTTTGTTTATTTTTTCCAATTCCACATATAAGTGAACTCATATGGTATTTGTCTTTGATTATTTTATTTAGCACTGTATCCTCTAGGTTCATCCATGTTGTTGCAAATGTCAAGATTTCATTATTTTTATGGTTGCATAATATCCCATGTATATATGTATCACATCTTTCTCCTGTTTGGATAAATTTATTTCTATTTATTTTATTTTATTTGATGCAGTTGAAAATAGTATTTTTTGATGCAGTTGTAAATGGTATTTTTAATGCAGCTGTAAATGGTATTTTTTCTCTTTTTCTATCATTTTTATTTATTTATTTTTATTTTTATTGTTGCCCAGTTACAGTTGTCTTGCCTTTTCCCCATTGCTCTCCCCTGTACTGTCCCTCTCCACTCCCATAGTCAATCCCCCCCACCATTGTCTGTGCCTATTAGTCCTCTGTTTGTGTTCCTTGGCTTGTCCCTTCCCCTTCTTACCCCCTTATCCCCCTCACCCTTAACTTCTCTTTCTACTAGTTCTTTATTAGTGTACAGAAATGCAACATGTTTTCATATATTACATATTTGTCCTGTGACTTTACTGTGATTCATTAGTTTTAATTGTTTCTGGTGGAGTTTTTAGGGTTGTCTATACCTAGTAACATGTCATCTGCAAATGGTGACAGTTTTACATCTTCCTTTCGAACTTCAGTACCTTTTTGTTAGTTTCCTGTCTAATTTCTATTATTAGAATTTCTATACTAAGCTGAGTAAAATTGGTAAGAATGGGCATGTTTGTCTTGTTCCTGATCTTACAGGAAAAGCTTTCAGGTGTTATTATAGAGTATGATGTTAGCTTTGGGTTTGTCTTATACATCCTTCATTATGTTGAGGTACGTTTCCTCTATAAACACTTTACTGAGAATTTTTATCATAAATCATTGTTGAGTTTTGTTAAATGCTTTTCTGCAAGTATAGAGATGATCCTATAAGCTTTAGTTTTGCTTTGATTATATGGTGTACATGTTGATCAATTTGTGGATATTGAACCATCCTTTTT
>CM052538.1:107012848-107029935 GCA_028533065.1 Trachops cirrhosus
AAATTAGCAATACACTATGAATGAGATAACAGGGGAAACCTGTCAAACACTGAAATATAACCAGTCAAGCAAAGAAGACTGTACAGAAAGGAGAGGAATACCAAAATACTATTAAAATAAAAGATGTAAGAATAATGGAAAAAATAATAATAATACAAATATCCAATAACTTGCAGGTTCTCTGTAATAGCAGAGTGAAATTTGTTTCACTGTCACAGCTGTTGTGGTGCCCCTTCTTTGGGTCCTACTCTGGTCTTTTCACAGTTCCTGTTTTTTTTTTCTTTTGGTCTCAGTTGTAGGTATTTAAAAGAAAAAAAGACAGATGAAGGAAGGAAAAAGAGATAAAATTGGAGGAAAGAAGAGAAGAGGAAATAAACCAAGAAAGATGGAAAGAGAAGAAAAAAGAATTGAAAGAGAAAAAATAATAAAAAGTTAAAAATTAAAAATTATTTAAAAAATAGAATAAAATTAAAAAGCCTCTTGGTTTGAAAGTGGCCAGACCAGTTTTTCTGGTCTTTCTGACTGCAGCAGGCCAGGCCAAGGAGCAATTGGTATGGCCTTTCTTCCTTCCCCATCTGCACTCAGTGAGCTGCCTGCAGTTTCTGGAGAGCTATCCTGGCACCTCTCCCCTGCTCCTTGGGTGTGGGATCCAGGCCTTTCCCCAGAGTTACAGCTGTGAGCTGGGGTGCGGAGGTGTGCTCGTCCATGCATGTGTTCAGCCAGGCTGCCTCACCCTTACCAGTGTATGGGGGTGCGCAGGGTCTTCTGAACAAGCACAATCTTCTGTGCAGCCTTGGGATCGCTGCCCAGCTGTGTGGCAGGGAGGCCTGAGTGATTGCTGTAGGAGAATTCCCCAAACAGTGTTTTTCTTTTCATTTTTTCATTTTGAGAAATTCCTCTTACTCAAGCCTGCCGCTCCATACAGTGGCCTGGCCTCTCCCATAGTCCAGTTCTCTAGCCAGACTGGTGACTATGGGGGTCAGGGCCTGTCTGGTGACTCTCCACTCTGCTGGTGTCCACAGACTCCAAGGGTTCTCACAGTCCCTGTGTGTTTGCTAGCAACTGCATTTCTCCCGGTGCCACTCAGACCTTGTTTGGCTGGGGAGGGAGCAGTTGCTGTGGCTCTTTCCCAAGGTCTCTGTGGTAAACCCGGCAGGGCAGTGGGACCGGGCCTGGGGCTGCAGCCCCTGTGGATCCGGCACTGGTCCCTGAGACCTTATTGTCCTGAAGCACTGTCCTTACCCTCTGGTTTTTCGGTTCCACTACAATTTTTGGTCTCTTATTTTCGTATGTTGGTTGTTTGCTCTTTCACTCCATAGATCGGCTAGGATTTTCTCCTGTGTGTAGGGGGAAGTGGAATCTGCTCCTTTCTACCCCAATGCCATCTTCCGAGGATATTGAACCATCCTTGCATCTCTGGAATAAATCCCACTTGATTATGGTGCATAGTCTTTTTAATATATTGTTTAATTTGGTTTGCTAATATTTTGCTGTGGAATTATGCATCCATGTTTACCAGGATATTTTTTATCTAGTTTTATTTTTATGTAGTCTTATCTGGTTTTGGTATCAGGATAATAGTGGCCACCTAGATAAGTTCGAAAGCATTTATTCCTTTTCAATTTTTTGGGCTAGTTTGAAAAGAATAAATATTGACTCTTCTTTAAATGTTTGGTATAATTCTCCTGTGATGTTATCTCTTCCTGGACTTTTGTTTTTCAGTAGGTGTTACATTACTGACTCAATTTTATTACTAAAGGTTGGTTGTTTATATTTTCTTTTTTTATTAAGTATATTTTATTGATTATGCTATTACAGTTGTCCCACTTCTCCCTTTTGCCCCCCTATGCCCACTACACTCATTCCCTCCCTTAGTTCATGTCCATGTGCTGTTCATATGAGTTCTTTGCCTTTTCCACTTCCCATACTATTCCCAATATCCCCTTGTCTATCTTCTACCTTCCAACTATGCTTCTTATTTCCTGTACCTTTTTCCCCCATTCTCCCACCACTCCCTATCTAGTGACAACCCTCCATGTGATCTTCATCTCTATGACTCTGCTCTTGTTCTAGCTGCTTGCCACGTTTGTTTTTGTTTTGTTTTGTTTAGATTCCATTGTTGATAGTTGTGAGTTTGTTGTCACTTTACTGTTCATGGTTTTGATATTCTTTTTCCTATATATATCCCTTCAACATTTCATACAATGAGGGCTTGGTGATAATGAACTTCTTTAGTTTTATGTTATCTGGGAAGCACTTAATCTGCCCTTCCATTCTAAAGTATAGCTTTGCTGTATAGAGTCATCTTGGATGTATGCCCTTGCTTTTCATGACTTTGAATACTTCTTGTCAGTCCCTTCTTGCCTGCAAGGTTTCTTTGGAGAAATCAGCTGATAGTCTTATGGGAACTCCTTTGTAGGTAACTCTCTTCTTTTCTCTTGCTGCTTTTAAGATTTTCTCTTTATCTTTAACCTTTGGCATTTTAATGATGATATGTCTTTGTGTAAGCTCCCTTTGGGTCCAACTTGTTTTGGACTCTCTGTGCTTCCTGGACTTCTATGTCTCTCTCCTTCACCAAATTTGGGAAGTTTTCTTTCATTATTATTACAAATAAGTTTTCAATTTCTTGTTCTTCCTTTTCTCCTTGTGGTACCCCTATGATTCAGATGTAGGAATGTTTAAAGTTGCCCCAGAGCTTCCGAAGCCTCTCCCCATTTTTTTCAATTCTTGTTTCTTTTTTCTGTTGTAGTTGACTGTTTATTTCTTTTGCTCCAAATCATTGATTTGAATCCCAGCTTCCTTCCCTTCATTGTTGGTTCCCTGTGTATTTTCTTTTATTTCACTTTGTATAGACTTCACTTCTTCCTTTATTCTGGGACTAAACTCAGTCATTTCTCTGAGCATCCTGATGACCAGTGCCTTTAACTCTGCATCTGATGGGTTGGGTATCTCTGTGTCACTAGTTCTTTTCCTGGAGTTTTGATCCATTCCTTCATTTGGTCAGTATGTCCCTGTCTCTTAATTTTGTAGCCTCCTTGTGTATCTGTGTATAAGGTCGAGCTGCTTTGATTCCCATGCTTGGCACCCTTGTTGCATTGTAAGGGACAGAGCCTTAAGTATTTACTGGGCAGGGCACCTACTTCGCTGCTTTTTGGCGCTGTATTTTCTACTTCTAGTGTATTTTCTACTTCTTCCTGGCTTAGTGTTGGAAGATTGTATGTTTCTAGGAATTTATTTCTTCTCTGTTGTTCAGTCTGTTGACATATAATTGTTCATAGTATTCTCTAATTATTCTTTGTATTTCTGTGGTGTTGGTTGTAACTTTTCTTTCATTTCTGACTCCATTTATTGGATTGCATGCTTTTCTTTCTTGATGACTCTTACTAACAGTTTATCAATTTTGTTTTTATTTTCAAAGAGCCAATGTTAGTTTCATTGATCATTTCCTTTGTTTTTAGTCTCTATTTCACTTATTTTTACTATAATATTTGTTATTTTCACTATTATCTTTGTTATTTTTTTTCTTATAATTGTGGGCATTGCATGTTTTATCTTTTCCTAATTCCTTTATGTGTTAGGAAAGATTATTTTGAGGATTTTCTTATTTCTTGAGATAGGCCTGTATTGCTCTAAACTTTCTTCTGAGAACTGGTTTTACTGCATCCCTTAGATTTTGGGTCATTGTGTTTCCATTTTCATTTGTCTCAAGGTGTTTTTTGTTTTCCTCTTTGATTTCTCCATTGACCCATTGGCTGTTTAATAGCATGTTGTTTAACCTACATGTGTTTGTATTTCTTCCAGTTTTCTTTATATTATTGATTTCTAGTTTTATACAACTGTGGTCAGAAATGATGCTTGATATGATTTCAATCTTAAATTTATTGAGGTTTATGTTGTGATCTAATATGTGATCTATCTTGGAGAATCCTGCATGGACACTTGAAAAAATGGGTACTCTGCTGTTTTGCATAACATGTTCTATATACATCTATTAAGTACATTTGGTTTAATGTTTATTGATTTCGTTTGGATAATCTATTGATGTCTTTGCTATTATTGTTAAATTCTCAATTTCTTTCTTTTATGTGTGTCAATATTTGCTTTATTTAAATAAGTATCCTATTTTTTCAAGTCTAGTGAATTGGTGTGTGAACCCTGTAGTTCTATAGTTTTCATGGACATATTCTACTTTGGTTTTCAAAGCCAGGTGCTTTGAGTGGATCACCTCTCCCATGCAGGTTCCCAGGGCCTTTTGTAGAGCTTGACTCTCATATTGCTCAGAGGAAATTTCCATACCCATGAGATACCTCTTAACAGTGAAATGCCATAACTGAAGTGTGGTTATCTTTCTTATTCTGCTACCCTTCTTGATGCTATCCCTTTTGGGGGAGGCTCTGTTCATTCAGTTTCCAGGTTCTCTTTGGAGAAAATTAATCCACATATAGTTGTAGATTTCTTGTGTCTTAAGACGAGATGATCTCAGGATCTTCCTACACCACCATCCTGAATATCTTTCTAACATATGTTCTTTAACTTTAACCCAAATCTTGAATATTTTTATATTATATAAAATGTTTACATGAATTAATGAGTACATTACATCATAGATATTTGCTTATGTTTCTTTTTAATACTTTTTTGCTTATATGTTATTTTGTATAGTTTCTGAAATAATACCAAAAGTCTAGTTATGATTAATAGTGTACATCAGTAAAATTCTCTACTCAATATTTAAGAAAGTAATTTTCTAGCAAGGAATCTGGACCTGGTACTGATATTTATTGTATGATGCCTTAAAATGTAGACACAATGATGACCCTTTTGAAAATATTTTTGCAATATTTATCTAACATTTGATTTAATATCTTAGCTGCAAAGGGCAGTTACAGAGACTTCCACTTGATATTTTCTACAATAATAGCTCTTATTCTAAACCTACAGGGAGTTCTTATAAAAAATACTCACTAAAATTAAGGTCAAAATATTGCATCTTGAAGTATTAACTATTAAAAGGCATAGGAGTACATGAATATTTATGGATTTTCAATGCATATTTCAAGTGAATTGAAAGCCTGACAATTTAGGCTGTGACTTCAGTCAAGGGGAGCTTATTCAGTGAGGTCTAAGCTGTGGTGTAAGATCGCATTCAATCTTACAAGAAATATCCATGTTGAATAAGTATTCTCTGAGAAAACTGAACTGAAGAGTCACAACACAGACCTTCTAAGTTCTAGAAAAAGGCCAGGGCTTCTTCAAGAGAAAACTACTCACTATTTGAAAAGTACTTTCAGGCATGCTACTAAGCACAAATTGAGACTGAAACCCTGACCATTTGACATCAAGTGGCCATGTGATCAGGGCTACTCATTGAGAAGTGGCTATTGTAAGATCCATCAGGTAATCACTCTGGGCAGGAACATAAATAATCCACTGTATGATGAAAATCTTGCTATTAGAATTAGACTCAAGCACTTACAGAGGACCCAGAATATTACATGGACAATTGATTCAGAAATGCATTATTTCTGCTGCAATGATCTTTCTTCCAAAATTTAAATCTATGGCCTCATGGGGCAAAACCCAAACTTGATTTACAGAAAGGAGATATGGCTTCTTATAAGAATACACTTGTATTACACCACAGGGTAGTGCAAATGCCTGGTTGTTCAGGACACAGAAGAGCAAAACTCAAAGATCAAAAAAAGATATTCTGGAGCAGAGGCATGTGATGGACTTAGTAGAGAGGATACAAATGCAGAAGGTCATTTGACAGTATGGTGGACATATGACAAATCTAGTGGATACTGGCCATGCTCTATGCCCTACTACACCACTGATTATAAAATGAATTCATAAACAAATGAAGTGGCCACATTTGTAAAGATGGAAACTATATGAATTGCCAACAGTACATACTTCTTTTCATCATTGCTGATGTCACTATTATATTGGATGTTTCATCAGCAGAGAGTCTGAAGGAGAACAACTAATCATTTAATGGAAAGTTGAACAGGTTAGGTCCCTTCCAATCTGACATGGTAACAAATTTCCTTGTTAGAAATAATGCCTCACTCCAAACATGAATTTCTTCCTCTACTCCAAGTTTTTTTGCAGTGACCACTATTCAAGAACTTAGAAAATAACATATATACTGACATGGAATCCAAACTAATTCAGCCTCAGACCAAAGGAGTAACTTTGTAGTAAAGTGTGTGTAGTAATGGAAATGAGACTGATCCATTCTCTCTACCACATATCAAAATACCAATAAATACCTTGGCTAAAACAGACATTCAACTAGGGCATTAACTTAGGGATTGACCCTATGGATGCTGTGCTCTAGGGTGTTCCACATTCATTAAGGCAACATCCAATATATTGTGCTATATCTTCTATATTTAGAAGACATGGCATTGAAAACCAAATGATGGCATTAAGATTGGCTTCTTTATCTATCACTCTTAATGACTGACTTGTAGAAATTATGTTCTGTTTCTCTACAAACTGAACTCTGCTTGTTAGGACTCTTGGTTCCCAGTACAGCAACGTTATCATCAGTGAACACAAATTTGAACCTGAGGTTTTGAATGTTTCTAATAACTCTTTTGGATCACTGGGGTAAGAAAGAGTAACACTGGTGGGAGTATTGGATTCTCATGATTATGAGGGGGTACAGTTGCTGTTATATAGGAGGGGCAGGGAAGATTATTTCTGAAACTTGGAGAATCCAATAGAGATTCTTTTGGTTATTCCATAGCTGTAATAATAGTGAATGAAAAATGTAGTAAGCACAACTTGACAGAGACAAGGCAATCAGCGCTCAGTTTCCTCAGAGATAAAGATGTGACTTGCCTAATTACATAGCATACATTTCAGTTAGCTTACTCAATTGTGTTTTTATCTTTTTTTAAAAGTACTTTCTAATATTTATTGACAAAAAATTGACAGACTTTTTTTGTTTCAGTTGGTGTAAGATACATAACTACATATGTTCTTAATTCATGTTATGGTGCCCTAAATCTTAATCCTTTCAACAAATAAAGAATTAGAAAATACATATTCATATATCACTAAAAAGAATATATTTGGGGATAGTTCAGGTATCAGGTGAATGTCTAGAAGGGTATTTATTCAATGCCATATGGGTTTCAACTCAATGGCACCCACACCCACACTTTTTGTTGGTGGACATTCATTTTTTGGAAGGTCATGTCTATAATTAATGTGTTGACTATTATGATACTCTCATTGAGATTTTACTTTTTACTCTCACATGCTTTGGTGAACTTTGCCCAATGTTAGCTAGTTAGACTCTCCAGAATTACCACTTAACTTTTAAAAATATTTTATTGTTTATACTATTACAGTTGTCCCTCTTTGTCCCCCTTCACCCCTCCTCTCAACCCACTACCCACTTCCATATTCAATCTCTTCACTATTGTCCATGTCCATGGGTCCTTCATATATTTTCTTTGACTAATCCCTTTACCTTCCTTCATTGAGTCCCCATCTTCCCACTCCCCTCTTACAACTGTTAGTCTATTCCATGATTCTATACCTCTGGTTCTCTTTTTCTCATTAGTTTATTTTGTTCATTAGATTCCTCTTATAAGTGAGATCATATGGTATTTTTCTTTCACTTACTGGCTTATTTCACTCAGCATATTAGTCTCCAGTTCCATCCATGCTGTCACAAAAGTAAGAGTTCCTTCTTTCTTTTTGCTATGTAGTATTCCATCATGTAAATGTACCACAGTTTTTTATCCACTTATTTACTGATGGGCACTTAGGCTGTTTCCACACTTGGTTATTGTATATAGTGCTGCTATGAACATGGGAGTGCATAAGTCCTTTGGAATTGATATTTTAGGAATCTTTGGGTATATTCACAGCAGTGGAATTGCTGAATTGAAAGGCAATTCCATTTTTAGTTTTCTGAGGAAATTCCATACTGTTTTCGACAGTGGCTGCACCAGTCTGCATTCCCACCAACAGTGCACTAGGGTTCCCTTTTCTCCACATCCTTGCCAGCAGTTGTTTGTTGATTTATTAATGATGGCCATTTAGGAAGGTGTGAGGTGATATCTAATTGTGTTTTGATTTTCATTTCTTTGATGTTAGCGATGCTAAGCATTTTTTTTTAATTTTTTATTTTAGATTATTCAGTACAGTTTCTATCTTTTATTCCCATTCCAGCCCACCCACCCATCCCTCCCCACCTCCCTTCCATTTCCAAGCCCCGTAGTTTTGTCCATGTGTCCTCTATATTTGTTCCTGTGAACCCTTCCCTTCTCCCCCAAAATTCCCTCCCCTCTCCCCTCTGGTCACTGACATTTTTTCACCTGACTCTTGGCCATCTGTATGTCCTCCTTAGAGAAAGGTCTATTCAGGTCCTTTGCCATTTTTTAAATGGACTGTTTTTCTTCCTGGTTTTGAGTTGTATAAGTTCTTTATATATTTGATTTACCATCTTACACCATACACCAGAATAAACTCAAAATGGATAAAAAACTTAAATATGCTGTGGTACTATAAAAATCCTAGAGGAATACACAGGTAGTAAAATTTGGATATCTCATGTAGCAATATTTTCACCAATGTATCTCCTAAGAGAAGGGAAATAAAGAAAAAAGAAACAAATGGGACTACATCAAATTAAAAAAGCTTCTTCATGGCTGAAGAAACCATCATCAAAATGAAAATGGGAACTGATTATGTGAGAGAACATATTTGCCACTTCGATTATCTTTATTTCACAAATTCAGAAATTCTAAGTTGTTGATTCTCTACTTCCCAACAAATTTTAAGTATCATTTGAGTTGTCAATCTCAATATTCCTAAAATTGCTCTTCTTGCTTTATTTCAATTTATTCAATAACTCAAAATCTACATATTTTTAATATATGGCTTTCTTGAATTATATTTATGTTCACATCTCCATTTATATAAATATATTCTTGTTTCTTCTATCTTCCAACTGTTATCTAACATTATACTAATTAAGATTTATCTTAAATATTTTTCAGAAGATTTTTCTGTGGTGAATCTGATTGAATGTTATTCACCCTGGGTTTTATCTCTGTCACTTAGATTTTTAACTGTTTATATAGCCCTTATCACAGAGTATGTTATTTCTGCTACACTATATTGATAACCTATGAGAGGCTTTTTAATTTTATATTATTTATTTTCAATTTATGTATTACATTCACAAGTCCAAGTTAACCACAATGTAACATGTATTATAGATTTTAATATTTGTTTCTTCTCTCATCCTACATAAATTCTAGATTATAAATTATTTGAAGGCATTTATTAATTTTGTTTCAGTATTTTGTTGCTATGAAGGATCTTCAAAGTCTTATGTACATCTATGGAATCAATGCAGAATAAATGAGTCCTTAATGTTCACAATCAGTTTGCTTTTGACAAATGGGTGTTAAAGTATGTTTCCATTACTTAACATAGTTATACTGGGGGGGGGGACTCAAAAATATTGAATTATCTTCTGAAGGGCAGAGCCCTTGTAGTACAGTCTTCCTTTGTTAGGTGAGTGTTCTAGGAACCAATCTGTCTCAGTGACCCAGCTGGTGTTATGAGAGGCTGTATTTGGCTTCAGTAAATTTTTCTTGAAAACTCTTTCACTGTGTTTGCCCATTTCATGATGGGTAATTTAGGAGCACACCTGCCCCTACTGCACTGAGTGTTTGGCAATTTTTGACCAAAAATGTCATGACCCCTGGGCCCCACCCTCCCTATTTACCCTATCTTGCTCCAAGACATTTTTTTTTGTTGTTGTTTCCTCAGGTGAAAAAAAAATTCCCTCAAGGAAAACATTTTACCAATGTGGAAGAGGTAAAACAAAAAATGGCAGAAGCACTAAAAGGCATCAAAATTGACAAGTTCAACAACTGTTCTGAGAAGTGGAAAAAGTGTCTTGATAAGTCTATTGCATTAAATGGAGAGTACTTTGAAGGTGACTGAAGTGTAAACATGTAAGAATAAATACACATTTTAAAAAATAAATTCCAGTTTTCTGGGTCCCCCCTCATATTAATATTATGCTACTATTATAATAGAACATACTTCTTACTATATTTTTTCAAGGCTTCTTAGATATTGGTGTAGTAAAAATAGTGGAGGAACTTATTATTTCTTGCAAAATAGTAAAAAATAGTAAATGAAAGAAGATATTAACTTATTCTAGACAATTGCTTAACTGTGAAGAACACAGATTTTTGTGCACCATCAGAGATATGGCAGAAAGCCTTCAAGAGTGATATGAAAATGTTGAAATCCATTAGTACTCAATTTGGAATATTAATTATGTCAAGTCTATTTGTTGCAATATAAATATAATTATGCACAGAGAATTTATGCATAATTTTAATATACTTTAAATGTCATAAAATGTTCTTTTGAACAAGATTAAATTAATCAGATCTGAAAGTCAAGCAATGACATATATGTTAATGTAGGATTAATCATCTTAAATGGAATGATAACTTTTTATCTAAAAATAAAACAGCAAAGTCCAGCTAAAAGACAAATAAATGAGGAATGATATAAATGCTAGGAATTTTGAAATTTTGCTAGTTTGTTGAAATATATATCTTGAAAACTTTAATCCATGTGTAAGTGTATGTGTGTCTGTAAATTATGCTATCGATAAGTAATTATTAAAATTTTAACATATTTTCCAAATCTGAGGTTATAATTTTTAAAAAAACCTTTATTCTTATTAGCATGATAAATTTGAAAAAATGTAGTAACATAGAGGCTATTCATGCTCAGTTGCAGACTATGGATGGTGACACAAGAGTTCTAGCCAACAGAAACCACAACTGGGAAGGAGGCCAGATATAAACGAGTTTTGCAGATACATTAAATTAAATACATAGTTCAGTGGACAAGCCCAGAAAAAAAAATAATTAAGGGCAGAAGGTAATTACATATGCTTACTCAGCACTCAGAAAAAAACTGAAGAATTAGCAAAATTAGTTGTGTGTTTTATGTGATACTGGCAGAATTTGAAGAGGAGATGGCAGAATTTTGAGAGGATGACAAAGTTTGAGAAGGATGTTACAAAACATCCAAGTGGAAATGCCCAATGGATAACCTAATATGTATCTGGAGTTCAGCTCAGATATTAGAGATGACCATCAGTATCTAAATGACAATTGAAGAAAGAGAAGACAATGGAGATTAGAAAATAATCAGAGCAAGAAGGTAAAATTAACTATGTATAAAGAGTATCACTCTGTAAAGGAGGGTAGGGAAAGCTGAATCATGCACAAGAGATTGGGTAGGGTTAGCTGGAAGAATCAGGAAAAAATCAGGAGCATGGGATATCAGGGAGGACAAAGCTCTATGTTTTTCAAGAAATGCTTAAGAGGGCAAGGCATATATAACGTGATAAATAATGTAATGAACATAAGAGTAAAAAGACCTTGATGATCTTGGCAAGAATGATTTTAGTGAGGTGCCATGAACATGGAAGTGAGAACACAGTAGAGCAACATCTCGAAAGAACGGAAAAGAAAAAATGACAACATAAAATATGTACCTTTCTCAATATCTTTCAAAAGTTAAGATGAAGTATAGATATTTTAAGACATCAACTCTGAAAGAATTTACAAAAACATACTATCATCATACAAAAATTTAAGAATAGCATTTAGGCAGAAAGAAATGATGCCAGAAAGAAATATTTATCTCCACAAAGTAATGCAGAGCTCTAACATGGCAGTTTTTTTAAGTATATTTTATTGATTATGTTATTATGGTTGTCCTAATTTTTTTCTCCCCTGTATCCCCCTCCTTCCTGCACTGACCCCCTCACCCTCTACCATTCCCCCCTGCACAGTTCATGTGCATGGGTTGTACATATAAGTTCTTTGGCTTCCCCATTTCCCAGACTGTTCTTAACCTCCCACTGTCTATTTTATGCCTACCAATTATGCGTCTTATTACTTGTATCTTTTCCCCCATTCTCCTCCCCACCCACTCCCCACTGGTAACCTTCCATGTGATCTCTATTTCTGTGGATCTGTTCCTATTCTAGTTGTTTGTTTTGTTTTTTATTTTTTATTTTTTTAGGTTCAGTTGTTGATAGTTGTGAGTTTGTTGTCATTTTTTCTTTTGAGAAATCAGCTGTTAGTCTTATGGGAACTCCTTTGTAGGTAACTGTCTCCTTTCCTCTTGCTGCTTTTAAGATTATCTTCTTACCTTTAATCTTGTGTAACCTAATTAAATTGTGTGTTGGCGTACTCCTCCTTGGCTCCAATTTCTTTGGGACTCTCTGGGCTTCCTGGGCTTCCTGGAAGTCTATTTCTTTCACCAGATTGGGGAAGCTTTCCCTCATTATTTGTTCAAATAAGTTTTTGACATCTTGCTCCTCCTTTTTTCCTTCTGGCACCCCCATGATTCAGATGTTGGAATCAAGTTTAAAAGCCTCTCCTCATTTTTTTGCATTCTTGTTTCTTCATAATGTTCTAGTTGGATGCTTATTTCTTCCTTTTGTTCCAAATCATTAATTTGAGTCCCAGTTTCCTTCCCTTCACTGTTGGTTCCCTGTATATTTTCCTTTATTTCACTTTGTGTATTCTTCATTTCTTCTTCATTTTGTGACCAAGCTCAATCAATTCTGTGAACATCTTGATTACCAGTTGTGAACTCTGCGTCAGACAGGTTGTCTGTCTCCTCATCACTTAATTCTTTTTCTGGAGTTTTGATCTGTTCTTTCATTTGGGCCATATTTCTTTGTCTTGGTGCGCTTTCTGGATGAATGTTTCTTTAACTCCTTGGTTGTTGGACTTTTATGAAAATGTTCTTCTGGCAGTTCTGGTTGTTGTTTGTTTTTAATTTGGTTGTTATCCTTCTCCTGGTTGTGCACAGAAGCGAAGTGTTTCTGCCTACATCTCCATCTTCTAAATGGCAGTTTTTTATGTTTCAGCCATTACACTCCTAGGTTTTTACTCAAGATGAAGTATATATACATAGAAATGGTTGTGCAGGAGTGTTCATAGCATCTTTCTTTGTAATATCCCCAAACTTTAAATATTCCCAATCACCATCAACAGGCAGGTGGATAAACAACCTTTAGTATGGAACAAAACTCAGCAATACAAAAAAATGAACTATGACACATGCATCAACATATATTAATTTTAAAATAATGATTGTGAATGAAAGGAACTAAGTGGTAAAGAGTACAGATAATAAAATTTCATTTTTACAAATTCTATAAAAAGCAAACTAATCTATTGTACAGAAAACAAATTAATAGTTGCTCCCAAGCCCTGCATTATTAATTTCAACATCACATAAAGAATCATTAAAAAACATTTAACCAATAGAGAACAAAGACAGTTGTCTAATTAAAAGATGCCTTACAGTTTTAAGAGTGTAGGGCTTTGAAGTTCAAAACCTGAAGGAAAAGAGACTGCCATAGAGGAAGTTTCTTTGATAAAATGGGAGATTAAACACACCACCCAAAGAAAAGAATATAATTAAAACAAATATTTGGCTGAAAATGCATTTTATAAATAATTAAATCCTGTACAGATACAGGCATTGGAGCCTTTAATGAAATATTAATGTAATTTTACTTTAGCTAAAATTTTACTAATTTCTGAGCTAGAAGCACTTTTGATTCACTTCATCACTGTCTGTGCTGGTTGTCCAAATGACCTTTAAAATGTCTTGTTTTTTTCATGTGTTTCCCTGGCACACTGAAATTAGTATGTATATCAAATGGGAAAATAATGTATTTCTAATTAATATCTTGTAAAAAATATTAGGAAGTAATGTAGTGAAAATGTAATTTCTATAATATTAAATAGGTCATATAAAATGTGCCTTATATAAAATATAGATGCAATACCTGCCCTATTACTTAGAATTTTAACTCAAAAATAATAAATAATCTAACAATCTCTTTCCATCCCATTTTAGAACATCTGAGTAATGATCCAGGTTTATTTTCAGATGCTTTCCTGATAGTACAATAAAATATAAACATTATAGACTATTTTTTCATCTACTAATTCTTTGCCATGAATGCCTCAGGGCAGGAACTCTGACTACAAACCACAAAATCATTTTCATTAATAAACTCACAGTGTGTCAAATCTCTTTATCCAGGTATCTGACAATTTCCTAATTTTTTTTATGCACAAGGAAATCTCAGTGATGAAATGACTTTTAAAAAATATATCAGGGGCCCTGGTTGGTATAGCTCTGTGAACTGAGTGTTAGCCTGAGAACCAAAGGGTGGTGGGTTCCATTACCAGTCAGGGCATGTGCCAGGAATTGAGGGCCAGGTCCTCAGAGGGGGCGTGAGAGGGGAAACCACACATTAATGTTTTCTCCCTCTCTTTCTCCTTCCCCTCTCTCTAAAAATAAATAAATAAAATCTTTTCAAAATGTATTGGGGTAGCATTGGTTAAAAAAATTATGTAGGTTTCAAGTGTATAATTCTAGAATACATCATCTATGATGTATTCTACATTTCATTGTTTGTTTACCACCCAAGGTCAAATCTCCTTCCATTTCCGTATATTTGACTGATTTACCCATTCCTATCTCCCCACCCCTTTTCCCCACTAGTAACCACAATACCGTTTGGGTCTATAAGGGTTTTTGTTTGTTTGTTTGTCAGTCTCGTTTGTTCCTTTGTTGAGTTCAGTTTTATTGCCTATATGTGAGTAAAATTACATGATTTTTTAATTTTTCTGTCTGACTTATTTTGCTTAGTATGACATTCTTAAGACCCATCCATGTTGTTGCAAATGACAGTATACCATCTTTTCCTGTGGCTGAATAATATTCCATTGAATATACGTACCACATCTTCTTTATCTAATCATCTATGAAAGGGCAATTCAGTTGTTTCCATGTCTTCTCAGCCATGTTCATATTAGTAGATTGGAAAAATCACATAGTCAAAATGGCCATATTATCCAAAGCAATATACAGATTTAGTGCAATTCCCATCAAAATCTCAATAGTATTTTTTTAAAAAAAGAACAAAAATAGTCATCATATTTGTATAGAAACACAAAAAACTCTGAATAGCCAAATCAACCTTGAGAAAAGAAAAAAGCTGGAGTTATCACATTCCCTGACTTCAAATAATACGACAAAACAGCAATAATCAAAACAGCATGGTTATGTCAGAAAAATAGATACACAAACCAATGGAACAAAATTGAGAACCTAGAAATAAACCCACATATATATGGGTAAATAATCTTTCATAAAGGATCCAAAAACATACTGGAGAAAAAGAAAGCATCCTCAATAAGTGGTGCTGGAAAAATTATAAAGCCACAGGCAAATGAATGAAACTAGACTGCTATTTGTCACCATATACAGAAATTAACTCAAAATGAATCAAAGATGTAAATATAAGACCTGAAACAATAAATTACATAGAAGAAAACATAAGTAGTAAACTTATGGACCTTGGTCTTAGAGAGGATTTTATGAATATGACTTTAGAGGCAAGGGAAGCAAAAGTAAATGAATGGAACTACATCAGACTTAAAATCTTCTGCACAGTAAGTGAAATCATAAATAAAGCAATAAAGCAACCAATCAAATGAGAGAAGATATTTGCAAACAATACCTCTCATAAGAGTTTAACATGAAAAATATATACAGATCTCATACAACTCAACAACAACAACAACAACAAAACAATTCAATTAAAAGATGGGTTAGGACTTGAACAAATTCTTCTCCCAAGAGGACATACAGATGTCCAGTAGATATATGAAAAGATTATCAACTTCACTAGCTATTTGTGAAATTCAAATAAAAACTACAATGAGATGAAACAACTTTTGACTTCCTCACTCTCCAGTTTCCCATACTTGCTACTTAACCAAGGAGTATAACTGTCTGCAGGTGAAGTCAGATGTGATTGTAATGGATTTACTGCTCTATGTAGGGCTGAATTGCATTATGCACAGAGATTATATATATTAGCCAGTATATTACCAGTCAGTTTTTCATCCTGAGAAAGCAACAGAAAGGCTAGAGTGAGTATTAATATTATGGTATTTCACAGAAACATGGGTGGCAAAACCTATTCTCTCCAATAGCTTCACTGCTAGTGTGTCTGCTCCCCCTACCACACACACACACATACATACCAATAATAAACATACTCAGGAAGATACAGAAAGAAGACAAATGTACATGCTATATTTTTTAAAAAGTGAGGAGAATGAAAAGAAATGCTTAGCTATCAGCTTTTCTATCAACCTCAATTAAACTCATATTATAATTCCTTCTGAGCCCTAGCCAGTGTGGCTAAGTTGTCTGTAGTGTTGTCCAGTTCTGGGCACCTATGGGTGGCAACTAATTTGTTTCTGTCTCACATTGATGTTTCTCTCTCTCCTTTCCTTTCTAACTTATTCCCTCTAGAAGCAATGAAGAAATGTCTTCAAGTGAGGATGAAAAAAAAAAAAAAGAATTTCTTCTAATTCCTTTAGTAGACTACCTCTTCATTAAAATAAGGCCAGGTTAATGAATGCTCTGGAAAGAGCATTCCTTGAGGTTTTGGGTTTAGACATATTTCACAAACTAAAGCAAATTTTTTCAGATGTTATGTAAAGTGAATATTCTGACTTACAGAAAACCAGATCCTTTTTTAATATATTTTATTGATTATGCTATTACAGTTGTCCCATTCCCCCCCCTTTATTTCCCTCCACCCTGGATGCTCCTTCCCATCCATATTCCCGCCACCTTTAGTTCATGACCATGGGTCATACATGTAAGTTCTTTGGCTTCTACATTTCCTGTACTATTCTTAACCTCCCCCTGTCTATGTTCTATCTACCATTCATGCTACTTATTCTCTGTACATTTTCCCCATCTCTCCCCCTCCCACTTCCCTGTTGATAACCCTCCATGGGATCTCCATTTCTGTGATTCTGTTTCTGTTCTGGTTGTTTGCTTTTGTTTTAGATGTGGTTGTTAATAACTGTGAGTTTGCTATCATTTTATTGCTAACATTTTTTATCTTCTTTCTCTTAGATAAATCCCTTTAACATTTCATAGAATAAGGGCTTGGT
>CM052538.1:107030435-107070076 GCA_028533065.1 Trachops cirrhosus
AATTTCTTCTGCTTCTCCCTCAACCCCCACAGGTATTTTCAATGAGTAGTTTGAGGCTTTATTTCCCTGAGCTGGAACCCTGGGTTATGGGTCTGTTTCACCCCGCAATTGTTTCTCCCGGTTTATCTGCACATGAATGTGGGACCACCAGCTCCACTAGCTACTGCATTGCTGGCCAGCCACCACCTTGCTGCAAGTCTTCACCCACTTGCGTGTCTCTGCCCCTCCTACCAGTCTGGATGGATGTTTCTTCTTTAACTCCTTGGTTGTCAGACTTCCATGACGTTCGATTTTCTGTCAGTTCTGGTTGTTGTTTTTTTTTTAATTGTTGTTGTCCTTCTTTTGGTTGTGTGAGGAGGCACAGCATGTCTACCTATGCCTCCATCTTGGCCAGAAGTCTCAGAAAATCAGATTCTTTTTAAAATGTATTTCAGAGCACTACATGATATAGGAGAGCCTTCTTGGAAACTCAAAATATCATCATGCAGATAAATGTCTATTAACTTTATGGCTTTCCAGAAAAGTCTAGAATTATTATTTTTAAATTCTGAAGAGAGATGTAAGTTCATGAACATTTGAAGAACCTCTTTCTTTTTTATTTTTATTTTTTATTGTTGTTTGAGTATAGTTGTCTCCATTTTCACCCCACCACTTTCCCCCTCCCCACCAATCCCCACCCTCCAACCTCAAACTTAACCCCTTTGGCTTTGTTCATGTGTCCTCCACAAACATTTCTTGATGGCCCTTCTCCTCTTATCCCCTATTATCCTTCTCCTTTCTCCTCTCTGGTTACTGTCAGTCTGTTCTCCATTTAAATGGCTCTGGTTGTATTTTTTGCTTGCTTGTTTCTCTTGTTGATTAGGATACACTTACAGGTGACATCATATGGTATTTGTCTTTTACCATCTGGCTGATTTCACTTAGCATAATGCTCTCCAGTTCTGTCCATGCTGTCACAAAGGGCAGGAGCTCCTTCTTTCTTTCTGCTGTGTAGTATTTCATTGTGTAAATGTACCACAGTTTTTTGATCCACTCATTTACTGATGGGCACCTAGGCTGTTTCCAGCAGTTGGCTATTATAAATTGTGCTGCTATGAACATTGGGGTGAATAGGTTTTTTTGAATTGGTGTTTCAGGATCCTTAGGGTATAATCCCAGTAGTGGTATTGCTGGGTCAAAAGGCTGTTCCATTTTTAGTTTTCTGAGGAAATTCCTTACTGTTTTCCCCAGTGGCTGCACCAGTCTGCATTCCCACCAACAGTGCACTAGGGTTCCCTTTTCTCTACAACCTTGCCAGCACTTGTTGTTTGTTGATTTATTTATGATGGCCATTCTGACTGGTGTCAAGTGGTATCTCATTGTGGTTTTATTTTGCATCTCTCTGATAGCTGGCGATATTGAGCATCTTTTCATGTGTCTCTGGATCCTCTGTATGTCCTCTTTGGAGAAGTGTCTGTTCAAGTCCTTTGCCCATTTTTTAATTGGGTTGCTTGTCTTCTTTGAGTGAAGTCGTGTAAGTTCTTTATATATTTTGGAGATCAGACTCTTGTTCAATGTGTCATTGGCAAATATGTTTTCCCATGCAGTTGGTTCTCTTTTTATTTTAATACTGTTTTCTTTAGCTGTGCAGAAGCTTTTTATTTTGATGAAATCCCATTTGTTTATTCTTTCCTTTGTGTTCCTTGCTCTAGGGGACATACCAGTGAAGATATTGCTGCATGGGATGTCTGAGATTTTCCTGCCTATGTTCTCCTCTAGGACTTTTATGGTGTCATGACTTATATTTAAGTCTTTTACCCACCTTGAATTTATTTTTGTGTATGGTGTAAGTTGATGATCGAGTTTCATTTTTTTTCCATGTAGCAGTCCAAATCTCCCAACACCATTTGTTGAAGAGGCTATTTTTACTCCATTTTATGCTTCTGCCCCCCTTGTCAAATACCAATTGACCATAGAGACTTCAGTTCATTTCTGGGCTCTCTATTCTGTTCCATTGCTCTAAGTGTCTGTTCTTATGCCAGTACCAGACTGTTTTGGTTATAATCTCCTTGCAATATAGTTTGATATCAGGTATTGTGATCCCTCCTACTTTGTTCTTCTTTCTGAAAATCGCTGTGGGTATTTGGGGTTGTTTACAGTTCCATGTAAACTTTTGAAATGTTTGTTTTATATATCTGTAATATGTCATTGAAGAACTTATTTCAAATAAATTACTTTATAGTGCCAAAACAATAAAAATTAGAATTTCAGAGTTATATTCAAAATCTTTGGAAATTTAGTAACTTTTTCTATCTCACTGTGAATCTTACTACTGAAAATTCTGTGACTCATTCAGTTTTAAAATTAAAATAATTATTTTAATGGAATTAAAATGATCATTAGTAAGCATGTTTCTAATATTTTTGCTATTAAGGAGTAATCTTAATATAATATCAAAATTTTTTAATATTAATGTTTTTAGAAGAAGTTAATCATCTCTCATGTAAATGTTTATGCCAAATGTTTTTACATACACATTGCAAAGGTATATGAGTTTATCAGAATACACAGTTATATTCAGAAGAATTTGGAATACAATATTTCAAAAAATGGGGAAAATATCAACATTGCATTAAATTCATCTGCTAAGGTGTCTATTAAGTTAGAAGTGTTATATTCTTTTTATCTCACTCTCTGTTCTAAACCAATTCCAAAATAAAATGTACTAAATTGTTAAATGAATAGTTTGAAAGAGCACTTCTCCATATAAAACAATATAAATGATGACTAGAGTAAATAAATCTCATTATGTCCTTATTTCAAAAATATCTCTGAGACCAGTAAGGCATATGAGTGACTAATTGCTTTTGCATATTTAAACAAAGATGTTTAATAATTCAGGAAGCTCATAAGAGTTATTTTATCAATAACAGATAGATAGTAAGGCAGAAAGTTTATTTCTGTATTTTCACCATCTTGGGAGTTATTACAAGCAAAAGTCCAATTATTTGAATGCATACATTTTGTCCACATAGTTACATTCCATTGGGTTGCAGGAATAAACAGACAGGCTAGGAAAAATACCTCTTCTATGAATTCTGAGAAAAATAACACAAGTTTTTCAAGGCCAAATAATAAGCGTATGTCTGCTTCATTTAGATATCACCAAAGATATATTACATTAAGATTGAAATATTTTTTATTCTTGTTTATTCTATTACAGTAGTCCTAATTTTTTGCCCTCCTCTGCCCAACCCATCTCCCTGCTCCCACAGTCAATCCCCACACCATTGTCCATGTCCACGGTCCATTCATGTATGTTGTTTGACTAATCCTTTCCCCTTCTTTCTACTATTCCCCCTGCCCCCTTTTTCTCGGGCAACTTTTTAAGGATCTACTTGATTGAAGGCAATGATACAAATAAAAAATTGAAAAGAGCCTATCAAATGTAGAGAAACTGACAATGTCATGAATTGAACACCAGACACAGAATCACATTCCTCTAAGCACCATGACAATCATGACCAAAGTAAAAATTTTGTTTGCCACGTTGAAAGAAAGGTTGAACCCAACTACAGTGTTGAGTTCCTGCTAGCTCTGGGTGGTTTAATAATTCAAGAATCATTATTAGTTACATAATGTGAAAATGAGTGGTGATTCTGTGACTGCTAATGTGAAAGCTGTGGACAAATATTTGGAAACACTAGATAAACTGATTGTGGAGGAAAATTACTTACAAGAGCAAATATTTAATATTGATAAAACCTCCTTCTTCTAGAAATGGATTCTCAGAGGTCTTTCATCCATAAAGAGCCCAAGTTCATGTAGATTCCAAGGCTTTTAAGGACAGGATAATGGTTTTGCATAGGGGCAGTGCTGCAGGCTGACAATGGTAACCTTTGTGACCTGGAATGGTGAGCACCCTAGGGCCTTTAACCACTGTCAGGGAATTCCAGGAATGATAAGAAGTCATGGGTGACTCCTTTGTCTTCCAAGGTGTCCTCTTGAATTGCTATGCCAGCAAAATGGAATACTGTCAAGAATAACATACTTCATAATATTTTACTTATTATTGTTAATGCCCAGGACATCCTTCATTTTTTGGTGATCTTTATCCCAATGTCAAGGTGGTACTTCTCCTTCCAAATAGCACCTCTTTGATCTAACCTAGAAATCAAAAAGTTTTAGCAGCTTTTAAGACCTACTACCTGTGGGGAGGAACTTTGCCCAGGCTATTGCTGGAACTGAAGAAAACACTAATACAAATCTGGAAGGATTACAACATCTATGATTGCATCAAAAACCTTTCTTGGACTTGGGCTGATATCATCAAGGAGTGTGTGAATGACATCTAGAAGACGCACAGGAGGTTTGCCCATGACTTCAATGAATGTGCCAAGAATGAGGAGGTTGCAAAAATCAGTAAGACGATGATTGAGATAGCAAACAACATTAGCCTGGGTGTAAGTGAGGATGACTTCGAGGAGCTCCTAGAGGTGATTCCTGAGGAATTGACTACTTAGAAGTTTTTGGAACTGGAACAGAAACACATGCTGAAGAAGAGGCAGGAGAAAAGGAAAACTGCAGTTGAAGAAAAAGAAGAACCCTCAGAAAATCCACAGAAGGGCATTAGCAAAAGATTTTGCAAACCTAGACAAGCTCTTTAAAAAGTTTAAAAACAATGGCCTTAACACCAAAGGTTTTCATTAATAGAGAGAAATGTTTATGGTGCAGTATCTAAAAATCTATGATTGAAAAAAGGAAGCAAACCAAGCAAACCACCATGGACATATTTCTGAAGAGTGATACCACCTCAACAAAAGCCTTGCACGGGTCCTTCAGAAGGTATTCCAGAATATGGAAGATAAGACCTCCATGCATGTTACTGTTCTTGAAGTCCTTTCAGTGGGACAAGATGTGGAGGTGGAAGGTAGTGATATTGTAATGGGTGTGGAACAAGGTTCAGAATGGGGTGTTTGAGCTAAGGGTCTCCTCAAAGTGGAGAAGTCCCCCTTCCCCTGGGAATATAAAAAATACAAAAAAAATCCCAAAGCCTCTACAGCTATGGCTGGAAGATGAGGAAGTGGATAGACAAATGGAGAGGTACTTTGCATATCAATAACAGCTGGACAGTGTTATAATTATGTTAAATATGGCAGTTGGGCTGCTAGGGAGATGGGCATGACTTTGATTCATGATGTAGCCAGAAGAGTGTCCTGCACCTACATGAGAAGCTTGGAGGAGGTTCCCCTGTGTCATGGGGCCCCACCTGCCTGGAATAACAATGGCAACTGGAGAAAGGCAGAAGATATTGGAGGACTAGCAGAAGACACTGGAGGACAAATGGATGTAGCCCTTTGTGGGAGAAGTCAGAAATGGGGTCACAGAGGAAGTTCTACACCAGCATTTAAACTCAAGTGCAGCAGCCATTCATGCTTGGCCATACAGGGAGTAGTAGTGAGAAGGAGAGAGCCATGACACAGCTTGTAGTGAGAAGGGAGAAGAAAGCAAGCAACTATGTAGTTTATAGTGAGTAAGGAGGCCATGTGGCCCGAACTAATAAGAAAAGAGATGCTGCTACTGTGATCTTGTCTGCTCTAGCTGACTCCAAGCAAAAGACTATCTTGCAAGATCCTGATCTGCTATACCTGGATTTTACCTGGACTTTAAAACCTGTGCCATTCCTGAGTTTTACCCTGATCCAGAGTAACATGGCACATGGTTTTTTGGACTATTACCCGGAGGCTGATGACAGACATACCCCAGATCCTGAGGAAGAGAGCTGCTGCATGACAATGGTGATTTTGGTACCTTCCATAGGAACAGGAGAACGGTTTACACAGCCAGCCTATGATAAGTAAATGGGGCAGTTCAACTTTTAGGGTTTCTGGCTTATTGCCTTGGTGGGGAGCTTGGGAAGTGCTGAATCTCATGGGAAAACTGGGCTCAGAACATCAATGCTCTAGGCTCTCCCAAGCTTGGAATATTGTAAATAAAGATCCATTTCTACCAGCATTAATTGTTGGGTCATTCACCAGGCCACCGTGTAGATGGGCCGCAGTGTGCTCGGTAACAATATTGATGATCCTGACCCTGTCTGTGTAGGCCTAGGCTAATGTGTGTGTCTTAGTTTATTTTTTAACCAAAATATTTGAAAAGTAAAAAAAAAAAATAAAATAGAAAAAGCTTACAAAATAAATATATAAAGAAAGAAACTATTTTTGTACAGCCATACAAAGTGTGTTTTGAGCTAAGTGTTATTACAAAGAAGAGGATAATGGGGGGAAGGGTTGTAAGGAACATGTATAAAGGACACATGGACAAAACCAAAGAGGGGTAGGATCAAGGGTGGGAAGTGGGGATGGCTGGGGTGGGGAGAAGTGATTGGGGAAAATAGAGACAACTGTACTTGAACAATAATAAAAAAATGTGAAAAAATAACACAAAAGTACAAGTTTTTTTAAAATTAAAAAGTTTATAAAGTAAAAAGATTGCAATAAGCCAAAGTCAATTTATTATTGAAGAAAGAAAAATATTTTTAATAAATTTAGTGTAGCCTATGTTTATAGTGTCTACAAAGTCTATAAGAATGTACAGTAATGTCCTAGGACTCCACATTCACTCACTATTCACTCACTGACTCACCCAGAGCAACTTCCAGTTCTGTAAGTTCCATTTGTGGTAACTGCTACATGTGAGTATGTAATTTTTATCTATTATATCATATTTTACTGTACCTTTTCTTTGTTTAAACATACAAATACTTACAACTGCCTACAGTATTCAGTACAATAATAAACTGCATGTTTGTAGCCTATGAGCAATAGGCTATACCATATAGTCTAGGTATATACCAGGTGTATACCTCTGTTTATACCAGTTACCTTGTGGAAATGCATTGCGTGATGTTTGCCCACTGACATAATTGCCTAATGGTGCATTTATCAGAACATATTCCCCATCATTAAGTAGTACATAACTGTACTTCCATATCTATGCCAAGACACATACACACAAGCTTCTTTTCAGCATTTTCTATAATATAAAATGTTACAAAATAATTTAAATATACATCAACATAGTAGTAGTTTTATGATATATCTATACTATAGAATTCTATATAAACATGAAGTATATTAATATATGCTATGTATACATGTATGCTGATATCAAACATTTAAAGATATGCTGATGAAGTAGAATAAACCAGTATATATACTAAACAAATACCAACAAATACACATATAGGTCTACTAATATTTTCAGATAAAACTTTTGGAACTTTGTATGACAGGTATTTATCAGTGGTTACTTCTTCAGGTAGAGAAGTAAGGGAATGAGTCAAGGTTCAAATTTGGATCTAAAGTGGGAGACATTTTTTTAACACTAACCCTTTGTATATTTTTTTAATTTTTATATGCCATAGTCATATATGTTTTACTAATACTATTCTAAAATTTCGGCATATATACCTTGCCATAAATCACATAAAAACTCTGAAAGCAGAGAGAGAGAGAGAGACAGTGAGAATGAGAGAGAGAATGAGAGAGACTTAGACAAAGTGAGATAAAGAGGCAGGGATATGAAATAAGCAAAAAAAGGCAATAGATGGATAGCTTCTCAGGACACACACATGATTGCATTGATTCTGTGTGATATATACAGATACTATTAAAATTCCATTAGAAATCTGGAGAAAAAATGAATTTATCATTCTAAATAAAGAAGATGTGATCATCATTTTCATTAGGATACTAAGGTATCTTCATTGTACCTGAGTGAAGAATCTGTTTCTACCACATAGAATTGAATTCTAAAAATAGTCATGAAAGACTAGTTATAATTTTCAGCATTTTACGAGAATACAAATTATCCCTACAAAACTCTATTTCAATTCCGCTTCTATGTCTCCTCCAATGGATTATGTAATTATGTAGGAGGCTGCACAATAGAGTTTTCAGCTGCTTCATATTTAAAAAATCAATTTTAATATTAAAAGGTCTTAGAAATGAAATATATTTTTATGTGCCAAAAATACCAGTGTACTTATAAACAGAAGGAAAATTTTATAGATATATCAAAACAAATTATTCTTTTTGTAACTCATGAATTAAATATTATTCTCACTTTATAGAATGATTAAACTATGAAGACTTTTGCATTCCAGGGATAAGAATTTCCTGATGTAACCTAAGAATTGGCAGCAAATCATAGTATAAAACCAAATTAGAATTTTGTCTGGTGATTTTCTTGAGATTAAGAAGTACAGTGAAAAACCTAGATATCCATTAATCTCCGATTAAAGTGTACTTAACAAGATTTTTTCCTTTTAAAGTCATTTGCTTTGAAAAGAATGTATTATCTACTGTTCTTGACATAAAATCAATCTACCCTTATTTCTACAACTGCTTTTCAAAGTACAATATGATAGTAAGCCATAAAATGAAAAAGAATTTACTGTGAATATCAGCATGAATCCATTTGCTTATTTTGCAAACACTCTTCCATTCTCCATTGCCATGAGCAGTAAGATACTTTTTATATTAATGAACATCTCTGCTCTATTCTCTGTTGTAAAAAAATGCACTGTTCCTATGAGACAAAGCAATGACTGTGTGCAATATAGTTGCAGTGTCTGCAAGTTATGTCACTGAGATAACAAATGCATGATGCTGATTAAGATAGTATTTCTTCTTAGTACCTGTTTATTCAAAATTAGTAAAAAGCATGCTGGCAAATAAGAAACTACTAACACATATCCTCTCTGAATTTTCACTGTTCTAAGTAATGAGGAAAAGTTTGGTGAACACTTTTATTTACCTTCATCTAGAACCAAAATAGATCCCAAATAGCCTCAGCAATCTTGAGACAGAAGAACAAAGTGGGAGGGATCACAATACCTGATATCTAACTATATTACAAGGCCACTGTAATCAAAACAGTCTGCTACTGGCATGAGAACAGTCACATAGATCAATGGAACAGAATAGAGAGCCCAGAAATTGATCCATGTCTTTATGGTCAATTAATATTTGACAAAAGGGGCACGAGCTTACTGGAGATTATTGGACTGGAGATTTCTTGCAGGATAGTGCTGCATGGTCAGGTAGACCACTTCAAGTTGATAGAGATCAAATTGAGACATTAATTGAAAACAATCAATGTTATACCACTCAGGGGAAAGCTAACATACTCAAAACATCCAAATCAAGCATTGAAAATCATTTGCTGCAGCTTGGTTATGTTAATCTCTTTGATGTTTGGGTTCCACATAAGTTAAGTGAAAAAAACCCTTGTAACTATATTTCTGCATATGATTCTCTACTTAAATGTAATGAAAATGTTTCATTTTTAAAACAATTTGTGATGAAAGATGAAAAGTGGATGCATTACAATAATGTGGAATGGAAGAGATCATAGGGTAAGCAAAGTGAACCTCCACCAACCACACCAAAACCTGGTCTCCATCCAAAGAAGGTGTTGTGTATATGGTGGGATCAGAAGGGAGCCTTCTATTATGAACTCCTTCCGGAAAACCAAGTGATTAATTACAACAAGTACTGCTGCCAATTAGACTAACTGAAAGCAGCACTTGACAAAAAGCTTCCAGAATTAGTCAACAGAAAACACATCATCTTCCATTAGGGCAATGAAAGACAGTGTGTTTGTGATGACCAGGCAAAAACCATTACAGCTTAGCTGAGAAGTTCTAATTTATATTCATCAGACATTGCACCTTCAGATTTCCATTTATTTCAGTCTTTACAAAATTTTCTTAATGGAAAAAATTTCAATTCCCCAGAAGACTGAAAGGCCTTTGGAAGAGTTCTTTGCTCAAAAAGATAAAAAAAAATTTGGAGATGGAATTATGAAGTTTCCTGAAAGATGGCAGAAGTAGTGGAACAAAATGGTGAATATGTTGTTCAATAAACTTATTGGTGAACATAAAAAATGTCTTTTATTTTCACTTAAAAACTGGACAAACCTTTTGGCCAACCCAATACGAGCATACCTGCCCACACTGTGCTGAGTGTTCAGCAATTTTTGACCAAAAACAGCAAGACCAGTGTGCCCCGCTCCCCTGATCACCTGATCTCACCCTGAGAAACATTTCTTTTTATTTCCTCAGATGAAAAAAGTCCTCAGAGAGAAATGTTTTGCCAATGACATGGACGAAGTGAAATAAATAGCAGAAGTACTGAAAAGCATCAAAATCGATGAGTTTGAAAACTGAGCAGTGGGAAAAAAGTCTCAACAGGTGCAGTGCATCAGAGTACTTTGAAGGTGAATGAAGCTTAAACATGTAAGAATAAATATACAATTATTTATAAATAAATTCCATTCTTGGGAACGCCTCTCATATTATCATGAATAAAGTTTTTAATATAAAATTTTAGGGTTAGTGGAAACTGAGTTGAGGGTTTGAAATGAACCTCAAAGAATAAGCAGTTGTTTGAGAAACATAGGTGAGTGACCTATAACTTGATAAAGGGGTCCTTTACTCTGACAAGGGCAATTTGAGTCAATTGTTTCTCAGTTTTAAAGGTTTTAGAAACATAAAGCTATTTTTCTTCCTTGAAAAGAATTCCCTGGATCATAAAATGATGGTTATGAAGCTAATCTTTTTTTTGTCTTTTTATGCTCTGTGGCTTTTGTCACATGGTTTTAATTTTCACTCTGAGTTAAGGATGAAAAGTAAAAGACAAGATTCTATATAATGCCCCATAAAGCATGGTTAGGAACATATGACCAGGGCATGAAGACATCATTGCTGTGTTTTAGTAAGAATAATGAACCTGCTTGCATTCTATAAATGTTATTCTAGCTTTTGGATAGAGAATGGATCAGTGTGAAAAAAAATGTGACATTTTGCCCTCAGTCTAGTTCTATACTATGTTGACCACATTAAATTTCTCAACCTACAAAAATTCCATATTTCTAAAAATATGTATTTTTAATTAAATTTATTGAGGTCACATTGGTTAATAAGATTATATAGATTTCAAGTGTACATTTCTATGGTCTGTATATTGCATTGTGTACCCACTACCCAAAGTCAGATCATATTCCATCATCATATATGTATTTGAGCCCCTTTACCGTTTACTAAGCCCCAACTCTTCCCTCAGGTACCCACCACACTGTTGTCTGTCTGTCTCTGAGTTTTTGTTTGTTTTTCTTGTTTGTTCATTTGTTACTTTCAGTTTTATACCCCATACATGAGTGAAATCATATGATGCTTGACTTTTTCTGACTGACTTATTTTATGTAGCATAATATTCTCAAAGTTCTACCCATGTTGTTGCAAAGGGCAGTATTTTGCCTTTTCTTATGGCTGGGTAGTATTACATTGCATATATGTAATAACAAGAGTTGGAGAGGTTGTGGAGAAAAAGAAACCCTCAATCACTGCTGTTGGGAATCTAAAATGATACAACCACTATGGAAAACAGTATTGAGGTTCCTCAAAAAATTATGAATAGAGTTACAATATGACTCAGCAATCTCTCTTCTGGGTATCTACCTGAAAAATTTGAAAACATTTATTCACAAGTTATATGCATCCCTATGTTCACTGCAGCATTATTCATGATGACCTAGACATGGAGACTTTTGTATTTCTAATAGGCTTACATTTTAAGATAAACCTAGAGTAGCAGAATCTTCCAAAAAGTGATCTTAAATTACAAATAAGTCTAAAATCCTTCATAAATAACAGGAACCATGAGTTTTTAATAAACATTCTGAAAGCCTTACTTCTTGAAACCAGCATAAAGTAAAAATATTACTGAATCTTGCAATTGAATATGGAACCTTTTTCTTTGAAATCAAAACCTGTCCCAAATGGTATTCAATCAAAACTAGAGATATATGTACTATTGGTTCCTTTGGATTTTTCTGCTTGAGACTCTGATATTTTTCTTTCTCAGGATAGTTCCCGTGTGTGAAATTAATGATTTTTAATGAGAAATTTTGTTTGATTGTTTAGAATAGAAAGAAAATGGGGCAAAGAATAGATATGTTACTGTAATTATACAGACAAAATACTGCGATGGTCCAGGCTACTTTGAAAAAGTGGTAATGGAAAGAAATGCATGTGGTGGCATGGCAGACATTAGGTGTGAATAGTGGTACTTTAATTCTACCATTCATTATCTCCTTTGTCATTTTTATGAACTAATGAATGCAAGGAATATTAGAAATGAGCCTGAAATCATGCAGAAACAATTCTTCTTTTAATTCTATTTAATTTTAACAATGAGCAAATTTATAAAATTTTCACACCTGTGAAAGCTCTCATTTATATCAGCACAGCCAATACTTGTGCTAGTCCTGAAGCCAAATTTCAGTTCTTCTACTTGCTCTTGCCCTCAGTTGTAAAAAAATGTACACTGCCACATGGTGAGTTCCCCATTATTGTGGTTGTCACACTAAAGCAGAATGGCCACTCGATGAGGCTACTGCTCAATGAAACATTGAAGTTCTCACCTCTCAAATATTATTATAAACTACTGTAGAATAAAAATATTTTAAAAATCACCTATCTTAGGATGAATAACATCTTTTATTCTCTTTTTATTTGCTGTTATAGAGTTTAAAACAGGTGGGCAAAATGACCGAAAGCCCATGATAACTTTATGAAATTCAAGATTGGTATTGATTGTGCCTATGTCAGTGGCCAGGAATGTAACACCAACTCCAAATAGTAGTAAAGACAGAGGGGGTTGAGCAACTGCCAGAGGCTGGTTGCCTGTCCAAATGTCCCAGTACGTCACCGTGTCACACAAGTGTTACAGGTTGCCAACCCCTTAAGTTAGAGTAATCATTTATATCAGCATGGTTTCCTGTCTATCTTTGCCATGAATACCTTCATTACAGATCTAGTAGAAACATACAGCTGGATAAATGTCTAAAATCATATTCAACTGATAGCTGGTGTTTGGAAGTTGGCATATTTAGGGATGTTTTAATGATATTTTCCTTATTTTTAGTTCAATATATGTACAGTGTTAATATTTATTAAACTATAATTTTTAAATATTAAGAAATGTATCTCATAAATCAACTCACATTAAAAGTTGTTCAACATATTAAATGAAGAAGGAGAATGTGAGATATGTATTGAATAAATTAATGAAGAGCTGTTATGTGGGAGGAACTCTGTCCAGCAGCATGCTCCTCCCGTCCTTCGTAGATGAGAAATAAGTTGTCCCAGAAAGGGCGTGGAAATTCCCTCTAGTGGAGAATGCCCCAACCTGTTCTCCCAAATGGCTTTTATTGGGAATCGTATGTGTAGGAGTATACAGCATACATGCATAGCTCATCAATCAATGTCAAAAGGCTGTAGTCATACAAAAACAGGTATTATCTATAGATAATAATGGAAGGAACACAGAGATTTGTCACAGGTCAGGGTCTGTGAGTCCTGCTGACACCAGAGGGTCTTTAAAACATTCTTCATGAGAATAAGGCGTTTACCCCTTATGCCTTGAACTTAAACATCTGATTTATATCACCAGGTCTATACAAAACAAAGCAGAGCAAGCTTCAAAGGATACAATGTATTTATCAAGCCTGGTTCCCACAGGAACCCTTGGTATTAGAGTCCAGTCATGCTGGCCAACTGCATTTTTACCTGCTTTTCCAGGGAGACTTACTATCCCCTGTCAGGCCTGGCTCTCATGGGGCTGCAATCTTGGAAACCACACAGAGAGGTCCCCAACACTGTCACTGTATGATTACTCCAATAGATACAAAATTGGAAGTCAAACAAGACATAACCTATAATCATTGGGATTACCTGTTTCATCTCACAGGAATTAATTGCTTTACTGAGGAAATCTCTATAAAACAGCATGAAGCATTATCAAGTCTGGGACTATAAGTCAGTAGTAAACAATGTCATTCACAAGTCATTCTCCTAGATAATCCTTGAGTTGCCTAATATAAAATGTTTAAAAAAAATACTTTTTCTCTTTAGGTTTCAGAATTTTTTACTTTTTGTCATTTTGTGATCATAAGCAATCTCCCGAGATTATTATTATTATTAAAGATTTCATTATTCATTTTATTTTAGAGAGAAGGAAGAGAGAAAGACAGGAAGAGAAACATCAATGTGTGGTTGACTCTGGGACACCCCCTACTGGGGACCTGGCCCACAACCTAAGCCTGTGTTCTGACTGGGAGTCAAACTGGCAAGCCTTTGGTTCACAGGCTGGTGCTCAATCCACTGAGCCACACCAGCCAGGACCAAAGATTATTCTTGTTCACAAAAATGTTTGTGGGTTTATATTTGACCTGATTATTTACATACGTGTTACAAGAATATTCATTAACTATGCAAGGCTTCTTGAGCTCGCTCTGTAAATCAACAGCCATTTAATATTGAGCAACTGCAAATGCCAGAGAACTTAACTTCCATCTGGAAATTCTGATACTGAATCTCAGATTGGGTTTGGAAAAGCCTCTCATTTTCTCTCCAAAGCCAGAGAGCCAACCTCACCACACATTCTGTGGCAGATTTCATGTGTAATACTCATGAAATTTGGGTAAATTCCTCTTTTCTTGAGGTCCCCCAAATATACTAACCATCCCTTACCTGCCAGAAAAGAACTTGTTTTACTGCTTGTGAAAATGGGACTCTGCAAACCAGATATTAAGCCAGAGCTGAGGCAATTTAGTGACATTTCCATATACAAAGTGGCAAAATATTTCACAAAATTCTTTGTGAAAAGGGGATCAAAGCACCAGATTCACATATAAAGTCAACAGTTATTTCTTACGAGTGGCATTGTCATGCCTGATTAAATGAGAATCATTCTCAAATGTGATACTTCAGATGCGGCATTGGCTATACAGTTTGTCCAATCATCTGATGGTAAATAGGATGACAGGTTTTACTCAATGGATGAAAATGACTATATTGCTGTAACATGTAAGGAGGCTCAAAAATGTATTTGTTTCTGAATTCTGGATAAGGGCAAGAGGAGGTAGAGGGTCAGTGACAACTAGATACCATTAAAAATTGTTTTATTCCAGTTAAAAAATAGTCTACTAAATTGAGGATTAGAGACAGTGAATTCATATATCCATAAAATAGAATATTAAAAATATTATTGAATCTGGGGAGAATTATGCTAAGTGAAATAAGCCAGCCAGAGAAAGACAAGTACCATATGATCGCAGTTATATGTGGAATCTAGTGAACAGACTGAACTAACAAGCACAGTAGAGATAGACTCATAGATAGAGAGCAGGCTGACAGCTCTGAATGGGCAGGAAGGGCTGGAGGGGTTGGGGGATTGAACAAAAAAGAAAAAAGCCCTGACTGGTGTGGCTCAGTTGGTTGAGGGTAATGCCACGATGAGAAAGATTGCCACAACAGTTCATTCCTAGTCAGCGCACATGCCTGGGGTGTGGGCTTGGTCTCGGCTGGGATGCACACTTAATATCAATTGATGTATCTCCTGCGCATCGATGTTTCTCTCCCGCTCTCTCTTCCTCTCTTCTCCTTTCTCTAAAAGTAAATAAATAAAATCTGAAAAAAGAAATAATTTGTGAACACAGACAACAGTGCGGTGATTGGGCAGAAGGAGTGTGGGTGGAGGTGGAAGAAGGTATATTGGGGATAAATGGTGATGGAAAAAAATATAATGGAAATATTCTACATAAATAAACACAGTTAAATTGCACTTGTGAGTTATTTTGTCCTGGGTGATTAATTCTGCTGGATTGTGGGTTAGCAGTGTGCTTTCATTGAGTATATTTGTTTCTGAATAATGAAGAACTTTATACATAACAGCTCAGTCAACTGACACAGTCTGATGGTCGCCTAAACCATGTCAGCTTGGAAGCCTGTAAAAAAACTGCACTTGTTGTAGTGTCAGTTCAAAGTACCAAATACCATTCTTTCCACATACACTGTGATTATCCTTTCACTGTTTAATATACAAAGTCTAGATGCACCTTATAGCAGAGCCTTTAGGCACCATCAGACAGAAGCAAAAACCTGTTTGATAGTGATACCAAAAGCCTGTGGTCAATTTATTATACTTCACAATATAAAAACATAGAAGAATAAAATTTTATTGAGGTACAGTATATAGCTGTTTCCTAAGAAATTGATCCATGTGTACCACGAGATTAAGAACAAAAATGGAATGGAGTGATTGGCAAATCTTCAGATCATTTTTATAGAAATATTTCTGTTAATAATATTTAACTCTACAATCTTAACTTATGGTAGCTTATGCATTTTCTCTGATTTGACAATTCCATTGCAGGTCTTAAATTGTATTTTATTAATTGAAAAATATGGAGGACAACAAACAAATCTATATCTGGTATCTATTTTTATAAAGTGAAAGAACAGATCTATATGATTTCCTAGGGGCTTTTGTGTAAACATAAAAGATGTTTAGGTGTAAACATTTTACTTATAATTTTTATGTTTTCAGAAGTGGAGGGCCTGATCTTCGGAAAATAAAATAAAAAGATTTAACATTAAATGTTTGGCCATTAGATTAAGATAAGAATATGGATGCCTGGCCAGCAAATTAGAAGGAAGCTTAGCTCTTCCACATGTGAGGAAAGTTTGTTCTATCTTTAAAGATGAAGAGAATGATGAAGATTTTCTAAAAAAGATAAAATTATTTTGGTAGGCCATGGAATCTCTAATATTTCTGGGCAGATTGCATAGAAGGTAAAAGATGATCATTTATCATTTTAACAGTGAGAAAGTTAAATTCCAGTTTGGCATTAACATTTGGCAGTAAATGCTTCATGGCATTTTTAAAATAAACACATCAAACTGAGCCAACTTTGGCAAAATCATTTACACAACCCTTGTGTCTTTACAGATCCAGCATTTGCAGATAAGCCAAGGCTAGTAAAAACCCCCTTCTGTGAGCATTGGAAACATTTTTATAATCAATCAACTTTTGTTTTTCACTATCTCTTTAAAATTATGGAATAATCAAACATGTTAGACTACTTTTTTATACATATTGATTTACAAAAAGAAAAAACACATTTTATTACTTAGTCTATACATTTATTCTTCTGGAACACCATTTTTCCCTAGGATAATCTCAAATATTCATGTTAATTATAATTTTTAACCAGAAGAAATCATATCAATTTCAGAGAATATGTTTAGAGATGCTTCATTGAGAAATGTCTATCATATTCAAGCACCTTAGTAGACTATCAAAATTCATGAATATGTATAACATAATTTTGTACTGCTACATACATTTTAAAATATATTTTTAAGGTGGAAAATGAGCATCTTCATTAAGATGATCCCAAAAGGATAGTCTCCTGAAACATAAAAATAAGAAGCAAAATTTGTGTTTATAATTATGCTTTGTAATTAATGTTTTAGTATTTATTATTACTGAGAAATTAAACAGATATCCAGATAATTTTTATATATAAACTATTTAATGGTCACTCACATTTTTAGATTATTTTAAATTTTAGAAAAAATTTCAGTTAATAAGCAACAAATATAATTATTGCTATAAAATGTTTATCAGAATTGATATTCAATTTTTTGAAACACTAATTTACCTTTTCAAATTCTTAAATATTCTATAGGTAAATAATGTCAACTCATTTGATAAATAAATCCACTGAAAATGTTTTGGAAGTTTGGTCTAAAGTGGATGTGTTATGATAAAACACAGAAGTCTTATAAATATAAAATGTATTCTTATGCTATACTTGATAATAAAGATAAGAAAAGACATAATGCTGCTTTTATCTTTACTTTCTTAGACCAAAATTATAAAATAATTCTGATTTGTCCAAAGATCCATTTAATTGTTAATCTGAATTCATATAATATTTTCTCTCTTAATTTTTAAAATTTAAAAAATCGCAGTTTTCAGTCAGTATTATTTTGCATTAGTTTCAGCACAGTGGTTGTACAGTCGCACACTTTGCAGTGTCCCCCTGGTATTTTCAGTACCCACCCAGCACCACACAGTTACTACAGTGTCATTGACTATATTTCCTATGCTGTGCTTCACATCTCCATGACTGTTTTACTATTTAACCACCAACATGAAATATTTCTGAGGAAGTGGTTTCAGTAAGAAATTAATTTTTTAGTCAAACATTTTATACTATTAAAATTCTGTTTCTTTAATCGCTGCAAATTTTGAAAATCCTCTTTATGTCAATCTAGATACAGCTCTTAATTTAAAAGATATAATAGCCTACTACATTAATACTCTCCAGATTAAGCAAAATTCTTCACACTCCCCTAAAGAAAGGTACAGACTTTCCTCAATGACACACCAGAGAATTGGAGAGGGCTTGTGGCTTTGGAGGTGCAACTTCAGCTACAAATACAGGTAAGCCTAGTCAAGACCTGAAATGACTGCTCCTGTTTCCAGGAGACAAGCAAATACAGTCTAGATCCTCTGTCATATTTCATGTCACAGAGATTTATCTCCATTATTTACCTAATGGAGATCACCAAATGGTCAACTATAATACTCAGTGTGTGTCTACCCATGGTTCCCACCAGGAGAAAACAAATTTTCAGTCTGCATGAATCAGAAACAAATAAACAAAAATCATAATATTAGTTAAAAAACAAACTTTGAGATTCCCAGAGTTGGCAAACTCAAAGAAAGATGTACTCAAGCTTAAACAGCCCTGTCAAAGCATACACTTTGCTAGCAAGGCAGTTTACCTGGCCCCACTAGGTGGGCCCGCCTGCATATTTCAGTGGATGACCTACAAAAGTGCTAAACTACTTTTTAAAAGGTTAAATAACATGACATCTATGTAAATATAAAATGAACATATTTCCCATATTTTTTAACCTTTTAATTAATCAGGTAACCTTTAAGAATATATTAAAATGTGTCCAAATGAAATAAACCTGGAAGTGAAAGACAAATACCATGAGATCTCATCTATAAGTGGAACCTAATCAACAAAACAAACAAGCAAGCAAAGTATAAACAGAGACATTGACATAAAGAACAGACTGATGGTAAGTAACCAAAGGGGAAGTGGGAGAAGGATAATGAGGGAAAGATGGGGAAAAGTCATCAAGGAACATGTATAAAGGTCCCAGGGACAAAGCCAAAGGGGATTAGGATTAAGGGTAGAAAGTGGGATTGGGTGGGGCAGGGGGAGGGGATGGGGAAAAATGGAGACAACTGTACTTGAAAAACAATAAAAACATGTCTTTCAGTATCAAAAAAACAAAAACAAAAAAACGATCCAAAGAGTACCTGACAAGTTTAGATGGATTAGTTAGATTAGATTAGATAGATTGATGATTGATAGATAGATAGATAATAGATAGATGATAGACAGACAGATAGATAGAACCATAGATATATGAAATAGAGAAAAAGAAAGAAGAAAATAAAATACAAGAATAGAAAAAAGAAAAGAAAAAATTAAAATAAAAAGGCTGAAAGGTAGAGATGTAAATGTACAAAAGAAATGTTTGGATATGATAGCTGGGTTAAATGCAACTATTTTATGTCAAATAGAACTATAAACTATAACTTTGGTGTTGTGTGTGCTACTAGGTAGAAGTTATTTTCACCTTTACTGGACAAAAATTCTACTAGTTGAGTTGTAACGTCACTAAGTGTAGGACCTTCAATCAAGGCCTTTGCCCTTGTATGATGTGGGAGAAAACCAAGTTTTCTCTCCTCTCAAGTTACTTCTGGCTGTTCTAATAATCCAACAGACATGACACACAGTAGCAAGAGACAATAACCAAACTTAATACACACATATGTATGGGAACCCCACATGCATGAGAGAGTCAGAGACCTCACAGGCATGAGAGGTTCAGAGATGGAAGTGGAACAAGGGTATATAAGAGGTGTTGATCTAGGCATGAGGTAAGATGCCTTGGGGGCTTCAAAAGGTGAGTGCAGATGCTCAGTAAATAGACATTTTCCCTGTCCTACAGGCATGTCATTGTCTCTGATAATCGCTTATTATGGTCAGTGACCCTAATTCAAGTTCTCCTAGGTGGTTAAGGTAAGGTTTCTATGGAGGCTGGAGCTAAAGTTGCTTTTAGCTCAAAACAGCCTGCACATTTTGGGTGACTCATTCTGGGCCCCCATAATGATATCATAAAGAGGTGCTACCCACCTTTTGCCTTATTGCTAAGTTTTTGACAATTTTTCTAAAAATATTAAAATAGATTACAGAGTTTAATAACTAATTTTGTAGGCTAAATTAAGCACAAATACTTAGAATTCCTTTATTCCTTTATTTGTCTTAGTCATCAATCACATAGCTGCTGAGTGGCCTGCCTGGTTCTCTGTGTATACTGATTGGTGTATGGTGTGTGTAGGTTTGTGTGTGAGAACGCATTCATACTTTTATAAGAAAAAATCATTTTAAGTCTACAAATTAAGCTATGTTGTTATCAGGTCTTTGAAGACCAGATATCACTAATATGGAGTATGTATTCAATATATTCATCAAGGACATATTCATTTCCTCAGTAAATCAGTGGAAAAACATATCACTTGTTACTATAAGATATTTAAAAACTTGTTCTGCTCTGCCCTGACTGATGTGGCTCAGATGGTTGGGTGTCATCCCATACATCAAAGGTTTCTGCTTCAATTCCCAGGCAGGCACATACCCAGGTTGCAGCTTTGGTTCCCCGTCGAGGCACATTTGAGAGACAACCAATCAATGTTTTTTTTTCTCACATTGATGTTCCTCTCACTTTCTTTCTCTGTCTCATCCCTGTTCCCTAAACATTAATAAATAAAATCTTTAAAAAATAAAAAATAAAATTTTTTCTGTTCAGTTTCAAACATAGTTAAAAGACTCAGGGATGGAATAAGGCAAAGTTCCTTGGACAAAGCACTTATCTTGCTACTATCAGTTTAATTATCGATTGCATTGGATAATTACTTAGCACATTGTGTTCTTTATCTGAATCACACAGAAATTGAGCTCCTGGATAATTTGGTTTTCTGAGCCACGGAGCCTTGGCTGTGTAATTCTGATGGGACTATTGCTCTCTGATGACAGCTGCCCGAATTGCAGGCGTAATTGCAAAATGGGAGTGTTAAAAGGCCAACCTGGACAATACCATTCATTCTTATTCCAGTTATACACACACACACACACACACACACACACACACACATATATAATTTCCAATGGTTTTACATGAGTGTCAATTTTATTGTTATTTAAGGATTCCACACATAATGAGTTTTTTTAGTTATTTATAAGCAAGTAAGGGAGTTTACTAAAATGAACAGGTACTTTCTCTTGCCAGTCTACCACAGCTCTGTCCCCTTTCCCTCTTTGAAATGGAAATAATGTCTAGAATCTGAAGATGTTTGGTGTTAGAGTAACAGAAATTTAAACTGTTGTCTTTGTCCTTTATGGTGAAAATTGAAAGAATAGCAAATGTACTTTCTTAATGTTTCATTTGCCACTTAGGGTAAGTGTGACAGTAATTTTTTGGTCTGAAGAACAATGGAAGAAGAATCCATCAACTTTTTGCTTTCCACCTCTAAAAGAAACATTAGCCCTGGAGTATATTTAGCAGTCGATATTTTACTTTGGTCATTCTTTAGCAAAGACATATTTACCTGATTACAGACACTGTGGAAAGGGAGAGTCCGCAGTGGCAGTTTTCTGTGGACTTGTCCGCGCAGTTCGGCTGTCCTTCAAACAGAGCTTAGCCAAGGCCTTTAAAAAATCTGTCCTGTACAATGAGTACACTTTGACCATTGGGATTTAATTGTGCTTATTTTATTTAATCAATTTTTTTCACTATACTAATTTCTCAAAAGAAGGGTTAACCTTCACCAGATAGATGGGGAGCTGTGGAAGAACATCAGAAAAACCTTGGATAATTTTTAAAGTCTGCACAAGGACAGGAAAGTACTCAAAATACCATATTACCATGGTATTTAAGAAAAATACCATAAGGAGATAACAGAAGAATAGAATTTATGGTTACAAAGAATCTATGCTTGTGTATATATTTATTATAATAGCATTTTAAAAATAGAGGATGAGAACATCTTCATATACAGATTTACGATTATTATACGTTTAGTTCAGATTTGTCTGTTAGGACCTCTGTAATACTTATTGGTTACATTAGTTTCTCATTGCTTCTACTAAAAAGCTACCGCAAGTTAGTGCATTAAAAATCCAATTTATCATCTTAGCAGTGTTGGACCTCAGAAGTCTAAACTGAATCTGCAGGGCTTCATCCCTGTGCTGGTTCTACGGCACAGTCTGCCCCTTGCCTTCCCCAGCATCTGGAGGCCTCCTGCATTCCTTTGGCTCTTGGTACTTTCTTCATCTGCAAAGCTGTCAGGGCAACATTTTCAAATCTCTCTCTGCCTCCACTTGTAAAGACCCCTGTGATTACATTGAGCATGCCTAGACAATCCAGGATAAGCTTCCCATGTCAAAAATGCTTATTTACTCACAATTGTAAAGTCTGTTTTGACATATAAGGTAACAAATACACAGGACATTGGGAATCTTTGGGGAGGCAGCTGGAATGTGTTCTTATTCAGGGGCTTCACTAGGAGAAAAATATTTCCATATTCATTTGGATTATTGGCAGAATACATTTTCTTGTGATTATATGACTAAGGTTCTCTAATTCTTGTCTGTTTGAAGCCACCATCATACCTTAGAGGTCACAGTTACCTGCCATGCAGCCTTTTTCATATGAAGTTCACAACGTGGCTGTTTACTTATTAAATCTAGGAGAATCACTACCTTCCAAGATAGAGTCTTACTTAATGTAATATAACTGTGGTCATGGCATCCCATCACCTATGCTGCTTTGCTGTGTAATGTAATCTACTCAAGGCAGAGGCATCCCATCATTTTCTCTGAGAGACAGAGAGGTCTCTCTCTCTCTCTCTCTCTCTCTCTCTCTCTCTCTCTCTCTCTCTCTATCTCTCTCTCTCCGATCTATGTCTTGGTTAGAAATAATGTATGGATTCTTAACCATCTTCATCAATCTGAAATAAAAATACACTTGATTCTCAATAGTAGTATTCTTTTGTTATCAATGCAGCCATCTGTTCAAATGATGCTTATTGAGTACTTAATTCTACGCCAACTATCAAGTGTTCAAATACAAACATGAGTACAATAAGAGTCACTACCATCAAAAGCTGAGTCTGCTAAAATATGTAAGGGCATAGCTGTAATACAATGTCATAAATATTTTAATAAGTGTGTATTTGTGTTTGTGCAATGGAGGAAGATACTAAACACCCTTGGTATCAAAAAAGGCCTCACTGGAAATGTTTGCTTTGGGCTGCGCTGGGTTTTTAAGGATAAATCAACATTATGTGAAGTTTAGGGAAAAGATTGTATTGCAGCAATGGGACTTTAAGCTGAGCAGAGAGAGCAGTATGCCTGAAGCATGGCAGCAAGTCCTAGGTTGTGATCCCCAAGAAAGAAAGACTGAAATAAGAAATTTTTTGGAGGTATATTACTTAGGAGGTAATTCCAAGATGCTTGATTATGTAACAGTTCTGGGAAATAGGAGCTTTATTCTGCCTCTCTCAGCCCTCTGATTGAGAGTTGCCCCAGTGCTGTTTAGTTCCCTCAAGTTCTTGCTGTGCTTTCTTGTGGCCTAAGGTGGCCCCCATGGCACCAGAAAAAGTATAGGAGTGAAACAGAAAGATGTCATTCACAATTGATCTCTAACAAGCCAGATGGATTCTCATAAAACTGTCCGTGGCACCTGCAGGTAAAATTGGAAGTGGGAAAGGGAACATAAAGCAGGGAAACAATGATGTCTACTACTGAGATTAAAACAATATAGTATATTCAGAAATCTAGAAATCTAGAATAATTTAGTATAGCTGAAGCACTGGCTATGAGATAGATACAGTGTAGAAAAGGAGTTTCGAATGGCAGTGCAGTAAGACATAAATAAACAGGGAATTTGGCTCAAAAATAAAACAGCAGAACAAGGAATTGAAAAAGCTATATTAACCCCTTATCAGATGTATTGGCAAACACATTCTCTCATTCCGTGGGTTGCCTTTTTATTTTGTTGGTCTTTTTTGTGATGCAAAAACGTTTTAGTTTGATGTAGTTCCATTTGTTTATTTTTCCTTTTTTTTTTCCTTGCCTGGGGAGATATAGCTGATAAACAATTGCTGGGAGTAATGTCTGAGATTTTGCTGCCTGTTTTCTTCTGACTTTTATGGTTTGGGATATAACATTTAAGCCTTTAATACATTTTGAATTTATTCTAGTGTGTGGTGTAAGAACGTGATCTAGTTTCTTTTTTCTGCATGTATCTGTCCAATTTTCACAACTTTATTTATTGACTAAACTATCTTTAGCCCATTGTATGTACTTGCTTCCTCTATTGAATATTAATTGACTAAAGTGTGTGAGTTTATCTCTGGGCTGTCTGTTTTGTCCCATTGATCTATGTGTGTATATTTATGCCAACCCCATGATGTTTTGATTACCATGCCCTTATGTTTTAGTTTAACGTTAGGTAACATATTCCTCCAACTTTGTTTTTTCTTAGGATCACTATTGCTATGTGGGGACATTTGTAGTTCCATGTAATTATTGTTTTATTTATAGAATGGAGGTAACCTACCTTATTTTCTTTTTTGTCCTTTTATTTTTTTGTATTTTTGTTGTGCAGTTACAGTTGTCTCCATTTCCCCCCATTACTCTCCCCTGTCCTACCAACCACACCTCCCACATTCAATTTCTGACCCCCACCACCGTTGTCTATGTCCATCATCCTTTATACATATTCCTTGATCTCCCTTCCCCTTCTTTCCCCTGTTATTCATTTCCCTTTTCCCCTCTGGTTACTGTCAGTTTGTTCTTTATTTCCGTACCTCTGGCTCTATTTTGCTTATTTGTTTTCTTGATTAGGTGCCACTTATAGGTGAGATTATATGGTATTTATCTTTCACTGCCTGGCTTATTTCACTTAGATGCTCTCCAGTACCATCCTTGCTATGGCGAAGGGTAGGACTTCTTTCTTTCTGCTGCATAGTATACCACTGTGTGAATGAACCACAGTTTTTTGATTCACTCATTTGCTGATGGGTACTTATGCTGTTTCCAGCACTTGGGTACTGTAAATTGTGTTGCTATGAATATTGGGATGTATAGGTTCTTCTGAATTGGTGTTTTAAGATTCTTTGGGTATACTACCAGCAGTGGAATTGCTGGGTCAATAGGCAGTTCCATTTTAGTTTTCTGAGGAAATTTCTTACTGTCTTCCACAGTGGCTGCACCAGTCTGCATTCCCACCAACAGTGCACTAGGGTTCCCTTTTCTCCACAACCTAGCCACACTTGTTGTTTGTTGATTTGTTTATAATGGCTTTGCTCACCAGTATGAAGTGGTATCTCATTGTGGTTTTAATTTGCATTTTTCTAATGGCTAGTGATGCTGAGCATCCTTGCATTTGTCTCGGCCCTTTGTATGTCCTCCTTGGAGAAGTGTCTGTTCAGGTCCTTTGTCTTCCTGGAGGGAAATCATGTGAGTTCTTTATATATTTTGGAGATCAGACTCTTGTTCAATGTGTCATTGGCAAATATATTTTCCCATACAGTTGGTTCCCTTTTCATTTTGCTGATGTTTTCTCTAGCTGTGCAGATGCTTTTTAATTTGATGAAGTCCCATTTGCTTATTTTTTCCTTTATGTCCCTTGCTCTGGAGGAAATATCAGTGAAAATATTACTGTGTGGAATATCTGAGATTTTCCTGCTTGTGTTCTCTTCTAGGACTTTTATGGTGTCATGACTTACATTTAAGTCTTTTATCCATCTTAAGTTTATTTTTGTGTATGATGTAAGTTGGTAGTCGAGTTTCATTTTTCTGTGTGTACCTGTCCAGATTTCCCAACACCATCTGTTGAAGAGGCTATTTTTACTCCATTTTATGCTTCTGCCCCCTTTGCCAAATATTAATTGACCATAATGACTTGAGTTTATTTCTGGGCTTTCTATTCTGTTCCATTGCTCTATGTGTCTGTTCTTATGCCAGTACCAGGCTGTTTTGATTACAGTGGCCTTGCAATATAGTTTGATATCAGGTATTGTGATCCCTCCTACTTTATTTTTCCTCCAAATTGCTGTAGGTATTAGGGATCATTTTGTTCTATACCTGTGAAGTATGTCATTGATATTTTAATAGGGATTTCATTGAATCTATAAATTGCTTTGGGTAGTATAGACACTTTGATAATGTTAATTCTTGAGTTCATGAACTCATATATGCTTCCATGCATTTGTGTCTTCTTTGCTTTATCTTTCTTCAGTGTTGTGTATTTTTCTGAGTACAGGTCTTTTACCCCCTTGGTTAAATTTATTCCTAGGTACTTTATTTTTCTTGTTGCTGTAGTAAATGGGATTTTCATCCTAGTTTCGCTATCTGATAGTTCCTTGTTCGTGTACAAAATTGCCATTGGTTTTTTAATATTGACTTTGTATGCCATTACTTTTCCAAATTTATCCATTATGTGGAGTCTTTTTATAGTGGAAACTATAGGGTTTTCTGTGCGTACTATCATGTTATCTGAAAATAATGACAGTTTTCCTTCCTTCTTCCCAATTTAGATTCCTTTGCCATGGCTAGAACTTCCAGTACTATATTAAATATGAATGGTGAAAGTGTACACACTTGTCTTGATCCTGATCTTAAGGGAGAAACTTTTAGTTTTTGCCCATTGAGTATGATGTTGGCAGTAGATTTCTCATATCTGGGTTTTATTATGTTGATGTATATTCGTTACCTCTATTCCCACCTGGCTAAGTGTTTTTATCATAAATGAGTGCTGGATTTTATCAAATGATTTTCAACATCTACTGATTTGGTCATGTGGTGTTTCATTTGTTTATGTGGTATATTACATTTATTGATTTCTGATTATTGTAGTATTCTTGCATCCTTGGGATAAATCCCACTTGATCATTCTCTATTATGTTTTTAATGTATTGCTGGATTGGATTGGCGATATTTTGTTGAGGATTTCGGCATGTATGTTCATCAGAGATATTAGCCTGTAGTTTTCTTTCTTTGTTGTGTCTTTACTTGGTTTTGGAATTAGAATACTATTGACCTCGTAAAAAGAGTTGAGGGGCCTTCCTTCTTCTTGTTTGTTTTTTTTTTTTTTGGAAAAGTTTGAGAAAAATAAAAGGTAATTCTTCCTTGAATGTTGGCTAAAATTCGTCTGTGAAGCCAGCTAGTGCTTTTGTGTGCCAGGGGTTTTTGATTACTGCTTCAATTTTGCTAGTTGTTATCAGTCTTTCAGGCTTTCTGCTTCTTCTTGATTCGTTTTGGAAGATTGTATGTTTCTAGAAATGTATCCATTTCATCCAGATTGTTCAGTTTCTTGGGATATAGTTGTTCATAGGAATTCCTAACAATCCCTGTATTTTTGTAGTATTGGTTGTTACTTTTCCTCTTTTGTTTCTGATTTTATTTATCCTCTCTCTTTTTTCTTGATGAGTCTGTTTAAAGTTTTGTCAGTTTTGTTTTTCTTTTCAAAGATCCAGCTCTGGGATTCACTGATCCTTTGCATTTTTTATTATGTTGTTTTATTCTTTTCTGATCTGGATTTCCTTCCTTCTACTCACTGTGGGCTTTGTTTGTTATTGTTCCTCTAGTCCATGCAGATGTAGGGTTAGGCTGTTTGAGATTTTTCTACCTTCTTTAGGTAGGCCAGTATTTCTATGAGCTTCCCATGTAGGACTGCCTTCACTGTCTCCCATGGGTTTGGGGTTGTTGTGTGTTCATTTGCATTCATTTCCAGGTACTTTTTGATTTCTCCCTTGATCTCATTGTTAACCCATTCATTATTTAATAAAATGACACGCAGCCTCCATGTATTGGAATATTTTTTAGATTTTTCCTTGAGGTTGGTTCCTAGTTTCAAACCATTGTGATCTGAGAAAATGCTTGATATAACTTCAATTTTCTTGCATTTGTTGAGGTTTATTTTGTGTGTGTCCTACCATGTGGTCTGTCTTTAAAAATGAACCATGTGCATTTGAAAAGAATGTATATTGTGCTTCTTTGGGGTGAAATGATCTGTAAATATCAATTAAGTCCATCTGAAATAAGATGTCATTCAATCCCACAATATCCTTATTGATTTTTTTTTGACGATCTATCCATTGTTATCAGTGGGGTGTTAAATCCCCTACAATGACTGTATTGCTGTCCATGTCCTTAAATTCTTCCAAGATTCCCTTATGTATTTAGGTGGTGCTATGTTGTATGCATATATTTTTATAAATATTATATATCTTCTTCTTGGACACTATAACCCCCTTAAGTATTATGTGGTGACCTTCTTAGTCTCCTGTTATGGCCTTTGTCTTGATGCCTATTTTTGCTGATATAATTATTGCTACGCCAGCTTTTTTTCATGTCCATTTGCTTGAAATATTTTTCCCATCCCTTCACTTTCAGCCTGTGTAGGTCTTTTGTTCTGAAGTGAGTCTCTTGCAGACAGCATGTATGTGAGTTATATTTTCTTATCAATTCAGGTATCCTGTATCTATGATTAAAGCATTTAATACATGAACATTCAAGGTTATTATTGATAGGTATTCATTCATTGCCATTTTCCCCTTTCTGCCTTTGTTCCTCTCCATCTCTTTCTCTCTCTCCCCATCCCCCCTCCTTTCTTCATCTTCTTGAAGCAGTCGCTTTAGCATCTCTTCCAATTCTGGTTTGGTAGATATGTACTCCTTTAGTGTTTTTTATTTGTCTGGAATCTCCTTATTTTGCCTTTCATTTTAAATGAGAACTTAAATGATGGGTAAAGTAGTGTTTGTTACAGGTTTTTGTTTTTCATTATTGGGAATATTTCATGTTGTTCCCTTCTGGTTTACAGGGTTTCTGTTGAGAAACCAGTTGATAGCCTTATCAGAGCACACTTGTACATTACTAGCTGCTTTTTCCTTGCTGCCTTTAAGTTCTTTCTTTGTCTTTAAATTTTGTCATTTTAATTATGATGTGTGTCTTGGAGTGGACCTCTTTGGATTCATCTTAATTTGGGTCTTTTGTGCTTCCTGTACTTGCATGATTTTTTCCCTCATGAAGTTAAGGAAGTTATCTGTCATTATTTTTCCAAACAGGTTTTCTATCCCTTGCTCCTCTTCTTCTCCTTCTGGTATCCATATGATGCAAGTATTGTTATGTTTCATGCTTTCCTGCAGCTCCCTTAAACTATCTTCATTTTTCTGAATCATTTTTTTTGTTACTCTGACTGGGTTTTTTCTTGTCTTCCAACTCACTAATTCAATCCTTTGCTTCACCTAGCCTGCTTTTAAGTCCTTCTGGCATATTCTTCACTATGTGTGTGTATATATCATCATGTATAGTATATTATAGTATAATATAGAATATATATATTTTTAATTTCCTATTGGTTCTTATTCCTAGTTTTTATATGCTTTTCCATGCTGATGTAGTCCCCACTAAGTTCCTTTTTCTCACTGAGTTCCTTTAGTATCTTTATAACCATTACTTTGAACTCTGATAAATTGTTTGCCTTAATTCAATTTAGCACTATTTCTGAAGATTCCTCCTTTTCTGTTGATAATGGTTTGTTTCTTTGTCTTCCCACTTTAAGTGACTCTTTTTGTTTATTTCTGCCTATTACACTAATCTGCTTTGACTCCCTGTCTTCAGGGAGTGGAATTCTGTGGTAGGAGTATTATGGGACTCAGTGGTTCAGTTTCTTTGAACTCCTGAGCTTGATGCTCTAGGGGTGCCCCTTATGCAGTTTATATGGGCTCTCTTGCTGTAATTAGGTTTTGCTAGTTGATGGCCCACTCATTGTTGGGTTCTCCTCTCTGGCTGGATGACTGGGTGTCACAACCCTTACCACATGTTGCGTGGTATTGTACAGGAGCTTCCAGAACAAAACAAAACAACCCAGCAAACAAAACTCACACCAGCAAAAATACTCCCCAACCACTACCACAATATCAACAACAAATGAGCAAACATTAATAAAATTGGAAAAGAATAAGAATAATACATGAACAGAAAAAAATATGAGATGACTATTGGAAACAAAAATATATTGAGAAAGAGGTGGAAGGAGAAATAATAATAGTATGGAAGAGAAATAAGGCAAAGAAAATGAGAAAATAACATTTATAACATAAATAAAATAAGGAGAGAATAGGGTAAAGTGGATTAAGAAAAGGGAAGTGTACAATATGAGGTTTGGTAAAAATAGTGAAAAAATAGGAACCAAATTGAAGGAAAATCAACCACTGAAGCAATATCCATGACAAATGAGTCAAATTTAATAAAGATAGAAAGAGAATAATATTACAAGAAGGAAGAAAACAAAAGAAAAAATATTGGGAGATGTCTCAAGGAAAGAAAAATGATTCTGAGAGGATAGAGGCAGGAGAAATAATAAGCATAAGGATTAGAAACCAGGTTAAGAAAGGAGGAAAATAAAATTTAAAACAAAAACATGACAAGGCAGGAGAAAGTCAAAATGGAGTGGGGCAGGATAACAGTAAAATATGAGATTTAAAATAGAAAAAGTAGTGAACAACTAGGAATAAAATTGAAGGAATGCAACAACAACTGCAATAACAATGGCAACTGAGCAAATATTAGTAAAGGTGGAGGGAGAATAAGGAAAGGGAAAAAGAATGTGAGATGACTGAAGGAAAGAAAGGTATTTTTGAGAAGATGGAGAAATAGCATGAGTGAGAAATGGAAACAAGGTGTAGGAAGGAAAAAATAGAATTTCAAATAAAAATAAGAAGGAGATGGATGGAGGCAAAATGGAATCAGGTAAGGGAATAGAAAATATGAGATTTGAATGAAAACTAAAATAAAAAAATAATAATAATTAAAAATACAGGGTCTGGCACAAATAACACCTCTTTTTATTACAAAATCTTTTATTACAATTTCATAAGCATGTAATTCTGTAATGTAACAATATTACACTCAAGCATATCATACGACATTTTAGGTGAAATGTTCAAATTAGAACTATAAATTATTATACCCATGTCATTATCCTATCAACCACACTCAAGCAGACATTACTCCTGTCAGACCTTATATATAAAAAAATAAAATAAAATAAAAAATAATGAAATAATAGGAGCAAAATTGAACATAAAGAAACAATGATAAGAAACTATGCAGGAAAAAATAATGCAAATAATGAAAAAGAGTGAGGTGGAATTTGTCTCAGGATAGTTTAGTGTTTTTGCCTACTCCTTGTCCTTCAGGATTCATCCCTGGTAATGCCAGCTGGTGTTCCATTCTAGCTTTAGGCATCCTGTTCAAGGCTACAAGTGGTCTATAGTCTGTGGCTGTTATCTTTCAGGGTTGGCTCATCCTTGTTGTTCTGTCCTGCTGGCTTTTTATTAGCACAAGGCCCAAGTGTGGTAGATGTAATGTCTGTCAGCACCACGTGTACCACTTCCACCTGCATTCAGAGGGGGCCTCTGCTGCAATTGTCAGGGTGGGGTACCTGGATCGTCCCCCCGAAGCTGCTGTTCAGTCTTTAGGGAATATGGAGGGGTGTCTCCCGGCCCCTGCACCACATGTCTTGATCTGTCTCAGATTATTTCCAATAATGTATAGTTTCTAACAAATTAGCTGTTTCACGTGAGGGATCAATCTGTGTAAAAGGGTCAGGTCTTTCCTGCTTGGCATTGATAGCAGCTCTGTATGAGAGCCAAGGCTGGGAAGGGCATTGAATATCTCTTGCTGCACCAATTCCTAAACTCTCCACTCTGCCATTTTCAGTGAACTAGGACCTGAGGAAGAGCCAGCATAGTGTCTGATAAAAGTTCGTAAAGGGCTCCTTTGGAGATTCTCTTTGTATCCCCTGCAGATATGCACCAGGCAGGAGGTTCTTGAGCCTGACTTTACTGCTTTGAAGTTTGCAATCCTGCATATGGGGGTTGAGCATGCCTTCCCCTTCCCAGTGGTTTGTACTCTGCAGTGTGAGTGGCCCTTTCTGACTGCAAAGAATCTCAGGAGCTCAGTTCTTGTCCACCCAGCTCCTAGCTCACTGCTCTCACAGGAGGCTGTGACCCAAACACTCTGTTCTGTTGCACAGTCCCTCGCTCACCAGCTGTGCTGGGTGGGACCGGGCAATCCTTTCACCAAGCAGCATTCTACTTTTCCTGGTCAGCTGGACTCACTTGGCCTGAACCATGCTTTCAGTCTGGCCTCTTTGCTGGCAGGGCAGCTGCATGTGCACTTGAGTTCCCTGCCCACTCATGCCTTCCACTCCCTTCTTTAAAAAATGTCCCTTATGTGGTACTCACTCTGCAGTGCCAAGCCACTTTCTGGCTCTCCACCTACTCCACCTCTACAAAAGGCAAAATGTCTTTCTTGGTCATGGCTGACCACAGCCTGCCCTTGTTTCCAACAGTTTTAGAAGATAGAATTTCTCTCTGGAACTATCCCAGTTGGTGCTGCAGCTATGGATGTGCTGCTTGCTGTGTGTGTGCAGCCTGAGTCTCCAAGACCCCATATATCCTCCCAAGTCTCTTCCAATTAAGGTTGGGGGTTCCCTATGCGGGTCCATGGCCCCTGCTCTTGGAGAGGCAGGAGCCACTCAGCTGCATTTTTCAGTCCTCTGTCCTCTCCTCTGCTGCAGACACCTAGCGCATTTCCCCTTCAATTTATAAAATCTCTTACTGGACAGGCAAAGTTTCCTCTGTACTCCTTGGCTTCAAAAATTCTTATCAGCTAAGATTCTGTTGACTGTTCAGGACACTTGTCAGATGATCAGCTGAAAATCTCTGCTGGCAGCATGGGCAGGTGGGCTCAGCTTCCACCTACTTGGCTGCCATCATTGCTCCTTCCTTATAAATTTTTGAGATATTTGTTCTACTTTTGTGAAATATGTCACTGAAATCTTGATAGGAATTGTGTTGAATCTATAGATTGCTTTGGGTAGCATGGAAATTCTAATGATATTAATTCTTCCTATCCATGAACACGGTATATGCTTCCACTTGTTTGTGTCTTCTTCAATTTCTTTAAGAACTTAAAAACACCAAAAAAAATCCAATTAAAAAATGGGCAAAGGACCTGAACAGACACTTCTCAAAGAGGACATATACATGGCCAATAGACATATAAAAAGATGCTTAACATCACTAACCATAAGAGAAATACAAATTAAAACCACAATGAGATATCACCTCATACCTGTCAGAATGACTAGGGTCAATAAATCAACAAATGTCAAGTGCTAGTGAGGATGTAGAGAAAATGGAACACTTTTGCACTGATGGTTGGAATGCAGACTGGTGCACCACTGTGGAAAGCAGAAGGGAAATACTTAAAAAAATACAAAATGAATCTGTCTTTTGACCCAGCTATATCATATCTGGGAATATTTCAGAAGAAACCCCAAACACTAATGTGAAAGAACATAAGCACTCCTGTGTTCATTTCAGCATTATTTACAATCTCCAAGATATAAAAGTAGTCCAAGGGTCCACTAGTAGATGAGTGGATAAAAGAACTATGGGATATTTAGACAATAGAATACTAATTGGCCATAAAAAAGGAGAAAATTTTAGTGTTTGTGACAGTATGGATGGACCTGGAGAATATTATTCTAAGTGAAATAAGCCAGTCAGAGAAAGACAAATACCATATGATTTCATTCATATGGGGAAACTAGTGAACAAACTGAACTAATAAGCAAAGTAAAGACAGACTCATAGATGGAGAGCAGGCTGACAACTAAGGGTTAGGGGGAAGTTAGGGAGTGGTGGGACTGAGCAAAAAGGAAAAAGGATGACTGGACATGGAGAACAGTGTGGTGATTGCAGGGGGAAAGGCAGTACAAGGTGGTTAAATGGTAATGGAAAAAGATACAGTAAAATTTTAAAAACACAATAAAAAATTAAATTAAAAAAGAAAAATCTGTTAAAATACCTCATAATTCCATTAAATAATTTACCAATATTGATGTATTAACTTTTCCAGTATTCTTCAATGTATATGCCTCTTGATTTGTTCTAAATGTATCATTGTACCATTCTAGTGGTGTTCAGGGGTGTCCAGCCTGCAGCCCAGGGGCCACATGCAGCCCAGGATGGCTATAAATGCAGTCTAACATGTCATCATAAATTTACTTAAAATACTATGAGATTTTTTTTGTGATTACATGTCACAGTTTATTTAATGTGTGGTCCAAGACAACTCTTCTTCTTCCAGTGTGGTGCAGAGATGCCAAAAGTTTGGACACCTCTAGATATGTACATAATGTGGTGATAAAGCAATTATTAAAATACCCTTTAAAACATCATTTCTAATGTTTACTTAATATTTTTCTTGAGTACATCTTAATTTACTCAATTATTTTTATTGAGTTATTCTCTTGTTTTTCTACTTTATATCTGAAGGACAATCATTTCTATGAATAAATAATTTCTCATTCTTTGGATTATTCCCTTTGAATAGGTCACAGGAGTAGACCAATTTGGCTACAGACAAAATAGTTTAAGTATACTAATATTTTCCCTTATGTTTTTCTCAAAAAGATTGAAATGAATTGTAGTTAAATCAATAATAGATGATGATAGTGATGACAATGTGGTCAATGGTAATAGTGGTTATAGAGATAATAGTTTTAGCTCTATTTCCAATGTTACCAAATCTTCTTGAACTAGCTTCTAGTTTTCACACTCTTGTATAGTGTCTTCCCCTTGACTGTAGGGTGGTTCCATGACTCATTTGTAACAAAGAGAATATATTTCATATGATGATGTGTGGTTTCAATGGCTCATTAAAAATATCATGATAGCTTATTCCCTGACTTCAGGTTACTGATCCTGTGGGGAGCCAGCCTCAATTTGAGAAAACCATTCATTTATCCTGAGATTACTATTTTGCAAGAAGTTCAAGCTGCCAAGTGAAAAGGTCAGCTGGAGACAGAAATGCCTGGCTAGTACCAAACTATCCTCTTGTAGATGAGGTACAAGAAATGTGGATCTAGAAAAAAATAATCTTAAATGCCCAACCCAGTGGAGCCTTCAGACAGTTCCAGTTCAGATACCAGCTGATTGCATGAGGGACATCAAGTGAGAATGGCCTCACTGAGCTCACTCAACACACAGAACCATGAGAGATAAAAAATAAATGATTGTTTTGAACCATCAAATGTGTTGTGTTTTGGTAAACACTAATACATAACCAGAAAATAATAATAGTAACACAATAAATATATATATTATTGAGGATTATTGTATTCTAGATATTAAAAGGGCTTTGCAAACATTAACTAATTTCATTTCCAGCAACCCTGACATGCACATCATAATTTTTTCTTTAATAAATAAAGAAATGTAGGTTTAAAAGTTTTTGTAACATGCTGAAAATCTTACAGACAATAAGTAAAAATGAGTTTTAACTCAGATCAATATGTATAACTTTGCTTTTATCATGACTTAACTAGAGTATCTATAGCAGCAATTTTCACCCTTTTTCATCTTATGGCACACATAAACTAATTACTAAAACTCTGCAGCACACCAAAAATATATTTTTTGCCAATATGACCATAGAAATAGGTATAATTTTGATTCATTTGGACGGGATCACTTTTGTTGGGTTGGGTGTTGTCATTCTTTAATTCGACATCTAAGGAAAAAGTGGTCAGTGCTCCTGGCTCAGGTATTGAATGTTTTAAAATTTCTTGTGACACACCAGTTGAAAATCTCTGATCTATAGGAATGTTCCTTAACAGCATTTATAATTTACAAAGTTTATTGGTGGAAAATGAATTCACATTATGGCATTATGTTTTATACCTTTATTTAACATTTTTATTAACATATAGTTAACATATAACAGTATATTAGTTTCAGGTGTATAACAGTGATATGACATTTATGTACCTTATGATGTGATCTCCATATTAGATCTGGTAACCATCTGTCACTATGCAGTATTACAATATTATTGATACTATTCTCTGTATTGTACACTACATATCCACAGCTTATTTAGTTTATAACTGTGAATTCATACCTCTCATTCACCTTTCCCTTTTCTACCGCTTCCGCTCTCCTTTCCTCTCTGACAACAATCAGAGAACATGAATAGACATTTCTCCAGAGAAGACATACAGATACCCAAAGGACATACAAAAAAGATGCTCAACATTACTAATCATCAGAAAAATGCAAATCGAAACCACAATGAGATGTCACCTCACAGCTGTGTCTATTACCAAAAAAGTCAACAAATAACAACTATCGATAAAGATGTGGAGAAGAGGAAACCTTCGTGGACTATGGGTGGGATTGTAAATTAGTGCAGTACTGGTGTATTAGTGCAGTACAAATTAATTTTTTAGAATAAATGTAGTCACTCTATCCAAGATATGAAAACAACATAAACGATCATCAGAGACTGAATGCATAAAGAAAATGTGAGTATGTATATATACAGAAATACTCTTCAGCCTTAGAAAAGGAGAAAACATTGTCAGCTGCAACAATATGGATGAATCTGGAGGACTTTATGCCAATTGAAATAAGCCAGTCACAGAAGAACAAGTACTGTATATTTCCACTTATATTGAGAAATGATAGTGAGAGGCTAGGAAAATTACTTGACGAGTGGAAAAGGGAAACAGATAGCTCAACACAGTGGCCACGCAATTTACTGCCAGGTGCAGATTGTCACCGGGGTGGAAGACTACCTGTGCCTGGCGGGGGCAAAACTGGGAAAACAAAGACCGCATCTCCAGGGTAACCTCTTCTCCCCTGACCTTTACACCCTGGAGATAACATCTAGGTCTCAGTTGTACTTCAGTTCCAGGCCCAGAAAAGCAACAAAAACAGGTGGGTGATGCCAGAACCAACTGCAATGACTAATGACCCCCTGCCCTGCCACTGGCCAATCTGTGGAGACCACAACTCTGAAAGGGCACACATGGAAAACTGATGAATACTCTACTGAAACCCTCCCCTGAGGTTCCCCTCTGCAAGAGAGAGATAAAAGCCTCAAGACAAAGGACCCAGGGCACACACTCTCCCTCTGGGGAATAGCTGGTGATATTTCTTTCCCTTCTTCTTCTCCCATTCTTTCTTCACAGGCACTCATATCCTAAACTGTAAGGCAATGGGCAGCAACCAACTTTTCCCAGGCTGATCCCCTAAACCTGTCTTCAAAGCCTAATGCAGACCCCGGCTCGTGGGGTCTGCCACATTGTGGATGAGGCACGAGAAATTCACATGGACTACGGAGTCCAGTGGAGGAAAAGGGACAGCATGGCTTCTTTCTCAAGAGGAGAAAAATCCTCACTCCTTGCCTTGACTGGCCTTTATTGCTTTTCTTGGCACATTACATTATGGTCCTCATTTACTATGCACAGGTTTGCTTTAGGTGGTTACCTTTTACACAGAACAAAGAAGAGGATCTTGCTAATTACATCAAAGAAGAAAGATATTTGCAAATGCAAAGGGAAAAGTGGTTGAATCAGTTATACTCCATATTGGGGAGGTTTAGCACAGACTTTAGGAAGTTACAGTAGGCACATGCTGCCTCAGTTCACTGTGAGGAAGTTTTAGCAAAAAGCAAATCTCAAAGTGGCCTAGGTACAATGCAGGCCTGATTCCCTATGGGAGAACCTATCCGTGGGCGTGGATCATGTCTGGGCCCACACCATGCAGAACTGTCTCCTATAAAAGCCCCCTTTTCTCTGATTTCCCAGTGAGCTCAGGCAGCCCAGCATAGGCAATCCTGTTTCTTCTATTCTAAACCTTCCCTTGTTTTACTGCCTCCATCTTTAATAAATGTACCCTCACAGTCACCTGGACTCATGTTGTGAAATCTTTCCTACAGGAAGTTAAGAGCCCACACACTACAGCTGGCCCTGGGCAGACCCGCTCAGGGTGAGGCCCCTTGTTGGGTAACAACATGAGGTATCCAAAATAGTCAAACTCGTAGAAACAGACAGTAAAATGGTGGTTGCAAAGGCTGGGAGGGAAGGAGAAGCAGGGAGTTGATGTTCAATTGGTATAAATTTTCAGTTTTGTGAGATAAATAATGTCTAGGCATCTGTGCAACATTGTGTTACTAGATTACAATGATGTATTGTGCACTTGGAAACTTGTCAAGAGGGTAGATCTCCTGTTAAGTGTTCTTACCACGATAAAAAAGGGAATTCATGTAGTACTGGAGACTGTATGCCCTGTGATTAAAATTGAGAATGCCTTCAATGTCACATACTTTAGATGACATATACAAAAACTGATATGTCTGCAAAGCACATCTATGTCAGTTTAACTTTTAATCATCATCTTTTAATCATGAGTCATAAGAGAAGAAGCCCTTTTTGTTTTGTTATTGCAGTTGTTACTGTTGATCTTTGAGTCTAAAGAGTAAATAGAATTCTGGTAAATTTACAGGCTATGTAACATGCATCTAAGGAATTACAAAAATCAAGTGCTATCACCTACTATAATTGTCTATTACTACCTCATTAAATCTGTATAGTGCTTCATTGATTATCTATTGTGCAAGTAGCAAAGGCTCAATGTTTACTGAATGCAGATTTATGACTAGAGACGAGGAGTGAACCAAGACACAGAGTGTGCCTCCATCATATTGGTGTTGGGAATTTATGTGGCCTCAGTGTCAACAGGAAGGGCAGTGATATCTGCCCAAGACTTTTACTGCTGAAGCTCAACATTTCTGAGGCCAGTAAACGGAAAACATTGAATCTGATTGGAAAAATTTCATATATAAAGACAGCAAACTGCCTAAATGCTTCCTTTTCTGGACATTTTATTTTCTATTTCAAACCTAGGGTCACCAACTGTGTACTTATTGTGCATAAAAGGAGCAGTTTATTTGAACTTTTAACTACCTCTTTAGAAGGAATAACTGTAATTGCATTATAATGTTTAACTCCAAAAAGCTAATGTATTAACTGACTAGGACTTCTGAACCAAAGCACCACAGATTGAGTGGCTTTAACAACAGAAGTTCTCTGCTTATACAGTCACACCTCAGTACTTGTTAACATCAGAACGTGTTAAACCCTCTACTTGTCACATGTTGATTAAAAAAACGATGTCTTGGCACTCAGCACTTGCTTGGGACTCACTGCACTTGCTAGAACTTGTATGAGTCACAACACTACCCTGCAAACGAAAATGCTTTATTGTTCAGTACTCATTGATTTTGGTGCTCATCACAAGTTCCGGAATGAATTAATGAAAGCACTGAGGTCCCACTGCATTTAGATGGCCATCGTCTTGCTGTACCCGCATGTTGTCTTTTCCCCATGCATGTGACTGCCTTATTCTCACCATTCTGTAAGGACACCAGTCATATTAGATTAGGGCTTGTTGCAATGACTTTATTCAACCTTATTTACCTCTTTAAAGACACTATCTCAAAATACGATCACATTCAGAGGTACTGGAGGCTGGTACTTCAAAATATGAATTGGGCAACAAGGCCAAATTCAGCCCAGAATAACTACACTCTCTCCACTGCTGCTCAACCCTATCCACCATAGGCGCTTCATCTGTCTTATAAATTAAAGACCCAACAATTCAGGAAGCTGATCCTGCGGCAAATTCTGTACCCTTAAATCATTGAAGGCATAACTGTCAAAAATACCTGGA
>CM052538.1:107070576-107185135 GCA_028533065.1 Trachops cirrhosus
AGACAGCAAGAGAGTATTCTATGATATTTACAGTAGCAGCCAGTAGAGAGGAGATAGGAGATCCTTTGGCTATGTAGAGTGTTAACTGTGATCTTTTACCCCACTAGCCACTTTTTAGAAAGGATGTGAAAAAGATAAGACTCTTTTTGGGAAGGAAAGGATTGTGAGTTGGCTCTGGAAAGCAGTGAGGATGTGGGAAGTCAGATTCTGAGGTAGGGTGAGAGTAAAGAGTAGTAAATAGGTGTAGTGTGTGAGAGAATAGAGTTAACCACTACAGTAATAAAGTTCAGGAATCTGTGAAGTGGACTATAATCTGGAAGTATTTAAAATTGTATGGAGTGGCTATTATTTACAGTAATATTAAAGCAACCATCATATGACAGAATATATGAAATCTAGTTAACTAGAACAGAGAGTATTGAGCCTTGTACTCAGGAAGAGAGAGTATTGTACTAGTGAAACACTAATGAAGGACAGTATATTAGCAATACACTATGAATGAGATAATGGGGGAAACCTATTGAATGATACAATATAATCAGCCAAGCAAAGAGGTCTATACAAAAATAAGAGGAATGCCAAAATACTATAAAAATAAGAGGTGTATGAATAATGAAATAAAGATAATACAATTATGCAATTACTTGCAGGTCCCAAAAAAAAAAAAAAAAAAAAGGAAGGAACCAAGCAGATGATGGAAGGAAGAAGAGATAAATTTGGAAAGCAAGGCAGCAGGGTCAAGACCAGGGTGACAGAAAGAGAAGCATAAAGAATTGATAGATCAAAAAATAATAGGAATTAAAAGATGAAAGGTTACTTTAAAATAATTAAAAGAAAACAAAAACAAAACAAACACACATAAAACAAACAAAAGAAAACAAAACAAAAAACACCTATTGTTGGTTTCAGACTGGCCAACCCGGTTTTCTAGCTGGCTTCAGCACACTGAGGGGTGACTGGAGACAGTTTTTCTCTGTTCCCGTTCAGGACTCAGTCAGCCTCTGGTGTACTGTTTGTAGTGTAGGCGCACGTTCTTCCCCCAGCCCGTCTGTTGCTTCCCAGAAGGGATCTGTGTATGGGGGGTCTGGGTGCAGCTATATGCATCCTTGGGAATTCACTGTGGTATGTTCCGATGTCCCGCGGAGCGCCCGCTCCTTTTCCGGGTTCACGGGTGCACACTCTCTGGGTCCCCAGGGGTGCCCACTTCTCCTACCTCCAGGGCCTGGGCCTCACAGGTCCCGCGGAGTGCCTGCGCCTTTTCCGGGTTCACGGGTGCGTACTCTCTGGGCCCCGAGTGGCGCCCACTTCTCCAAACTTTACAATTTCTTGTGGATGGTGAGAGCTGATGGCAGGTGCACTCAGAATCCCCTAAATGCATGGTAATACTTCTGTGTCTTATCTTCCCCCACCCCCATATTCAAAGAATCAGGGCAATCTCCCTAAGACAAACCTGTTATAAGTACATCTGAATATTTTAAATTTTTTTCTTGTCCTTCTTATCTAAATATTGTATATATTCTTAATTTTCTTTTTGGGTACCATATTTTTATGTGCAAATTTATTTAACAGCAATGTTTCCATAGCAACCACTTCTACTGGATACAGTAGAGATGCGTGAAGAATTTAAGAGTGGACATTAAAATCCTCTTTTATAACATTTAAGTACTTTTCTTGAAGTATTGGAACAATTATTTTGATCTACCCATGAAAAGAAAAGCCTTTGGTACCCTGCTTTTCTCTTTGTTGGTATCATTTAGCAGCCAAAGTTAAGTTTTTTTGAACTTTCATAAAACACTGAACATCAGAAACTATACACAAGAGCATGGGTACAAAGCACTTTTGAATCTCAGATCAGAATAATCAAGAAATAGTGAATTAAAGACACATTTACTAATTGTTAAAAGCAACTCATTGCTTTCACACTCTTATCATTGTAATTATCTTTATGTCTGATTTTTCAAAACATCTCAATGTGCTTAACATTCTTACATGAAGCCTAAGGTGTTTGTATGTTTTCATATTTGTTTTCTGCAGTGGTTTTACTGGACCTCTTGGACTCAAGAACAAAAACCAATTATCTTTATTTCAGTTAGTATATCCTTCATTTCTGAAAAGATCATTTTTATGCTGTTGATGGACTTGCTAATTTCCTTGAGAATCCTTATAACCAGTAATTTTCTTTTTTTAAGACTTAATTCATTTATTTTTAGAGAAGGGAAAAGAGGGAGAATGAGAGGGAGAGAAACATCAATGAGAGGGAGAGAAACATCAAAGGGTGAGAAAACACCCCCTACTGGGGACCTGGCCTACAACCCAGGCATGTGCCCTGACAGGGAATCAAACCAGAGACCCTTTGGTTCACAGGCAGGCACTCAATCCACTGAGCCACACCAGCTAGGGCATAACCAGTGTTTTGAACTCTGCATCTCATAGATTGCTTATCTTCATTTTGTTTAGTTTTTTCTTTGAGTTTTGTTCTGTTCTTTCATTTGGGCCATGTTTCTTTGTTTCCTCATTTTGGCAGGTTCCCTGTGTCTGTTTCTATGTACAAGGTAGAGCTGCTATGACTCCTTGTCTTGGTAGCTTGGCTGAATGTAGTAAGTGTCCTGCAGGGTCCAGTGGCACAGCCTCCTCTATCACCCAAACTGGGTATTTGAGGTGCACCCTCCATATAGTTTGTGTACACCCTCCTTTCGAGATTGGCCTTGATTGCTGTTTGCAGGTCAGTGGGAGGGATTTACATAGGCTACTCAGCTGCAATGATTGGCTGTGAGTACTGACCACCCTCCCTGGAAGATCAGTTGTGCAGGGGCCCACTCCACAGAGCAAGACTTACTTCAGCAGGGCTCTGGAGACCACTGAGTCCACCCCTTGAGTATGTTGCTTGTGGAGGTGGTTGGGTGATGTTGCTCTGATGTGGTCTGTAGCTGTATACTGGGTATACAGGCTCTGATGTTTCCCAGGTGGTGACAGCCAAGGTCAGCCACCACCTGTGTTCTGTCTGGAGCCAATTGGCATAAGCCATAAAGAGATCTGCAGATGGTTGCTACTTATGTTGGGCTTGGAGGTACCCAAGCAAAACCAGGCTGTGAACTGAGACCAGCTGCTACTAAAGCCAGTCCTAGGTCCACTTAGCAAGAATAATGTACAGGGAATCAACAGTGGAGTGAATGAAGCTGAGAATAAAATCAATGATATGGAGCATAAGGAAGCCAAAAACAACCAATCACAAGAAGAAGAAGAAAAAAGAATTAAAAAAATAATATTTTGTGTGATTACAAACAAGCAGGCAAAATATAACCAGAGACATTAAAATTAAGAACTGACATTAACCAGAGGGGAATTGGGAGGGGATAATGGTGGGGAGGAGGGGAAAGGTTGTCAAGGAACATGTATAAAGGACACATGGACAAAGCCAAAGTGGGGTAAGATTGAGAGTGGGAGGTGGAGATGGCTGGGGTGGGGGAGAGTGATGAGGGAAAAATGGAGACAACTGAATGTAAACAATAATTAAAATAAATGGATGGAACTGGATAGTATTATGCTAAGTGAAATAAGCCAGGTGGTGAGGGATAAATACCATATGATCTCACCTTTAACTGAAACATAATCAACAAAAGAAAAAAGCAAACAAAATATAACCAGAGACACTGAAATTAAGAACATTCTAACAATAACCAGATGAGAGAAGGGAGGGGACAATGGGGGAAAGGGTTTTCAGGAACAACTGTAAAGGGCACATGGACAAAACCAAGGGGGAAGGTGGAAGCAAGGAAGGGAGGTGGGTTTGGCTGGGGTGGGAGGAAAATGCAGACAACTGTAATTGAACAATAAAATAATTAAAAAAAGAAAAATAAATAAATGACTATAGTGAAAACAGCCTCTGGGACAACTTCAAGCATAGCAACATTTGCATTATAGGGGTGCCAGAAAGAGAAAAGAAAGAGCAAGAAATTGGAAAGCTATTTGAAAAAAATAATGAAAGAAAACTTCCCTAAGTTGGTGAAGGAAATAGACATACAAGTTCAGGAAGCACAGAGAGAAGTCCCAAACAAGATGGATGCAAAGAGGTCCACACTAAGATACATCATAATTAAAATGCCAAAGATAAAAGATAAAGAGAGAGTCCTAAAAGCAGCAAGAGAAAAGCAGTTAGTTGCATACAGGAGGGTTCCCATAAGACTGTCAGCTGATTTCTCAAAAGAAACTTCAGGCTAGAGGATATTAGCAAGAAATATTCAAAGTGATGAAAAGTGGGGACCTACAGCTAAGATTGCTCTACCCAGCAAAGCTATCATTTATAATTGAAAGGCAGATAAAGAGCTTCCCAGACAAGAAAAAACTAAAGGAGTTCTTCATCATCAAACCAGTATTATATGAAATGTTAAAAGGACTTATTTAAGAAAAAGAAGATCAAAACTATTAATAATAAAATGTCAACAAATGCATTTCTGTCAACAATTGAATTTAAAAAACAAACTAAGCAAACAAGAAGAACAGAGACAGAATCATGGATATGGAGACCATTTTGATGGTTGTCAGATGGGGGGGTTTGGGAGGAATGGATGAAGAAGTGAGGGGAATAAGAAATACAAATTGGTAGTTACAGAATAGCCATAGGGATGTTAAGAACAGTATAAGAAATGGAGTAGCCAAAGAACCTATATGCATGACCCATGGATATGAACAATGGTGGGGGATTGCCTGAGGGAGTGGGGGGTGCTGCATGGAGGGGAGCAAAAGGGGAAAAATTGGGACAAGTGTAATAGCATAATTAATAAAATATAATTAAAAATCAATTATCTTCTAATTCTTATACTTCACATATTGTTGTAGTTACAGAATTAGCAGTACATAAATGAACTAATGATTTATTGTTCTTTAAATTTTAAAGATATGATCCAAGAGGTATTGCAAGATTTTCTGAGAATTCATATTATGGAAATTTTATATAATCCATAATAGCAAAAACATTAAGTCCCAAAATTGCAGCTTAGCCTGAGGGTAACCTTTATGAAGTCTAGTAATATAAAACTATTTCTGAAAATACAATGCATTGGGTGACAAATGGAACCTTCTCTTGTACTAGAAATAAGAAAACTTATTTTCACCGTTTATGATGCACAAATCCAATATGTAACTGTGTAATATTCTGTATACTGTGGTCATTCTGAAGAAAACACCCTCTACTAGAGGAAATTAGTGTTACCTAAACTATGGAAACTAATTAGCAGAAACTAATGATATGCAGAGTGCATTTCAATCATGTAGCTGCTATTTTTCTAACTTGCCTGTTCATATATATTTATTATTTCTCCCTAAACTGTATATATTTCTGTGATTTTAATAAAAGCAAAATATGCTAAATGGATTTGAACCATAAAAATGCATTAATTATGTGAAAATTATTATTTGAATTTTTTAAATTTTTGTTCAATTACAGTCATCCCCACTTTCCACCATTATTTGAATTTTTAACTCTAAGTAGAAATGCTGACTTTAATGATATATTTATTTAAATCCACATTTTATGGCATTGCATGTTAACATCCTAGATATAATTTTGTAGCTATACTATTTGTAAAGTTTCTTTATTACATATTTTTATGTAACTTTTAATTATATAACTATAGTCTCAAAATGTGAATAAAGGTGACCATTCATTACACTCCCCCTTTTTATACCTATTGCTCAGTTTAGGATAAGAAACTTATGACTCCCAGAATAGATTCTTTTTTCTTTGATTATGGATGAAAGTTCTATAAATTAAGCTAAAAGCAGTTAATCTGATCTCATAGCCATAAATTTCATGACTTCCCACATGAATGCATTAGGTATTAAAAATCTCCTAAGGTGGATTTCATATTACTTTATAATATTTTAATTTTAACTCATATTTATTGATCATCTGAACTAGATCCTAAGGTTTTAAAGATGAAATGAACACCGGACTTGATCTCTAGAAATTTACAATCATAGTCAGTTAATAATTAACCACTTCTTGCACCTCATTTTCCTTCTTAGTTTCTTGTGCAGGTAAGTATCTTGACAGATTCCTTCTGAGGTTTATTCTCTCCCCAATTAGTATATTAATGCCTAGTTAGTTTTCTTTCCCTTCTTTTATTCTCCTTCCTTTTTCTTTTTTTGATTTTTTCCTTCCCCTGCTTTCATTCTCTCCTCTATTCTCCCTTCCTCTCTTCCTTCCTTCCTTCTCTCCCTCCCTCCTTTTCTTCCTTCTTTCCTTCCACCCAGTGATTAATATTTATTGGGGTGTATTAATTGAGTTATTTATGATTTTATTTTCCTCAGGACTTGTATAATGACATTTTTTCAGTATTTTCAGTCAAGATGTGGTAGTTTTCTCATGTTTAATTTTTTCTTGACATTTTCCTAATGAAAAGTAATATGTATGTTAAAAACACGGAAAAATGTACCATCATGAAATGATATATTCTCATTGATATCAACAAAGGTACATTTACATCTCTCTAATTAGGCATACAAATGAATTAAACTTTGTTCCTACACATTTGTGATGATATAATCTAATTAATATAAGACATAAGAAATAAATCTGTTGATTATGATAACCTTTATGGTAATCAAAAACCTTAAGGTAAAAAAAATGAATATTACACATATTTAAGTAATTGACTAAGGCAAGTCAATTCTCTTTTATCACTTAATATTCCTGCCATTCCTACACAGCCATATTTCTGATTGCAATTACTAATGAAAGATTGAAACTTCAGTATTAACCTGATTGAAAAGAGAGTTTAAGAAAAAATATATGGAAATAGAAAAGTGCCCATGCCCTTCAACTGTGGTAATGAACTGAGGAAGAGCGGAAGTGTGCTAATGTTGGAATATGCTAATCCTTTGAATACCACTCAGATAGGATTTTTCATTGTGACCAATCAGCACAATAGCTTCAGGAAGACCATCCTGATGAGACTGCTATTTGACTGTATGCTCCAAATTGCAAATTACATCCTACATAGAATTCTTCCTCCTTTCTTAGGTTCATATCAATTCGGTTTGATAATGCCATAACGCAACACTCTGCACAATTCTGCTAATGCTTCTTCAGAAAGTACAAGAGATTGGAATATCTCAATAAATAACTGACTTCAGTGAAAAAAATAAAAAGAGGATTTACAGTTTAAAATGTCTTAAATTTTAGGAAAATAAGTCTATACTAAAATGGATTAATAATTTACAGTATATAAGAATAAATGACTTTGGTAAATAAGAAAGCTAGTTTGCTCTAATTTTCTTGGAGGTTGCAGAGAAATGAGGTCTTGTGCTCCAGGGAAATCAATAATGAACCCACTCTCAGTCAAGGTCTTCTCTGTTTTACAATCTTTTTCTTCATGAATGGAAAAGGAAAGAAACAATAAACAAGAAGTTGTCATTTTAGGAAACTGCTTATTGTTCTCAGAATAAAAAGTTTTACTTTTTGTTTGTTCTATTTTGGCCTGTGTTAAAAATAAACAAGAATAGTTACTAGACTTGCAATGTTGCAAGTTTGCTTCCAGAACACCCCTGCTCTGTCCAAGGACACACTCTCCTCTGGACACACTCTCCTCAAAGGGAACTGGCCTGAGCTGAACACAGAGAAAGCCTAATGCTTCATCTCAAGAGGAGCCTGGATACACTTTCTCCCTATCTCCATTTGATGATTTTAAATGCATTTGTTAATGTGCTACACATAAACTGGCATCCTAATAGAGTACCGGAAATTTTCCTCAGTAACAAGAAAAAAATATGATTCCACCAGATCATCTTCAAGAAATAAAACCCCACAATTAATATATTTGCATGTTAGAAAAGTGTGAAGTTATGTAGTATTATTAAACAATAACTGATTTTGTTTAACATTGTTAAACAAAAACTGTGGTTAAACAATTAACCACAGTTTTCATTATATCATATTTGTAATTACATAAATGTAATTTTGATCCAAATATTAATTGTGTGGCATATTTCAGCAATAAAGTCACCAGCTTTGAAATATATTTATATTAATTGGTATTTTTTCCCAAACTCCGTTGATAATCACACTATTTATATGTTTCTTTGAAAAACAATGGATGACTTTAGTAGCCTTTTAGAAAATAAATGTTACAAGGTGGTTCTCCTGAAAGTAAGTGTGCCCCACAGCCTATTTGTACTCTCACTTCCTACCAGGCCAAATTAGACTGATATCTGGCATTCAGCTAAAAAGTTTGATTAACACTTAATTATTAGCATTTGAGAATCAGGGTGATTTCTTGAAACATCTCTCTCTATGTTTTGTTAATAATCATTGTGGAGCTTGGGATTATGACAGAGAAAGCTTCACTCTTACATTAGAGACAAGTGTTAATGATTGTTGTCACTCATGTTTCCTTTAAGAACATTTTGCATAATTTTGTAAGTCTTAAATAGATGCCTTTCCACTACTTTCCATTTATTGTGCTGTTGTTTCAATGGTTTGCCATTGGCAAATCTGTGTAGAGTTAGATTTCAGTGTCCTTTTCAGTATCCCTCCTTCTGTCAGTCTTGGCTTCTTTCTGTCATTAGCGCCTGGAGGCAGCATTCTAATTGGTCTCACATTGAGGACTGGGAAACTGTTATACTCCTCCAACAAAATAGACCTTTTGTGTTCCCTTCTTTTGGTGACATGTTGTTGCAAATATAATTTAGGGTGGTAAAAGGTGTCAGATAATGAAGTCTATTGTGTACTTTTGGGGTAGAAAGATTGCATTGAACAAGGGCTTTTTGAGGGCAGTAACTTAAGTTGTGATATTGACACAAGGCTGGTCAATATAGGAGATATCTATATTCAGGCCAGAGGCCTTTGCATTCTGTTTAAGTTACAATACATAAGCAACTTCCTAAGCGCCCATTCTAACATTTGCTGATATTTTTGCCTAAGTGCTAAAAGCATCTATCAGCTCTTCTCCACTAATTTTGAAATTTCATATACATATATATGTATTCCATTAAAATTTGAAAATATACTCTTTTAGACAAAGAAATTTTCATGTCAAGTATTACAGCAAAAATTTTCTGAGTTTTGCATGAAATAAACTGATAGTAAGTCCCTAAAACTCAACATGATTCTTGGCCATATCAGAATGATAGTCCACATAACAAATATGACATACTTGTATATTAAGTAGTATTATTTAAATATGCTTAAGCATTTTTAAAATTAATAAAATAAGGGAATTATTTTGCCGTAGAACACAGAGACCCAACTTCAAAGCTAATATGACCTTCAGTAATCATTCACTAGACATGCATTTCCTTTCCTCATTTTTAAACTAACCTGACTGTACCAACTGGTCTCAAAAATTTCTTTTGCAATGAAAATTCTATGTCATTTTTGTGAATTTGCAAAGAAGCAGAAATCTAGATTAATATAGCTTTAGAAGGAAGAATAATAAGTTATTACCTCTCACCATTTGGTTAGATTAAAGATCTGTCATGCATTAATAGTAGAAGAGGTTGAGGGAATTAAATGAAAAAAAGTCCATATAAACAACTTTTGGCTAATTCCCTTTCCCAGTAAAGAACTTAACAAGGGAAGGTGGAATATTCACTTTTCTTTTTAATTTTCTACTTATATCTGGGTTCAAAGAATGCAGAGAACACTCAATTACATAAAGAAACAGAGTCTTACTATGGCAGGCTCTAATGCCAGCTGTGTGGTTCCACAGCAAAGCCAGGAAGAGAGACAGATTTGGACAAAAATCATAACCATAGAAGGGGACTGAGGAAACGCAGCCAAGAGCAGATTTCTGAAAGGGCAATTGGGCTCCGAAAAAATAATTTATGATGAGAGCGGTAGGAAATGGGGCCAGGACTGGTTTCTGAAATAAGTTCTCAGAGGAGCACTGATGCCAGTTCTGCACCTGCCTACCCCAGCCATCCTGCATGCAGACTGATGCCCAAGGGAGATGGTTCTGTGAGCGAGTCCAAACGTCACAATTTCCATGGCAGTTGCAAGCCTCTCCTAGCTTGGAAGATTTCTAATCCTGAAACACAAATTAGAAAGGGGTGTCTTCCATCACATCGCGAAATTCTTCCCGACGGTAGTTAGCAGGACCCACTGGGGCAAAGGGCAGAGCTGGTGTCTCACCTATATGGACTGGTGCCTAGCCACTATGGTTGATACTGAGACTGATTTCAACAGTTAAAGAAGCAACACTGTCAAGAGTGAATCGTTTTTTAAAATGTTGCCCTTGTTTTGTGTCAAGATTTGGTGCCTGGCTAGGAATAGTGTTGAGAACAAGAACAACTTCACAATAGGGTTGACACACTTCAGAGGCTCACTCCAAGAAAATTAATTTGGAGGCACTGTTTACTGCTTTCAGCACCTGCATTCCTAAGCTCTAACCCCACCCCTTGAAACTACTCACCTCTTGTCAAGTACATATGACATATAAGGAGCTGTGATTCATTTATCTTTCTACAGATGCCCGGTAGGTTTTCTACCAACCATTTGGCCAACAGCACAGAATTATTCTGAAGGCACAGATAAAATTTTCTACATTAGCTCACGGGGTGGAGGAGCAGAATTGTCTAGACAGCTGTAGGGCGCCTCAGTGGAATCAGGTGTTGAGAGATGGGGTAGAGGGCAGGGAAATACCAAGGGCTGTCATTCCGTGCAGGTGAGAGCTCAGAATCGCTGTCTTTGAGAGAACAAGTATGAGAACGGCACTGACTGTTGACCTCTACTGGTGAATAGCAAGTACAGTAAGTATGCACTAATGGCTTCAGTGAGTCTCAAGCAGGTTTTAAGTGCTTTCATTTTAATATTAGTTTGGCTAAATGTAGGACTCTAGGTTTAAAATGATTTTTCTCAGAATTTTAAATTTACCGATCTATATATCCAGTGTCATGGCTGAAATCATGAGAACTAAGAAAATAGGAAAGAAATTATGATTATAGAGATGGTAATATGTACTAGAATCATTAATGTTGCAAAGTTCTCATTATGAATGAAAAGTATACAATTATCCAATTCTTCAAATACACAAAAACAACAAAAATCAACATAATATCACAGTGTGCGAACTGCAACATGGTTAAAGCAGATGGATCATCACTGAAAGTGAGCGACATGTGAGACAAGCGTTGAGGCTGAATTAGGGCAGGCTGTAGGTTAAGACTGAATAAAGAAACTTGAACACATAATATTGGAGAGCCCACAAGAGCAGTAAAACAGGGGGAGTGAGTGACTTTCATGAAAAATAGAGCAACCGCTCTTTTTTAATAACTTTTTTATCACATTATTCTTGGTGCCTCTGGTGTACAAAATCTTTCATAATTACAAAGCCCTAAAAAACAAGCCTCAACGCTCAGTAAGACTCTCATAAGGAGCTTATGTCAGGTGGTCATACAAGTTTCTTCAGACTTAATAAATGTATATTCGGGAGATTTCACAAGGGTTTCTGCTGAGACATATGCCTAACCTGTCCAGATGACCAGAGAGGATGTAAAGTTTCTCTGCAAACATTCTTTCTCATCCATACATACAAAATCACTGAGAAGCAGAACTTGGAAAAATTGAGGTATTAAATCTTACTGATCAGTTTCTCAGCCTCTCTTAAAGTTACCTTACGCATTCATTGGCATCCTTCACCCTTAAAAGTACTCAGTATTTCCTGCATATTAACCTTTCCTACTACTTAATATTATCTTATTTACATTGTCTGAAATCTATTCAGAAGGCTTATCCTCAAAAAAATGTGTATTTTTATATTTTTAATTAATAATTATAAGGTGAAAATACACATTAATGGGTCACATTCTAGGAGGGTAATAGATGAGGGTTTTTTTAATCCTTAAACTGTAAATTACAAAATGTGACACAGGAGATTTAATTCTTTAATAAATATTATCTTTATATGTGAAGTGAAAGGTTAGAAGACAACAATGCTATTTTTCTCTGTGTGGATACTCACCTCAATTATTTACCTATAATAGAGAGTAGTTTCTGAAAACACTTAATAGGGGTAAATTATTTTTCTTTGCTCTATCAAATCTTTTTTTTAATTTTATTTTATTTTTAAATTTTATTTTAATCATTGTTCAAGTACAGTTTTCTGTAAATTATTTTAGCAGTTGCTAAGGTGCAGTAGAACACGTATACTGGACATGTAATTTATAAGGTTAGAGAAAATAGAGATCACATTTACACAAATGGAGTTTTATATACTAGAGTACAGGTGGAATATAGGGTAGGATCTATAGAAGGAAATATAGATTCAAGATAAAATTGTATAGTAATGCATATAAATGTAATAACAATATATGAGGGAAAAGCTCCCTGAGGGAAAGATTATAGAGAAAAGTTGAAAAAGAAAAAAAGGCAAGAGACCCAACCGTGCAGAATGCCTACATTGACAATATGAAAGGGGGTAGAGCAGCCTTAAAAAGACAGAGCAATCAGAGAGGCAGGAGGACGATCAGTGATGGGCAAAGAAGCCGAAAGTGAATAGTGTATCGAGAATGAAGGAGGAGAATAGAGAACAAAGGTAGGGAGTAGAGGAACTTTGTGACAGTAAAGAAAGTAGGTTAAAAGGGAATAAATATAATAAAATTAAGATACTAATTTACATAAAATTTCCACTTACTAAACGGACAGTTTTGGCTTGGTATATTGTAGGTACACATTATAAATGTTAAATGAGTTAATTAATAAATGAATAATATAAGATATTTGATAGAGTTGTGAAAGAATTAATTAATAAAAAGTCCCATTAGAAGCTGGGTGGCAAAGGTTTTAGAAACCCACATACCACTCTGTTGTGTCATTCGCCAGCAAATTTTGACATTTTGAAATCAATTAGAAATAATTCTAAACATAAGGATAACAACGGCTGAAAAGTGGAATGGCAGGTAAACCAGTTCAACAGAGTGGTGAAAGGTTTCTAAGACATTGGATAGACCAACAAACTTGGTTGCCAGGCTGCCCATAAATCACAGGGCAGGTGGGCAGGCAGGCAGAGAAGGCAAAAAACAAAAACAAAACATGTTAAGTCATTTGGAAATGTGAAAAGGAAGATGGATGAGTAATCATACGTTAAACGCAGATGATTCCCTGACATTCTTCTATAACTTTATGTGTGTTCTTTGACAGTTCAAGGGATACTTTCCCCAACTCATAGCCTAAACTGCTCATACACAGAGACTCTCCTTCACAGGTCTGATTCCTAACCCATCCTCCTGTAATGCCAGCATCAACATGCCACACAGAAGGCTAGAACATAAAAACAATGGCTTTTTGATTTATTCACTACAGATTTTATTCCTATCCCTCTCACCCACCTGTTTAGACAAGAAATGGAGAGAACAGCTTTAGAAAGATTTAGTTAAGTATAGCTCAACCCCAATCAACCAGATCCTATGCAGGACCACCACACACACACCATCACTGCTGCAAATACAGCCCTAGGAATTAGTGACCGTGTGATGCAACAGTGATCTGGGGTTGCCAGACTGAGATCCCTCAGCCTAGAGAATGATCACCTTTGTCTATTTTGGTTTTCCCACAGTAGCCAAGTAGAAAAGCTGTTGTCAATGAAGAGAAGAGAGAGGTAATTAATAATTTCTTTAGATAGAGAGACGTTTTGCAATTTTCTAGAGCACTTTAAATATTTATTTTATGATAGCTAAAAGTGAATTCCAGAGCAATATTAAAAATTTTCCCTTTAAATTTTAACCATTAGATCATTTATTTTTTGGTTACCACAATAATATTAAACATAAATATAGAATATGTTAATATATATGTTAAAATAATAATACATTGAGATTAGCCTCAGTAGATTGAGTGCCAGCCTGCAAACCAACGGTCCCTAGTTTGATTCCAAGTTGGTGTACATGCCTGGATTGCAGGCCAGGTCTCCAGTGGGGGGCGTGTAAGAGGCAACCACACATCGATGTTTCTTTCCCTCACTTTTCTCCTCCTTTCCCCTCTGTCTAAAAATAAAGAAAATCTTTAGAAAAAAGATATTTCATGAAGACAGTAGAGGGAATATATAATACGACTTTCCAAAATAATTCTGTATATAGATTCCAGACATAATCCAAAAAATTAAACAAAAGTATAACCAGCAAAAGAATCTGTATATCGCGACATTTACTGTTATATGAGTACCACACTGCACAAATAGTCAAGAATCCAATTAAAAATTACAAAAGTTACATTCACCCATTCATTCAATAAGCATATATTATATACTTTTTAGAAAGCACTCTGCCAGACACTAGAATATATAAAAATAAATACTACACTATCTTATGATCCTGTTTCACTGAATACATTATTACTACCTTCTCAGTTTATAAGTACATCACTATGGTATGGTTTTATGTGAAACATGAATATATTTTTGTGAAATAACATGTGAATATTAATATATATATACATATAAAGCAGACTCCATTTTTTGGCATATAATGTTATTTCCCTATATTGTTTTTATTTCTAATAAACATCCTTGAAATTAAATCTTTGCTCACTTCTGTAGTAATCCATCAGGTTAATATCCAGAGGAGAATTAATATACGGAACCATTTTAAAGTTTTTGGGATTTATTGTCAAACTGTATTATTGAAAGTCTGTACTACTTTATTCTCCAATCTGCCATATGAGATTTTCCATTTTCTTCTAATGTCAACAATGAGAATTATCACTTATAAAATTCTTGATGATTTTGATCATTTAAGTATGGTGACTCATTAACATTTTTATATTCATTACTTGGTTTATTAGTGAGCCATTCAATGTCATCATGCATTTTTTAGCTATTTAAATTTTCTTCTTTTATGTGCATGTGTGTCCTTTTAATTATCTACTGGGGGCCTTTTTAATTTGTAAAAACTTTTTATTAATTAATATTTATTTATTTTAAAATCTATTATGAAACTAATAAAAAGTGTTCTATGAGAAGAATGTTTTTATTTTAATTTTCAACTCTTTTACAAGTCCTTGCACTAAAGTTTTAGGTAATATATGTCATTTTTCCTTTTCATTTCTCTGTGTCTTTATTCTAAGTATAAGTTGACAGTTTAGCTCAAGGGTACCATTTTGTCATTGAATTCTTTTACCAGTTACTTTGCAAAAACTAGAGCTTTGCAGGAAAAAAAATAAAACCCTGACAGAACTGAGGAAAATCCATTCTACCCTATAATGAAGATGAATATGTTTTAAGACATATTCTTAAATGTTTCCTTAAAATGTTTCCTTGTGATGGAGGAAACATTTAGATGTATGGTAGACACAATTCCATATAATGGAGTAGCCAAAGTCTATAGTTAGAACAGAAATTATAATGATGCTTAAGATGAGCTATATGAGCTTCTATTAAGTAATTCAAGAGGAAGGAAATTTTCTACAAGCAAACAATTTGTTAGGAACTCCCTAACCAAGAGGCTCTGAATTAAGCTATTACATGAAGCAGCAAGTGTGATAATCCTGGAATCTCAGAATGTTCGTGTAATATTCCTTCACCATCAGGAGGACACAATCCTGTGGCACATGAAGATGTCCTACCTAATTTTGAATCACATATTTGAGATGCTTTTGACCCCTCCCAGTGACATTTACTTGAGTAGAAAAGCTAACTCGGAGTGTATCCATTTGCTTTCTTCTGGTTTCTCTGCTCAGTATTAACAGTTGGGGTAAGAGGAATGTCCCCAGAGGCAGATTGAATGTGCATATTTTACCTCTTGGTTCTAATGGAGACAGGCACTGCTATTTGGTTACCTGACGCCAAGTACTGATACCAACATATTGATATTTTTTTATTTTTTCTTACTAGAAAAAAACCTCTATCAAGGAGATGTCAAAAATAAATAAAATATAAGACCAACATGGAAGGACTACAGATGTCAGACAGATGTCAATTAAGAAATATTTATAGCATATTGTATTCTCAATTCTATTAAAACATACACAATGGATAGCATTTTATTTACTTTTACAGAACCTCCTCTGGTGAGAAATTATTAGGAATGCCTTGCTGGGAACTTTAAGGATTAGAAGAGACTTGCAAACGTAGAGGGCCTGCTCTCTATTTCAATGTGCTACAGTGCTGGAGGAGTTATTTCTATCAAGTTCTCTATGCCTTGATTTAGTTGCAGATTTAGTTGAACACTGTTAGAGATCATGTAGTTCAGCCTCCTCATTTTACACATGAGAAAACAGATCTTAGAGGTTAAGTGATTTGCCCAAGGTCACACAGTTAGTGACAAAGTAGAAGCTAAAATACAGGACTCCTGATTCCCAATCAGCATTTTCCACTTTACTGTGATGACTTTCTAAAATGGTGCCAGACCTTAAATTAACCTTCTAAATAGTTAACTTTCTTAAGGTTAGTGAGAATTTCTGCCAAGCAAGGGGAAAATTATATTGATTTAACTTGTTTCACTATTTAAAGTTACCTGTGTGTTTTTTCCCTTTGTAAAAACAAAACATAAAACACCATAATTATCATCAACAAACTCACACCTGTGGCCTAGAACATGTTCATGTTTATTGTAAAATTTGAAAATAACCTAATGAACTCCTAGTTTTTTATTTGTTTAATTTTTATTTGAGCCAATTTAGACTTTATATTTTGTGGGTAGTTTATAACTGTTAAACACAACAAAGATGTACATCTGGGTTGTAAGACCTTTCTTTGCCCCTTCCGTTCTCCCTTCTATACCACACACCTTAGTCATTGTCACCTAACCACAGCCTCCTTTAGGTTCTCTGATATCTTAAAAGAGACCAAATCAATTTGGCATAAAAAATTAAGACTTTACTGACCTCAAGATGCCTACCAGCTTTGTGTAACCCTGCTGCAAAATGTCAAGCCAAGCTTAGAGGTTTGAACATTCCCAGAGATTTGTAGATACTGCTTTCCTAATAACATTACAATATATTTTCTAATCCCCTTCTAATTAATCTCTCTTTCCACCAAAGTAATTGAAATAATTAATAAATGGCACCATCACCAAGAGAGGAACATTCAATGTTTCTCTGTGGTATCCCACCCTTGTTCATACCATCTTCATTACAGCTTTTAAGTGCACATCAGGATAAACACTGCCCTATCACTAGTTCTCAGGAATATTGACTATTGCAACCATCTTTTAGATATAGATTTCAAATACAAACATAATTGTTCTACTTAATATCTAGGTTCTAAAACATTTAAGTGAATTACCTCATATATAAAATACTACAACATACCCTGTCTGATGTGGCTCAGTGGATTGAATACCAGACTGCAAATCAAAGAGTAGCAGGATCAATTCCTGGTCAGGGCACATGGCTGCATTGCGGGCCAGGTCCCCAGTAAGGGGCATGTGAAAGGCAACCCCACATTGATGTTTCTCTCCCTCTCTCCTTCCCTTCCCTGCTCCCTAAAAATATATAAATAAAATCTCTTAAACAATAATAAAATTAAATTAAATTAAATTAAATGGTACAACAAAAATTGCACAAAATTCAAACTTACTTTCCTTGATTTTCTTGCTATATACTAATTTTAAAATGAGATTTAACTGTGTGAAGACAACAAAAAATGACCCTTGAAGCAAGAAGGAAATTAAACATGTTAAAATAAGAAAAAGAGAAGTAAGTGTAAACAAAACCCATGAGGTGGTTTAGGTATCCACTGTACCAGAGAAATTCAATGCTAGAGATTTCTCTGAAGTAAGAGGTAAGGACTGTTGTTTTGTCTTTTGCCCTTAAGTTGCTCAGTATGATTCACCCTGACTTATTTTGAAGTATGCCACTTTTTATTAGTTTTACTTAATTTTATTTATTTTATTCTTATTTTATTGTTTATGCTATTGTAGTTTTTCTCACTATATTTTCCCTTTTCTCACCTCCACCCAACTCCACCTTCTCCCCTCCCTCAGCCAGTCCCCATATCGTCATCCCTATCCATGGGTTGTGTATAAGTGTTTTTTGGTTGATCTCTTCACCATATTTCATTCAATACCCTCCATCCCCTCTGGAAGCTGTCAGTCTGTTCCATGTGTCTGTGCTTTTGTTTCTATTTTGTTTGTTAGTTTATTATGTTCTTTAGATTCCACCTGTAAGTGAGATCATGTGGTATTAGTCTTTCACTGGCTGGCTTACTTCACTTAGCATAATATTCTCCAGGTCTATCCATGCTCTCTCAAAAGGTAAGAGTTTCTTCTTTTTTACTGTTGTGTAGTATTCAATTGTATAAATGTTATACCACTTGTTTAAGATCATGTTCACTTGGTATAGATTCTGACAGGGAGAACTGTAGACAATAGATTACTGTGGAGTAATATTTGGACATATAACTGTAAAATAAAATGAAGAAGCATGGTTGGGTAGCAGGAAAACTCATCAGCAATGTAGTTGTAACTGAGGCTTCACAAAATCGTATAGAAAATGATCTTTGGATCGTTGAGCTTTGGAGCTGAGATGACAGAGTTGTCCCAAATTGAGACAAAGAGGATATGGATCTATGTTCTTTAATGAGTCACTCATTAACATTGAGGCCCCTCTCTATTCTCCAAATAAACCCCTGCCAAGGAGGTAGAAATTTGGGAGAGCCAATTCCCTGTGGATGGAATAATTCCTAGTGAATGATGGTATTATAATCCCTCTGATTTAGCATGATCAGTGCTGTAGGATGGATGCTTAAGGCTTAAAGAGGATCCAGATCCAGAAAACAAACAAAGAAACATGAATTTTTATTGAGGTGGCTGCCATCCTAATTATTCATATTAGGTTTTTCATATTTGTGAGTAGATTAGACATTAAAGATCTGCTTCCCTCTCTAATCCATCTTGCCTTCCTTACCTTATTACAGGACATTACATATCCTGTAGAACTTCTACACACAACACTTTTATTCAGAGCCTGTAATTTTGTAAGCAAATCTAAGAGCACTAGTACAAAAGTGAAGCTTTAAAGCAGATTCTTAGATGGAACTTTTGGAGACTGATCACTTATTAGCTGTCTCTCAGTAAGGAACTCAATATTATTAGAAGGAGGCAGACCCTGGCATGACAAATCAATACGATTTTTAAAAACTTCCATTGGTAGTTAACTGGCACATGCCAAAGATAAAAGGAGGATATGCTGGCTTTTGTAGCATCTTAGGCAACTGAGATGTGGAAGGAAAATGATCACTAAAAAGGCTATAGAATTACATGACTGTGATAGTATGCCAGTGATTCATGGAAGATAGTGACAAACTCATATTTATTAATTACTAATGCAAGATGAAATGTTAAAGCCAAAAGACTTCCTTGACAGCATTTATGGAAATTCTAATCTTCTCTCACTTTATCTGAAGAACAGACAGAGTTAGAACCAGGCTTAGGACTTAATCATAAAGACTGACAGTTTCATTACTTAAAAAGTTTAGCAGATAAATTACTTAAGGTAATTTCCTTAAGAAAGAAGAACCTAGAAGCACAGGACTCCAATGTGGATGGTGAACAATGCAATTGGTAAATATGTTGGCAATTTAAGTGTTCCATTATAATTATTGTTTAAAACTCAATATTGAAAAATCAATTGTGTTTATATACTTAAGCAACAAATAATGAATATGTAATTCTAAAATATCTGTCTTTGAAGTATAAATAAATTGTAAGAACTAAATCTGATCATGTCACTTCCTCTTTGAACCCTTCAAAGGCTTTCTGTCTTATGCAGAATAAAATCCAAAGTCCATCAAATAACTTTAAGGTCCATCACTAACTTTCTGTGATATCACCTCTTACCAGTGTTCCGCTTACTAATTCCATACAACTGTTATAATGTCCATGTAAGTGCAGAATAAATATCGTTCTGTAATTTTAGGGTTTTCAGAGCAAATTTGCCTGAGGGCTTTGGCTAAATGACACATCTGGAAGTAAAAATTACAACTGATTAAATCAGAATATACCTAAAACAAGTGAAGAAATTAAACCAGCAATTAAATATCTCCCCAGAAAGTAGAATGAAGGCCCAAACGCATTTCATTGTGAACTCTACCAAATATTTAAAAATAAAGTAACGCCATTGTTTTACAAACTCTTCCAGAATAAGGTAAGGGGAGGAACATTTCACAACTCATTTATGAGACACATTATACCAAAATACCAAGGCTAGACAAAGACATAAAAAAAAAACCCAAAATAAAACTACACAGCAATATACCTCCTGACTATCAATGCAAAAATCATAAAGATAATTATAGTAAATTGAATCCAACAACACATAAAACAATTATACCAAGTGAGAATTGCAAGAATACAGGTAAATTTAACTTTTAAAAATCAATTAATATAATGTAATAAATCACTGTAATAGAATGATGAAAAATTACAAGATTGTCTCAATGGACACAAACAAAGCATTTGACAAAATCCAACATTCATTAATGACAACAACCCTCTCAACAAACTGGGAATAGATGGGAACTTTCCACCCTCATGAAGACATCAAAGGAAAGCCATCATAAAGCATCGCTCTTGCTTACTCTCGCTATTATTTTCAACATTGCACTGGGGATTGGCCATTAGAGTCATGCAAGAAAAATAAATAAATAAAAAGCAGGAGATTGGAAAGAAAAACTTCATTTGTAGACTATATGATTCCATATCTAAAAATTCCTAAAAGTTCACAAAAGAAAATATTAGAACTAATAAACAATTACATCAAGGTTGCATGATAAAAGATCTATACACAAAAATGAGTTGTATTTCTAGATATGAAAAGTGAATGATCATAAATGAAGGTAAGAATATAATTCCTTCACAATAGTATCATAAAGAATAAAATACTTAGGGGTAAACTTGACAAAAGATGTGTAAGACTTGTATACTGAAAATTACAAAACACTGATGAGAAGATTAAAGATGATCTAAATAAATGTGGAGACATTCCATTTCCATGGATTTGAAGACTCAAATCTATTGTTAGGATGGCAATTCTATCAAAATTGATTATAGGTTCAGTGTAAATTTTATCACAATTCTAGCAGGATTTGTGTCTGTTTAAATTGACAAATCTAGCCTAGAATTTACATGGAAAAGCACAAATCTCACAGAGCCAAACCAATTTTGAAAAGGAATCATAAAGTTGGAGGAATTTCAATTCCCAATTTCAAAGCTTTCTATAAATCTACAGCTGTAAGTCAATGTTTTATTGACATATGATCAACATAGATTAATGAAACAAGTGAGAGTCAGTAAATAAATCTTTATATTGTGGTCAATTGATTTTTAATAAAGTTTCTAGGTCAACTTAGTAGGAGACAGTAGAGTCTTTTAAAAATGCAAGTGTAACAATTGGATATCAACATGCAAAAAGATGAACTGAGACTCTTACAACTCAGCAAGTATTAAATTAACTCAAAATTTATCATAACCTTATATGTGAGTAAAAGAATAACACTTCTGAAAAGGACATATTTAGGGTTAGGTAAAATTTTCTTAGACATAACATGAGAAACTTGGTCTATGAAAAATAAAATTGATAAATTGAAAACAAAATTCAAAACTTTTGGTTTTCAAAATGCACCTGTTTAAAATGAAGAGATAAGCTACAGAGTGGGAAACAATATTTGCGAAATAGTGATAAAAGGCTTGTGTCCAGAATATACAAGGGAAGTCTTTAACCCTTAATACATGAATAAAACAACCCAATTTAAAAGGAAAACAGGTAAAAGATTCAAATAAACATTTAAGTATAGAAGATATATAAATGGATAATAAGCACATAACAATTCTGAGTTTCATTAGTCATTAGAAAAATACAAATGAAAACCATAGTAAGATACCAGTTTACACTGTCTAAAATAGCTATGATTAAAGCAACACAAAATAACAAATGTTGGTGATGATGTGGTGGACAGGAAATCTTTCTACATTGTTGTAGGAACGTAATATGATGCAGTCACTTTGGGAAATGGCCTAGCAGTTATATAAAGGGCTAAATAAAAGTGGGGTTATCATATGACCCAGCAAGTCTATCCAAAAGTAATGAAAACATACATCCATAGAAAGTGTTGCACATACATGTTCTTACTAACATTATTTATAATAGACCAAAAACTGGGAACAGCCTAAATATTCATCAACTGAGTGATGAGTGAACAAAATATCAACACAGTAGAGTTTTTCCGTAAAATGGTAATAATCTACTGGTGAATGCTATGATATTGATGAACCCTAAAAATATTTTCTCAGTGAGATGATCCAAACACAACAGACCACAGGTCCTATGTGTGTGAAGCCCAGAAAAAGCAAACCTATACAACAGAAAGGAAACAGCGGTTGGAGTGGGAGAGTAAGACAAGAAGATTAATAGTACATCCTAGCAAGGAATCTTATTGGGGTGATGAAAATGTTTAAACCTGATTTATGCTGATGGTTGGACAATTTGGTGAATTTATTTAAAATTATTGAAGTACACTTTTGAAATGGTTATATTCTATATGTAAAATGCATCTGGATAAAGTTGTTTTTTCAAATGATCACTGATTACCTAGTGATGGATTTACTTCTCTAGATGTGTTGAAATTCAAGTTAGTAAAACCCAATACCACAGGGGCATCTCCTGGATTGTACACCAGTCTTGCCTTTCTCCTGGAGAGATTAATTTATATTCTAAAGGACACAGGTTCTTCATTTCCATTACATTTAAAAGTAAAGTCTCTAACATTAATGAAAGGGGTGGAGTGTATTGCTTCTTGCTCCCCTGTTCATAACATCTAGATTTCTTGATTTGGTGTTTCTCATTTACAATCCAGATGTACATATATGTAAGATAATTGGCTTTCATTGCATCACTCCAAGGGTAAGAATTGAGACACAGAGAAACTGCACAGTAATTATTTGCTGTAAATAATAAATAATCCATTCTGTTCTAGAAACCTTACATGTCAATTCTAGATAATTTTAATAAGTATAAATATTAAAACTTTAACAGTCTCTTTGTTGTTTTAAACATACCATGAAAGTTCCTACCTTTGATCTTTAAGTTGTCTCTATCTGGGTTTCTTTTTCCCAAATGTGTATACATATGGCTGGTATCTTTACACCATTTAGGTCCACGATCAAATTCAATAGAAGTTAGCGTTCCCTTGTCTTCCTCCTACAAAAGTGGCTCCCCCTGTAGTTCACACTGGTTTCTCTTTTTTTTTGTAACATTTATCACTATCTGAAATATTTACTCAGTAGTTTATGGATCTCCTATACCCCTCCATGTCACTCCAGGAGGGACGGGCTCTATGCGTTTTTGTTCACTGCTGTGTCCTCAGCATCCTGCCTAGTGCACCATTGGAGCTTTATGACCATTTGCCAAATCCACAATGAGGAAAGGAAGAACCACTACCCAGGATAATTATATCAAGGAGGCTTTATAAAGGAGCTGACATTTAACAAGGTTTTGAAGGAAGGGTAGAAGGTTATCCAAAAATGACAGTAAGAAAGGACTCTCTATCTGAGTCCTTGGAATCAAAGGAAATATACTCAATACTGTCAGCGTCTTGGGAAAATAGGAAGAGGTCTTATGACTTGGTAAATGCAACTTCAGGAGGAAAAAATGCAATATTCTCCAACATATTATTTAATATATATAACATTTAATATATAATAATGCAAAATATAATTTATAATATACATATACAGGTAGGTTTAGTTATTCATATGAAATGTAATATAATATTAACTATTAATACAAAAAAACTTTTAAATACTCACAACTGTAAACCTACTCTTGCGTCAACCTGTATATGATACATATTTCTGTATAAAAATCCATATCATTGTCAGCTAAGACTTTACATTATTTGCTTTAGGTTAGTCCTTTGCTGGAAGAACTACTAATCTTTTTCTTGAACTTTGTACTTGTTATGAGTCACTGTTAAAAAGCATTTTAGAAAAAGAATTAAAAATAAACATCAGAAATTTTCATTTTGGTTTCTCTTTTCCAAGTAAAAATATGGTTTCATAAATAATGGCATGATTGGTAAAGTGGAAAACTATCCTCCTCAGTTATAGTTAATGGAATTCAGCTTCAGGTTAACAAACATGGTAAAATGTTTCTTTTCTTTTCTTTTCTTTTCTTTTCTTTTCTTTTTTTTTAATTAATCCTCACCCCAGTAATGATTATTAATTGAGAAAAAGAGAGAGAGAGATACTCCAATGTGAGAGAGAAACTTTGATCAGTTGTCTCTCGCATGCGCCCCAACCGGGAATTGAATCTGCAACCTAGGTATGTGACCGGAACAAGGATCGAACCTACAAAATTTTGGTGTATATGGCAATGCTCCGAGCCACCCAGGCAGGGTTAGTAAAATATTTCTTAAATTCTGAATATTGGAATAATTATTTTTAAAAAGGAGCATTAACTAGAAAAAATACAACATGAATGTTGAGGTTCTTTCACATAATCATCTTAAATGTTGGGAGATTTCATTTGACTGGACTAACAAGGGGTTTTTATTTTCCCAAGCCTAAAGTCAAAAGGTATTTAGATTAATGCTAAGAATTGCCAAGGGAGTGACTAATTACTAGTTGCATTATAGAAAAATCTTAAATGATCCTTGGCTTTACACAAAAGAAGTCCAGTTATTTATGCTTAATTTAATGTGAGCTGGTGGGAGGAATGGGGTAGGTTTTCCTCAATCTGTGATCCAAGCTTCCCACATCTTCTGTTTTTGTAATCTCACTCAGTGCATGGTTTCCAAGTTTACATTGTCAGGGAAAGAGAGAACAGTCAGCACCAAGGACCTTCAATAGTTTGTTCTGGAAATGGACACTACATTTCCATTCACAGTCCATTACAAAAATTAGTATGACACTTATATTTTCAAGGAAGGCTAAGAAGTTTAGTCTTCCAAAATGCCCATGAAAAGGAAGTGATATATGAACTCTGGTTGCCTCTACTACCCATGAGAAAAGTGTGGTATGTCAGGAACTTGGTACAAAAGTAAATGCTCTCTGATTTTTTAAGTTTTTAATAATGTTTTTGTTTAGCATTTTTCATACTCATGATTCTAAAAATATTAGATAGTTAGAATGATTCCAATTACTAGTTATTAAATTACTGAGCATCCTAAACAGGTTTTCCACCAACTGAATGTAAATTCTACATTTTTCTTTCACTTCTTCAAATATACTATCTCAATTATGACACTTCTATATCTTAGTTTCTAAAGCAACAGTAAAGAAATATTTTTAAATTGCTTATTGCTCAAAATTTAAGTCCACTCCATCCATAGAGAAAAATATCAGTTATTCTGCTGATTTTGTTTACTATCATTTGTTGAAGTCAGGAATGCAAAAGAATTAAGAAATACTGTCTATCCGATTAGGCTATAATTTCACTAAAAGCAAAGTTCACCACATATAATAATTTCACCGCATAAAATGACACAAGACACAGCTGGCATATAATTAAGTAACAATGTTTTAGAAAAGAAAGAGGTGGATGGGTTCCTGAGTCAGGAAAGCTTTGTGAGGGTGTGGTAGGGTTACCAGACCCTGAAGCAATAGGGAGGGTCGGACCCCAGGGATTTGCTCATTCAGGGTTTGGGTATTTAACAGAGGGGGGGTTGTGCTTTGGACAAAAAACAGAAGAGATCATATTACAGTGGTTAACTTTAACTTTGAAATGTAAGTGAAGAATGAGACAAATGACACAGCATTTCAGATTAATGTAAATCTTTATATGCTAATTTGTCTGTTGATGGTTAATTCCAAGAGCAAAACTTTAAACCTCACTTACAAAGCAATGAATAGCATTTTTCACTCTACTCTGAATTATAGATGTAGCCAAGGTGAGAGAATTCATTCTGACCCATGATCAGATGATCTGATATCTAAATTCTAAAACCTAACTTAAAATATGAGAATAAAAAACATTTGTTTTATTTTTAGATTTAGTTTCTATGATTTCCATGTAATTGTAATCAACGGAGAGAAACAACAGTTATTTCTGCTGGTTCTATGCACTACTTTAGGTTAAAATGATTATAGGCATCTTTTATCAAGAAAGTTAAACCATTTCAAGAAAAAGTAATTTCAATATTAATTGAAAGTATATGTTGTTCTTCACAAAATTTCTGTCTAGCAACACAAAATAGAAAAATCAAATCAAATCAAGGCTTCAAGTAATAATTTGCCAGGTTTGTTGTGATGTTTAATTCATTTTGATTACTCAAACTGCTTTTACTAGTTTGTCTACCATTTTAGTAAGAAGCCAGCTTCTATAAATAAATAAAAATGACTTCTGAACAAGATAATATCCCCAGTATTGCAACCAGCGTACATGTTTGCAGATAGATATAACTGTTATAACTTGTGGCTGTGCTCGTTTCTAAGTTGCACAATTAAATAACTGTTGCTGAACCTGAGGGGCTAGTATGAGTACAAATTTTGCAGGTATCATTATTTTGATGATTTAACATGAAAACAGAGACGCAGGTTACTGATCCCTTACTATTTATTCATGTCAGAATAAAACATTTGTCAAGCAATACAGGTGATAACAAGCACTAGAATTATATAATTAGATGTGGAAATAAACTTTAATATTACAAAGGACAAATAAAGGTAATTATTTTGTCTCCTTTGGTCAAGTAAGACTATATTGAATTTTGGTTGATATTATCACAAAACTTGTAGTAAAAAGAGTAGGTGCACTGTAACCGTCATAAGTTATAGGGTAGTAATGAATTGTTTAGTATGAAGATTTTTAATGTTTCAGATAAACATTCACAAAATCAATTAAAAGTGAATTTCTGATCATGATTTTTCTTATCATTTTAGTTTCCTAATGCCATTCAAAAAAACCATGCAACATACCTAGAACAATTCCAAAAGTATAAAATATGAAAGACTTCAAAAGAAAATATCAGGGAGACAGAGCTTATAATTATCACTATGTGCATATAAACAATTTTTTTTACAAACAATCAAGAGTAAGTTTGCTTCAAAAGTAAACTGTTATCAAAAGCTTACTCTAATTAGTCTGACCAAAAATACGTAAAATGCAGCTTTCTAAATTGTCAAAATCATTTCAGTTAAATGAGTAATGTATTTGACCCATAAATAATCATGCTACCTTGTTGTAAAAATGATCAGCAGTCCAAGAAAATTTTGGATAAAAAAATAAGTATCAAGGCAGAGACAAAAAACTCAGGGTTGTATTTGTAGGTGTACCATATTGCTGAGACAAATTTGAATATTTATTTCTTTAAGATGAGATATATTTACATTAAAATAAACCACTACAGATGAAAAGTGTTGATCTGATGAATTGAGACTTTAGAGAACACTGTTTTTTTGTGATGTTATTTATTTAGTACTTCATTAACATGAAATAATTTAATTTAGAATAATATTAGTGTTTAAACTATATTAGGCACTATGTTACTCACAGGCCAGAGAACCAAACCAAGGTCCTTCTGTCCAGTGTCATTTGTGCCAATAGAACAAGACTGAGTTCAGTGAAGCAGTAGAGAAAATTCATTCTTTGATGAAGGGGTGGAAAAGGGGGAGCTCTTGCTCTTCTAATGGTACCTTCTCCCTAACTGAGGAGCCTTCTGTATTTTTAGCCTGTGGCATGGAGTAATTAAATTATTTTAAGAATGTATGTTTATCCATCTGTTTTACTGGACCCTCTTGCACTTGGCTGTTTTGCACATGATGCCCCATTGCCATCTTCACTTTTGCACTGGCAACTTGGTCTTCATGCTTGGTAATCTTTTTCAGTTCCTGTAAGAAAGCAGAGATCATGATGATTTAGGTATTAAGAAACATTAGGGTCTTTTGGATGAAAGCCCTGTGACAATTATGAATGATACACACACGATAGCATTGTCAAATTCAAGTTGCTTATAATCCATGTAGGAAGAAAAACCTACATTTATATTTCTGGAAACTATAAAAGGCAACATAAAACACAATTAAGAATAGTTAAGCACAGATATAATTATGAATAATTATGAATGATGCACAACACGTGATAACCATCGTCAAATTAAGTTGCTTATAATCTATGTAGGAAGCAAAACCTACATCTATATTTCTGGAAACCATAAAAGAAAATATAAAGCATGATAACACAGATACAGTTTTTAGATGATAGAATGTTAGAAAGTAAAAGATAGGAGAGATGAATGTAATCCAGAATGTTTAGGACAGAAAAGCCACATGGATAATGATAGACTTCAGATATACCCTTAAAGATAGATAAGATAGACTTAGCAAAATAGTTTGAAGGATCTTTTTTTTTTTTTTTTAGTTTGAAGCATTTTAAGAAACAGTAATTTCACCCACTCACATGTTACCTAGGATGATGTGTGTATTTAACTATAGGTGAATAAATGGCCAAATTCACCCCAAAATACTAATAAATACAATAAAGAGAATTAATAATAATAATAGAGGAATGACCTTAAGGGCACTTTATTTCTACACTGTGATTCAACATGTTTACCTATAACTAGGAGAAATAAATAAAAATATTAATACAGAAGCCAGGAATAAAAAATATTCCCATGCACTCTTGTAGGATATGAAGGCATAATTAAAAGAAAACAATGAAGTGGAGTTAAAAATTAATAGTAAAAATGAGAACAAATTGATGGTTGCCAGACAGGAGCTGGGTGGCAGCAATAAGTGAAAAAGAAGAATAAGAGATATATATACTTTCAGTTATAAAATAAGTCGCAGAGATGTAATATACAGCATAGGGAATATAGTCAATAATTCATAGTAACTTTGTACAGTGGCAGATAGGTACTAGATTAATTGTGATGATCATATTGCAAGGTATATAAATGTAAAATCACTATGTTGTATACCTGAAAATAACATAATATTGTATGTAAACTATACTTGAATAAAAAATGAAAACAAAAAAGTGAAATTAATCACAAGAAGATTAAACTGTTGTCATAGAGCTGGAATACAGACACATAGATACAAGAACATGTTAAATGAACATTTTATCTTTATATGTAAAAGAGGTCCCAATGGATATCAAAGTCCAAAAGATGCTAATTACAGAACAAAATATTTTAAATTTCTACTGGGAGAGAAAAGCCACCATGGATCTTGAGTATCTCTAATGTCACTGCTGAGCATGAGGAGAATTGAGGGCCCATGCTGTTGCAAAGGGTAGGAGCTTGTTCTTCCTTTCTGCTGCATAGAATTCCAATGTACCATAGATTTTTGATTCATTCATTTACTGATGGGCACCTAGGTTGCTTCCAGCACTTAGCTATTGTAAATTGTGCTGCTATGAACATTGGGGTGCATAGGTTCTTTTGGATTGGTGTTTCAATGTTCTTAAGATATAGTCCCAGCAGTGGAATTGCTGGGTCAAAAGGCAGATCCATTTTTAGCTTTCTGAGGAAATTCCATCCTGTTTTCCATAGTGGTTGCACCAATCTGCAATCCCACCAAGAGGGAATTTCAGGGAAGAATGGGAAGGGTTTACAGATATATAAAGGACACGTGGACAAAAACTAGGGGGGTTGGAAATAGGAGGGTGGAGGGGAGGCATGTGTGGGTGGGCTGGAATGGGAGTAAAGGATAGAAACTGTACTTGAATAATGATTAAACTTAAAAAAAAAAAGAATTCAGGGCCCAGAGCTAACTTTATCCAAGCCATTTTCCATTGTCGTGTTTGCAGCAGCTTTGAGAGATGAGGTCACATTTTCCCCTGGATAAAGAGCAAGCTTGTCTCCACTCACCACGAAAGTAGTAGAGCCTTGAGTTCATGACTCCACTATTGTAAAGCAACCACTGTGAGTACAGGCATCTGTCAGGAGTCCTTTGTGTTGCCTACCAGTGGGACCTGGGGCTCATGGAGAACCAAAGCAGATGGACATCAAACTTGGGATACTATTTTTCCTGTGAATAATGAAATTGGTTTTATCTGACACAGGAGTCTTATGTATTTTTCTGAGATCCACAAAACAGTATCAGACTAACAACTTAGCTTATAAGTAGGGTAAAATCTAAGACCCTGCCAGTTTCTGATATTAAGATTTGACATTAATTCTGTTGACAAAATAAAGAATAACAAATAAAATAACAACAATAAGAGTAATAGACATTTATAAAGTGCTAATTATATACCAGTAACATACTACATAATTCACCTAAACTTTTACTTTCGACAATAATCTAATTAGTAGCTATCACTTATTACTCCTAATTTTTTGATGGAGGAAATGAGACCCCAGGAAGCTGTTTAATTTATCCAAGATCACACAACTAGTAAGTGAAGCAACTGGGATCCACATGTACATGCTCTAATTCCAGACACTGAGTGTTTTACCACTCACCATATTGTCTTAATTACTACACAACTAAGCATTCATGTGCTTTTAATACTGACATACTCATGATGGAATTGATAAAAATTGTTTCACAGGCTTACACTACAAGAATTTTTATTATTGTTTGATTTCACCTGTGGCCAAAACTTATGGGCCTCTTCCAAAATCTATTAGATCAAACAGAATGAGCACTGAGAAATCTGTACTATTTAAACATCTCAGTTTAGCTTTATTCTATCTACTAATTACATTATTCCATTTAGAATTTATAGTTCATGCTTTTAAAGACTTTTAGATCACTAAACAGATTAATTATTGTTTATTCAAACATTAACTTAGATTATTCGAAGATTTTGTACTATTTTTACAATTAGCTCAAATAAAAATTTCAGGACTCTTCTGAAAAAATGAAGAAAGATCATATAGTTTCCACAAATAAGCAATCAACCATGTTCCAGGGTGGAAGTCCTACAAGGCACATGGGTACAGGGATGCTGGTGTTACACTGACATCTTTCTGTTTTGCAAGTTGTTTTAGAGATTTTTTTAAAGAAAAATAGGAACAGAGATTCAGAATATGAATCACCCCTTGGAAATTATCGGGATAGCTTAGGCTAAATCTTTGACATTCATTTTTTCTCAGAGTAAAGGTTCTGATGGGAACATAAAATAGGCTGTGCAAACTTAAAGCCAACTCAGAAAGAAATGGGAGCATGAAGGAGCAATAAACTGAATCAAATGATGTGATTTAAAAAATTAAATAACAAGGAGGGGAAATGGGGAACATCTGTAATAGTGTCAACAATAAAAAATTAAATAGCTCTTGATATATTTATAAAAAAGAAGGGGGTGTTGTCACTAATATGCAATTTTGTAACAGCTATATCAAAGGCCTAGGAAGGCATGCCCTGTGATTATAATTATTAGCAATAAAATATGACTATTTATTTTTTACCAGTTATTCATGCAACAAAGTGCTAGGTATGGCTATATTTTGTGAGCAGTGCCACATAAGCTTTAATTTTGGCCATTGAAATGGGGAAACTAGAAGCTGTGTGTATAAAATAATCCATTTTTACAGGTGAACTGGTTTGTGAATTAACAGGATTCTGTTTGAATATTTCATCAGTGTGTCTCAGCAAAGAGAATTGAAAGGAAAGCCTTAACACTGGATGTGTTACTTCTGTCTACCTCAACAAAGGCAGAACTTGGTTCTTATAGACATTAATTCTACTGAGGATGTCTTAGAAAAATGATTTTAAAGATAATGTTTTATCATGTTTCATAAATTTAAAAAATTTTATGACAATGATTAGCTCTTTAGCTTGACTTTTCTTATTTCTCAGGAGATAGGGGGATAAAACATGCTTCATATGAGACATATCACAGCAGAACTGGGAAAGGACAGGCAAGGCCCTGATGTAAAACAGGAGAGATGATGGCGGCTGCCTCAAATGTCACAAGAAGGAATTTAACCCGTGCTTCCCTACTATTAGCTGAAAAACTTCAGAGATGCTGCTGAGTGCAACTTTAGTCAAATTTTGATGAGGGTATGATTTTTATTTCCTGGTGATTCTCAGCTTTCTCTGTGAGTTGGCATCATTCTAAGTTAGCATTATGTGAGGTCTATCTGGATAAAGTATAGCCATTGTTAATATAAAGTGAATGGTTTGTGTGACATTGATGTAACCTGGCAGCTAAGAAGAGTAGACTGTTCACATGCATGAACAACAATGAGTTCACTGTACTAGTTAGTGGGGGTGGTAGATGCAGGTGAGTGAGCGTGTGTACTGTGTGGTCATCACATTCAAAATGACTTAGCAAGTAGAGCAATGAATGTGCATCCAATTTAGTATTAAGCTTGAACATTCTTCTACATTAGTATTAAGCTTGAACCTTCTTCCACAGAAACTCTTTGGATTATTCAGAAAGCTAAAGCTATAGGCAACCGATGATTGGCAGCTTCATCATGATAATGTACCTGCTCATGTGTCACATTTCCTGCAGTTTTTTGGTGAAACATCAAATCACACAGATGACTCAACCTCCTAGAGCACAGATTTGGCACCCTACAACTTCTGGCTTTTCCCAAAACTAAAAACACTTCCCAACCATTGATGAGATTCAGGAAAATACAGGGCAGCTGATGGTAATTTCGAAAAACAATTTTGCAGAGAGTTTCGAACAAGTAGAAGAGATGCTTGGAGAACTGTGTTAGGTCCCAAGGTGACTGCTTTGAAGAGGACTGACACATAATTGTCCTGTATGCAATGTTTCTTGTCTCCTGTATCTTCTTCAATAAATCTTTATTTTTTGTAGCTAATGGCTGGATACTTTCTGGACAGACCTCGTTGTACTCTTAGTATAGGCACAAGATAGATGCAGAAGTCACATGTGCACATTTAATATGACCTACCAAAAAAAAGAGCTAATGAATAAAAATCTTGGGAATCATTCCCACTGGACTAATTAGAACACATGTTCAACAGCATGATAAAACAAATGAAGTTGCATTGGTTAGTTAAGAACAAGTAGTGTCTTCCCATGAAGTGTCCATCTAGGAGCCTGGGATGGATACAACACAACTAAAATGGGAGATGAGAAAAATAGATTCAGGAGAGGGCTGAGCAGGGAGGTAATTACCAAGATCCATTTGCATCTCAAGAGTGAGAATAAGGAGCAACTGAGATGCTGTAAGTAGGGGATGGCATGATGTAATCTGGGTTTTAGAATCATCATCATTCTGGTATCAGTATAAAATATTTTTGGTGAAAGCAAAACTTACTTTGGGAGCTTTCTAATAGCTGCTTTCTTCTTTCTTTTAATTTTTAGGTTCATATAACCAATGCATTATTGCATATTATTTGTTCTTTCTGTTATAAAACTTATGACATAATAATGTACATAGAAAACCCTATAGACTCTACCAAAAAACTACATGACCTAATAAGTGACTTTAGCAAACCAGTGGGAAACAAAGTCAACATTTAGATATTGAAGGCATTTTTGTATACTAGCAATGAAATTTCAGAAACAGAAATTAGGAAAAAAATTCCATTTACTATAGCAACAAGTAAAATAAAACTTAGAAATAAACTTAACCAAGGAGGTAAAAGACCTGTACTTAGAAAACTACACAACACTGAAGAAAGAAAATAAGGAACATACAAATAAATGAAAGCATACACTGTGTTCATGGATTGGAAGAATTAACATCATTAAAATGTCCATATACCCAAAGCAATCTATGTGTTCAATGCAATCCCTATCAAAATACCAATGACTTATTTTACAGATAGAGAAAAATATTTCAAAAATTTATATGGTACTATAAATGGCCCTGAATAGCCTCATCAATTCTTAGAAAGAATAACAAAGTAGGAGGAATCACAATACTTGATATCAAATTATATTACAATCAAAACAGCATGGTATGGCATAAAAACAGATACATAGATCAATGAAATGGAATAGAGAATCCAGAAATAATCCTATGTGCCTATGGTCAATTTATATTTGAGAAAGAGGGCAGGAACATAAAATGGAGTAAAATACCCTCCTCAATAAATGGTGTTGGGAGTGCTGGACAAGTACATGTGAAAAAAAAAATGAAACCAGACTACCAACTTACACCATACTCCAAAAGAAACTCGAAATAGATAAAATATTTAAATATGAACTATGACCCCATAAAAGTCCTAGAGGAGAACATAGGCAGGAAAATTTCAGATATTCCACTCAACAATATTTTCACCAATATATACTCTAGAGCAAGGGAAATAAAGGAAGGTGCAAACAAATGGGACTACAGCAAATTAAAAAGCTGCTGCATGGCTAATCAAAATATCAACAAAATAAAAACTGAACCAACCATATAGGAAAATATATTTGCCAATGATACCTCTGGAAAGGTTTTGATCTCCAAAATATATAAAGAACTCACACCATTCTATTCCAGGAAGACAAAAAATCGAATTAAAAATGGGCAAAGGACCTGAAGAGACACTTCTCCAAGGAGGACATACAGAGGGTCCGGAGACACATGAAACAATGCTCAATAACAATAGCCATGAGAGAGATGAAAATTAAAACCATAATGAGATACCACTGCACACCTGTCAGAATGGCCATTATAAACAAATCAATAAACAACAAGTGCTGGTGAGGTTGTGGAGAAAAGGAACCCTAGTGCACTGTTGGTGGGAATGCAGACTGCTGCGGTCACTGTGGAAAACACTATGGAATTTCCTCAGAAAGCTAAAACTGAAGTGCCTTTTGATCCAGTGATCCCACTGCTGGGACTATACCCTAAGAATCCCAAAACACCAATTCAAAAGAACCTATGCACCCCAATGTTCATAGCAGCACAATTTACAATAACCAAGTGTTGGAAGCAACCTAAGTGCCCATCAGTAAATGAGTGGGTCAAAAAGCTGTGGTACATTTACACAATGAAATACTACACAGCAGAAAGAAAGAAGGAGCTCCTGCCCTTTGCAACAGCATGGATGGAGCTGGAGAGCATTATACTAAGTGAAATAAGTCAGGCGGTGAAAGACAAATACCTTATGATCACATCTATAAGTGGAACCTAATCAACAAAACAAACAAGTGAACAAAATAGAACCATAGACATGAAAATAAAGAACAAACTGACAGTGACCAGAGTGGTGGAGGGAGGGGAATAACAGGGGAAAAAAAGAAGGGGAAGAGTTGTCAAAAAACATGTAAAAGGACCCATGGACAAAGACAATAGGAGAGCAGGGTTGAATGTGAGTGGTAGGGGTGGGTAGGGTGGGGGAGAGTAATGGGAGGAAAATGTGGACAACTGTAATCGAACAACAATAAAAATAATTAAAAAATAAGAGATTGAAGAGTAAAAGTTATACATATATAAAGTTATATATATAAAAGTCTTATACACACACACATGCACTGAGTTGTGTGTAGACATACGCAATGACTAGAACTCAAACTATACAGGGCTTGTCATTATGGATCTTTTTTTTATTTGCTCCTTGAGTTTTTAAATTTTTGATAATACACATATAAACTTTTAAAAGTTGGAGATAAATGTTATTCAAAACATTTTGTATTATATACCTGACATGTACTAGATGCTTTTCTGAAATGTGTGGCTATAGCATGAACAAAGTATGTACAGCCCACACTCCCACACAAGCTTGCATGTATTCATTCATGGCAAGGAGTCTCTTCACTCCCGTGGCTTCAGTTACCAAAAATACTTTGATAATTTTCAAATATCTCGGCTAGGTCCCTAAAGGGAGGTTGCATTTGCATCACCCCCCAAAAATATGCATGTTGGGATATTGATATTTAAGTTCCTTATTTAGGAACAAAAAACTTAGAAAAAAACTTTTACCTATTTGCCTTAAAAGAATTTAGATAGAGGATCTGATCTAAGAACAAAGATATCATCAGAGAGAACTATAGTTTAATAGGAACTAGTGTGCACATAGGGAGGAACCAGCAAGGCCCATTTATTGAAAGTCCTTTCTATGTCCCATTGTTAAAAATGGCCCAGCAAACATTTATTTACCAAGCATTTGTTTTTCCATCCCATGTGAATTGCCTTCCTGTCCATACCACACATCCACTTTTTTCCTTAGCTCCAGAATTGCATATAAGCCTCAACTGTCCATTCTGTCCTTGGGTCTCATTTTGGCACCCCAAAATATGTATTTGTAAAATAAACTTTAAACATGTTTTCTTGTTCATCTGTCCAATGTTAATTTGATTACAGCCCAGCGAGAACTTTGAGGACAGGAGAAAAGTTATTTTTCCTATGTCCCCATACCTCCTCTCCTAAGTGCCATACTTGTATAACCAACAGCTTACTGAGGAACCTCAACTGCAGTCTAAACTGCTCATTTTAAAAAAAGACCTTGAATTTTCTTAAGTGAACCTCAACTTCAATGTAAACTCTTCATTATGTTTTAAAAGCCTGCTCCTCTAGAGCTTCTCATTTCAATAATCAATATCATAAACTACCCAATTGCTCCAGCCCAGGCCTGGGTGTCCTCCATCTTCAGTGGCCTCACCCTAATGGAGAACAGCTTTACCTCTGAGCTGTGTAACAGCAAGAATGTCTCACAGGACTCCCAGCCTCTAGGTCAGCCATCTCCAGTTCTCTCTGGAGCCAAAAGTTATCTTTCACATGTGGAGATATGATCATGTCATCTCCACAATTAAAATACTCTAATGGTAGTCTATTATCATGTCCAGAGTCCTTAAACAGTTTATTGTAATCTCATCTTTCTTCCTATCTTCAAATTATGAACCTCTCTCCCAAGAGCTAATCATTTCAGATCCATGAGTTTCCTTTTTGTTGATCAATAGTAATTTTTCTTCATAATTTCAACTACCATTACTTTTCCTAGAAATCTCTTTCTCTTCACCTAAGTAAATTATTATTTGTTGTTAAGATTTCAGAACTAATATTATCTCCTAGACCAGGTTAGTGCTCTTTTTTATGTGCACCAGGGCATAGTATTCTGTTTGGGTGATAATTAATATTTTAAATAATTGTTTTCTTCTGTACATTTGACGTTTAGAAGAGGACCTAGATTACATTAAATGTTCAATCAATAATTTTTTAATTGAGATGTTAGGGTAATGTTGATGGGTCACTTGTGGTTATAGAGCATGTTTAGTAATGGTTTTCATCTTTCTATAAGTATTTTTATTGTTTTATATATTTCTTATTTCACTGTAGATGTTTTATTATATTAAAAATTTATATTGAGGTTGTTTTATGATGTGTTATTTCCAAATGCTCTTAGCATCCTGACTGGTTGGTAAATGGCACTTGTACTAATAAGGGATTAGGATTTTATTTTCTACACTATTTCAGAAAAGGGGTAATGGAGAAGGGGCAAAAAGTAGTTTTAAAAAGATAGGAACCATGGGATTTAAGCAAGTAGAACAAAGAAGAGACAAGAATCTGCTGATGATTAAACTGTGAGGGGATCAAAGTACCCTGTGAAGTAGGAGAACGTAATGAAATGAGAGGACAGAGCTGCTAATGGTCAGAGAATAAGATACTTAAAATTTACATTTCTGAAGAAGTATTCTACAGCCACACATTAAATCATTGTAGCTACATATTGAATCATTAGATAAAATATTTGAGCACAATAATTGTATAAAGTTCAATGGAGATGAAGAGGGTAACGAACTGAAAGATGTACATCTTATCTTTAGTCTCTCATAATAATTTAAAAAGTGAAAAATTCCAGAACATTTTTTACAAAGTTTGATATACATATTTCTCTTCATCTATACAAGTTGCAAACTCTTCTGTAGGCCAAATTTGGCCCACAGCCTGATTTGTATGAGCCATGAGTTAAGAATAGTTTTTACATTTTAAAGTATTTGAAAAAGTAGAAAGAAGAATATAGTTTTGTGAACCATAAAAAACATACAGAATTAATACTTCAGTGTCCACAAAAAAAAGGTTTCCTTGGAGCACAGTCTCATCCATTCTTTCACGTGTTGTCTGTGGCTGCTTTTGTGCCACAACAGCCATGATTGTCCCATGGCCTACAATATTTGCCATCTGATCTTTCACAGAAGGATCTGAAAGATTCGAAGACCTCTAGACTATGCTAAGTCAGCAAGGCCTAAGTGTAAGATATTATTCGATTTTTTCACAACAGGTACTACATAATGTTTCTTATTGTCACAGATGTTTTATGTGTATTAAATGTGTAGCCTCCTGAAAATTTTATCACTGACCACACCCTACCTTTTATGTTTTTTCAGACCTATTGTGAAATGTTTTAGATATATTTTATGTTGCTTCTTACTCTCATTTTTGAAAACTATTAAGAATATATTTGGTTTTTATTTTATAATTGATGAAAAAGAGGTTGAGAGCACCTAAGGAAATTACCCAAACTCAAAATCCAAGAACTGCATAATCTGAAACCAAAGAAAATGTATTTCAACTGAAAGTCTCGGTTCTTTAAATATGTTCCATTGCTTCCTACAATGTTCACTAATGTCAAGAATCTAATGTTATTCTGGAACCACTAATGTTATTCCAATGTTAGTCTGTTCAAGGAATAATGGTCCTCTTATATCCAGCATATGATGGAGCCAACCATTTTGCCCAATTTATGATCAATTGCAATAATACAGACCAATCAACTCCAGCTTGCGTGCTGTTCCTTACAGCAGCCACAGTCAGATGTGCTAAAGCTCAGGGCTTTTAAAGATGAAGACTTTCTCAGGGTAGGTAGCTGTTATTTATCTTTAAATTTTTGGCTATTGGTGACTTGGTGGGTTACACTGAATTTAGAAGTATTAATTTTATAATATTAGGAAAATATTTTGGAATATATAAATTCATATTGTAATGCAATGCTTTGTTAATTTTGTCATCATATTCTGAAATTATAAATTGACCTAAAGGGAGCTCTGTATTTTAAGTTAATTTCAGTAAGCTTCTATTCCTAATTTTTCTGAATCTCTGAATTCAGGGTTCCTTTGCTTACCAAAATTTTCAGTAGTCCCTAAGTTGGACAGTATTATTTGTCTCATAAATTCTTAAGAAAAGTAAATAGTTTTTCCTAATCATTAAGAGTTTCTAAATAAACACCCTCTCATTTACAGGTAAATTCATCAATATTAACAAACTTTTAAATTTCCAGCTATGCATTAAAAAATCTGTGTTCACAAAAGCATGGTACTCAGTGCTGTAGATGATACAACAATTTCACAAGGCCTTCCAGAAACTTATCTATAGCATCTCACACATTAAGCAAAATTAAAAGCAACATGAAAGTTAATAAAAATTCACTATAAATTACAGTCCATTTGTGATTATAAACTCTATAATATAATTTCCCTTATTAATGTTGGGTTTTGCAGGATCATCCATGAATGTAAGTCATTAAAGAGTGACATGCTTAGTGATCAGGACCAGGGATGCTAGAGGAGCATGTTCTATTTACCACTAGCTGAGCACGGAGGCTAACTCCAGTTTACATAAAGGACAAGATGGTTTGTGTATAAGTTAATATAGACTCAAGAAACTTATTAGTGTAAAAATTAGCAAAGGAACAGAAAATACTTTGGCTATAATATTATCAAGACTTGCTCTCTCTATCAGATGATCTTGTCATTGAGTACAAAGTCAATTGCAATTATGGTTCCATTTGAGTCAAACACAAAACAATTTGTATTGGTCTTTAATTTTTGCTATATTCAGAGTATGTTTACAATGCTCTGATTGTTTCATGGCGCTTTTAAACACTGAAGTATTAAGATATTTACATATTAAGCACAGATTATATTTTAAAATAATTTATACTCCTTTTATTTTTCCTGTATAATTAAACTATAAAATTAAACTAATTTTTAAATTGTTTATAGTTTGATTATATCATCTTTAACAGTGTATGGTAAAAAGGATATGAATGTTTTTATAAAAGTGGTATTTGATTGAGAAACGACTGGTAATCACATTTAGATTTATCTCACGTGCCCAGAGCAAATAAACACTATGGTTTTGGAGTGAGCTAGAAAGATCTTACAGAAATTTGATTTGACTTCAGAATTGGCTAGAATGGGACTGACTGCTAAGAAAGCAGTGGAGAGTCCATTGTAAACATTTGAGCAATTGGGTTACGAATGCCAAAACACATTCAGGGCTTGTACAGATGGTCCCACTGAATGAAGGGCTCATATGGGAAAATTAAGAGTAGATAAAACCTAGGGGCTTGGAAAACCAAACATCAGGCATTGTTATTATGTATAAGAAAGAGGATTTAAGTAAAAGTGGTTGATTTATGCTTGTGGCTGCTATTGACAACGAGATGACATATTCAAAATGTCTTTTCCAAACATTGATCAGAAAGGAGAATAGAACACAAACATTCAATTCAAGTGTTGTCTGTGGAAAAGAAAGGACAATGTAACAATAGAAACATTTCAAAAGAGAAACAGGGTTGGAGGCTACTGTGTACCTAGATATTGGTGTAAATGAGAGAAAAACACTCCTCCAATGGCAGCCTAGGTTTTGATAAGGGATATAAATGTTCAGTTGAGTTTACAGTGCACTTTTTCTCACATAGAAGTCTATAAAGAGCCAACCAGCCCTTACAAAAAAATTCTTAAAAATAGCCTGCTCTCCTTTTTTAGCCAAATGACCAGCAAAGGGGCTTTTAAGAAACAGAGAAAACATCAAAGCAATAACTTCCTACTCTAGCCAAACACTACAGAGGTAAAGAACAAAACAAAACAACAAAACAAAACAAAAAACTACAGCTTCTCTCATTCTCTTCAGGAAAGGCCTAGTGGGGAGCCTACAATTCCACCCCTGCCTTTAGTGATAAGGAGGCCCCACACCTGCTAGAGTGGTGTTAGAAGTCAGCTGGAAAACTGGGGCAATCATCCTCTCCATTGAAAACAAGTGCCCCCTCCAACCCATCAACGGCCATCCCCCTACACACTGCATAACTTTACATCAGTGGAGAGCCTTGTGGGGACCCTGGACTTCTACTCCCATCTGACAGTAATGAAGTAAGGCTCTGACCTTCCATTGACAGGACAGTGTTAGAGAGGCCTGCTGACATAGAAGATATCAATATGATCCAGAATCTCATAACATAATACCCATAATGCCTGAAACTCAAAAATCAATCACACCAAAACCCAGGGACACCTCACTTGAATGTAGAAAGAAAATCAAGAAACAAACAATACTCCACATGTTAGAGTTATCTGACAAATTTTAAAGTGTCTATCAGAAAAGGATTCAGCCAGCAATTACAAAACACACTTCAAACAAATGGAAGAAATACACCTCAACAAAAATAAAAATAAGTTATAGAGAAGAATTGAAAATAAATTTCAAAACTGAAAAGTACAATAGCAACCATGACAACAAAAATCCCTTAATATCGGGCTCAATGGGCTAATGGAAAGAATAGAATAAAAAATCTGTGAACTTGACAACACAGCAATAGAAATTACCAGATATGAATGACAGAGAAAGTAGACTAAATGAGAATGCCTGAAGGACTTTAGTGAAGATCTGAAAGCCTCTCATTGTGTTATCAAACTGAAAAAAGGGTGTTCATCTGTCTGCCACCACAAAAGCCAAACTTGTGAGGCAGTTGCTGATGAAAAAGGAAAGAAGTTTTATTTAGATCCTGCGTGTCTGGAAGAGTGGCGACCTCCCCCTCTCAAAACAGATCTCTCTCTCCTGATCTCTGCCACAAAACCAAGACAAAATCCAACTATCCTCAGCAAGACCAAATCAAAAGCCAGCACCCAGAGATCCTGCTCCATTTTAAAGTGCCGTCCTTTAGAGCCCACAGGCAGCTGCTAAGTGGTCATAAGTGCAACTTAGCTTGTTCCTGACCGCTGCCTGTTTCAGGCTCCCTCCTTGACGCCATGGGCTATGTGGCTGATCAGGCCACATGGGCCATGGAGAGGACAGGCCAATGGACTCTCTTGAGTGCAGGTTTCAAGCAGCCAGCCATGAGCAAGAGAGAATTTCTTTGTTACACTGAGACTATATTGCCTTGCGTGTGGGATGGACCAGGTGCCTTCTCAAAATTAACAATCAACTGCCCAAACATTCGCCCATGCTTTGGGTGGATCTACCTCCCAATAAACCCCTTGTTAGACTGGCAGGGCTCTTTGGTCCAACACATCTCTGTACCATTTTGATTCTATGGCACATGTGCCTGTCTTACCATGGTCTCACCCCCCAGTCTGGTACTGGAGGGGCAGGGGAAATGGCTTTTTATGTCCTCAGCTAAGAATCTCTCCCTGTTGTCATCTTGGCCAGTGGGGGAGACTCTCTGGACTCCACTGCCTCCCAGGGCTGCCTGGCTTTCCTTGGCCTTAGCCACCTAGTAGTGGCTCCACTATCTTTAGCCAAACACTCTGGCACAGCCGAACCCAGCCAACAGTCCTACTCGAGAGAGGTGACACCTTACTCTGGTTTCTGCCAGGATTTCCACCACCTCTGACGAGGCAGTAGCATGGTGAGATGCTGGGCAACCAAATGGTCCTCTGCAATAATCAGCCAAGCTTCAACCTCCAAGACTGTGGACTCCACACCCCATCCACAGAGGCGCACCCCAACCTTCCTGCAGCTTGACACAGTCTGCTAAGCTTCAGGCACCACAGCTCACCAAGAAGAGGCAGGCCAAGGGTACAGGCTCCTCCACTGGTAACAGTTACAGACATGGGAGAGGAGAAAGAAGGAAGGACTGAAAGAGTGCTAGAAAAAAATAATGGCTAAAAATTCCTCTATTTTGCCAAAAGACTTAAATCTGTATATTCAAAAAACTGAACAAATTCCAAACAGGATAAACCCAAAGAAATTCATACCAAGACAGAACAGCAATATTGAAATTATGAAAACTGAAAATAAAGAAATATCTTCAAATCAGAAAGAAAGAAATAGAACTTGAACCTGGATGTGCCTGATAACAGCATTTTAAATAATACTTTAACTGATGTGAACCATACTGATAGCAATAGACAAATTAAAATAATTTACTTCACACATGAGTATAACTGAAATGAAAATTATTTGCCACTATTATTCACCCTTTTTGAGAATGATATTTGACCAAGTCTTGAAATTTTTTCTAGAATTCCCAGACAAAGTAAAACACATATTAACTGAAACTGTCCAAATTTTCTAATCAAAACTGCAACTTTGGCATATTGGGATGATGCTCTAAACAACTGAGCTACCCAGCCAAGGCTACGTTCTTTTACAAGCTAAATTATAAAAATTGTATATTTAGAACTTATAGCATATCTTATTTCAGACTGTCAGTCACACTGAAGTCCTCGATAGTTGCCTGTGTCTCTCGGCTGTCACACTGTGCAGCTCAGGTCTGTGGTGATGTCTTAAGAAACAATGGTGTGGAAAAGAACAGTGGGGTTGCTGCTCCATCAAAGTTGGTGTCACAGAACTTTCTAGTCTCATTAGAAGTATTCACAATAAAAAATGTTGAATAATGCCACATAGATTGTCATTTTTATTTAAGAAAGATATTGAATTGTAGACTGATCAGCTCATTCACAATGATGTGGTAACACCAGCATTTTAAGTTTCATGCCAATGTTTGTTGGCTGGATTGGTAGCTGTCACAAATATTTTATAAACTAGATCTCTAACATGTCATCGTTGTAGAAACTTGATATTTTAAAGATATTCTTAAAAACTTTCAGACTTTAATTTGAAAATTCATGGGTATAATATTACTACTCTAAAATTACTGATAAAAGGTAATGATTCATTAAAATTTAAACTTAGGTATGAGAATACAGTCTTTGGAAATTATGAATTTATATCTGACAAAATAGCTAAATTATTTTAATAATTTTTTAATTTATAAAAATACTATGACATATTTATAAGTATTTCTACTTAATATTTCACACCAATTGTTTATTAAATCCAATTATTATCTCCCTTTGAATTGAACGCTCAAGATATAAAATAAATTATTAATTCAACCTTACAATAAAAATATACTAGCATTTTGAAACTTCAGATCAGTTTATCAGAAGAGTATTAATCATATATAATGCAGACATCTAAAAACTTCTATTTATAAGCACTTAGCTGTATAAAATTCTCTTTTTACCTTGAAATAGTAACAAAAAAAGTACAGCAGTAAATTAGATAATGAAGCAGACAGTACTGCTAGTCTTTCCTGAAATCATCCTTAAAAATTTTTGTGGCTATGAAAATTGCCTCATAGTTCCTCTTTTCTGTTACTACATAAATATCAAAATTTGAACTTATTCACTAAAATTAGACACTCTTTTGTCCAATTTGTTTGTGTTTTTATCTGCAGAGTTTAAATAATAAGATTAAAAACAAGGAATTACTTGATAACTACAGGCATACCTTGTTTTACTGCATGTTACTTTATTATGCTTCACAATAATGTGTTTCTCACAAATTGAAGGTGTGAAAAATCCTGTTTTGAACAAGTCCATTGGCACCATTTTTTCAACAGCACTTGTTCACTTTATGTGTCTGTGTCATGAAGTAATTCTCACTATGTTTCAAACCTTCTCATTGTTATTATACTTGTTATGGTGACCTGGGATCAGTTATTTTTTATTGCAGTTATTTGGGGACACCACAAACCACACCATGTAAGACAGCAAACTTGGTAAATTGTGTGTGTTTTAACAGCTCCACTGACTTGCCATTCCCCATTTGTCTACCTCTCTCCCTCTCTTCCCCCACCCCCTTTCTCCTCAGCATCTCTATTCCCTGAAACTCAACAATATTGAAATCAGACCAATTAATAACTCCCACAATGGCTTCTCAGGGTTCAAGTGCATGAAAGAATCACACATCCCTCACTTTAAATCAAAGGCTAGAAATAATTAAACTTAGGAATGCATATTGAAACCCAAGATAGGTCTAAAGCAGAGACAAGACAAAAGCAAGGTCTCTTGCACCAAACACATAACCAAGTTGTTAATGCAAATGAAAATTTCCTAAAGGAAATTTAAAGTGCTACTCCAGTGAACACAAGAATGACAAGAAAGCAAAACCACCTTATTGCTGACATGGAGAAAGTTTCAGTCATCTTCACAGATCAAATTAGCCACAACAGTCCCTTAAGCCAAAGCCTACTCCAGAGTGGGCTCTAACTCTTCTCAATTCTGTGAAGGCTGAGAGAGGTAAGGAAGTTGTAGAAGAAAGTCTGAGGCTAGTAGATGTTGGTTCATGAGGCTTAAGGAAAGAAGACATCTCCATAACATGAAAGTGCAAGGTGAAGTAGCAAGAATAAATAATTTCCAAGTAACCAAATGGCACCTCAGAACAAACCTCAAGAATCTTAGAAATAATATATTATCCAGCATGAAATAAAGTATAGGAGGGTCTGTCCAGAAAGTATCCAGACAGGCACTATGAAAACTAGAGACATTTAATGAAGAAGATAAAAGATATAAAAACATTGTACATAGGAAAATCTTGCCTTAGTTCCTTTCAAAGTAGGCACCTTGGGGCCTCATGCAGTTCTCCTAGCATCTCTTCCACTGTTCAAAATGCTCTGCAAAAATCATTTTTTGGAATTACCATCAGCTGCTCTGTTGTATTTTCCTGAATTTCATCAATGGTCTGAAATCTCTCCTTTCAAAGGTGATTTTAGTTTGGGGAAAAGTCAAAAGTCACAGGGCTCCAAATCTGGGTTGTAAGGCTGTTGAGTTACCTGGGTGATTTGATGTTTTACAAAAAAACTCTGCACCAGATATGATGCATGAATGGGCACATTGTCATGATGAAGCTGTCAATCACCAGTTGCCCATAGCTGTGGCCTTCTGAATCATCTGAATAGTTCCACAGAGGAATGTTCAGGCTTAACACATAATTGGATGCAGATTTGTTACTCGACTCACTCAGTCATTTTGAATGTGATGGCCACACAGTGCACATGCTCACTCAATGGCGTCTACTGCTCCCACTGACTAGTACAGTGAAGTCATCATTGCTCATGCATGTGCATTCCAGTCCATCTCCTTGACTGCCAGGTTACCTCGATGTCACACACATCTTTCTTGCTATATTAACAATGCTGGACTTTTTTCTGGACAGATCTCATAGTTCAGTGTAAGAAATCCCTTAAAGATTACCAGGCATACAAAGAGACAGGAAAAGGTAACACATAATGAGGGGAAAAATATCAATCAATCAATTAGGATCCAGACTTGACACAGTTGCCTGAATCATCAGAAAAAGTCACTAAAACAGTTATCAAAATTGTAATTCAAAAATAGAGATATCAAAGGTATTGTTAAAAGATCAAAATCCCACTTCTGAACAGGAAAACTATAATATCTAAGATGAAAAAAATTATCAGTATGGTAAATGCCATATCAGACAAATATATTAATGATTGTGAGCTCATATAAATAGAAAGTATTTAAAATGAAATACAAAGATAGAAACATTTAGAGAAATTAAAACATCAGTAACATAGTAGGTCAACTGCATGTTGCACTACTATATATATGTAAACTATAACATATATATAAATATATATAGACTACTATATATGTAAACATAGATTTAGGTGGGGAGAATGAGGCAGAAAAATATGAGTAAATAATGGTCAATACACTACCAAACTTGATGTAAATTATAAACCCATGGATCCAAGCATTACAACACCAAGCACAAGAAATGTGAACTATACAAAGGCGTCATAATGAAATTGCTCAAAATCAGTGAAGAAAAGAAAATCTTAAAGCAACCAGAGGGGAAAAAAAGGCATGAAGCTAAGATGCACATGAGGGGATATTTCTCATGAGGAATAATGCAAGCAAGAACACAGTGGTAAAATAGCTAACAATACTGAAAGAGAGTTGGGAGTAGAAGATGGAATTGTTTATAAAGTCATGTCTTTTCTTATGAGACTGTAGTCAGAGTGACTCTGGTGGTGATACCAGGTTATATGCCTTTGTCAAAACCCACAGAACTGTACAACACAGAATAACTTTTAGTATATATAAATAATGAAAAATAGAATAAAAACAAACTACAAAAGGATGAAAGGTGGAATACTAACTGAAAAATATATCTGTGTTACAAATGACCTAACTACCATTAGATAAAAGTATTTTGACTGTATACTCAAGGCTAAAGATAAAAATCAAAGTAAATTTTAAAATATTGTATTTTTCCACACTTAACATATACAGTTTGGCTTATGTTAAGTACCAAATAAAGAGTCATTCATCATCTCTATTTGTGCTTTTCTGATTCTGTATTTCATAAAATAGCTACAGATCTTCCAAAATCTGAAGAGTATTTGGGAACTTGGTACGTAGATTATGAGATGAGCTAAAAATCAAAATTATTTTTGAAGAATCCTAGGAAGCATCTTAATTGACATTGGGCAATATAGTTAAAATGAAATGTAGTGAATGGTAGATAAGATGGAGTAGAGACAAGATCATTGGTAACGAGGAGGTCCAATGATTGACAGGTTGATCTGTTAGAAGGATGGTTACAGTGAGAGTATTATGACATGACTTATGACAAAAATATAAAAATATTTATAGTTCTTAATTGAATAAATTTAATATATTTATTAGTCTTGAGATTTAACTGCTGATATTCTCTGTTGGTAAAGAGAAGTCAAAAAGAAAAATACTATATGATCTCACCTATAAGTGGAACCAAATCAACAAAACAAACAAGCAAGCAAAATATAACCAGAGACATTGAAATAAAGAACAAACTGACAGTAACCAGAGGGGAGGGTGGAAAGAGGGATAATGGGGGAAAATTGGGGAAGGACCATCAAGGAACATATATAAAGGACACATGGACAAAGAAAAAGAGAATAGGTTCAAGGGTGGGAGGTGGGGATTGGTGTTGCGGGGAGGCTGTGGTGTGGTGAAAATGGAGACAACAGTACTTTAACAACAATAAAAGTAATTATGGTTATAGTGAAAGGAGGACCTGAGAGTTAGTAAGACCTAAGGGAGGAACAAAAAAATAAGCAATACAGAATATTTGAACAGGGCTGTAGTTGTCAGAAGTGAATGATTCTATAGGATATAATTCTTATAAATAATTTATTCACAAAGTGAAATCTTTCAATTGTTGATAAAAAGCTCTCTGAAGCAGAAATCATATTTATTTAGAGAACATGAAAGTTGGCTCTAAAAAGCACATGTAACTTCCCTGGATGTGGGATTTACCTAAACAGAAGCTCTGGTACTTTTAGTTGAAGCAGTAAATGAGGCCACATGTATTTGCAGCATTAGCACATATAACAGATAAGAATCAGATGTTGTACCCATTTTATTGTTATGGGGATTGTGCTGTGAGACACCCCAGATGTTACTCTTGGCAAAGAGTTGTTACTTTTTTTGTTTGAGCCTCAGAAGATTATCTTATGAATCTGGACATGTCCCAGATTTGCTCTGCAAGCATCTGGCCTCATTCAGCCAAACAAATAATATAAATGGACTTCCTTACTAACAAAGTGATATGTAAAATGACAGTTCACAGGGTTTGGGAATCCTTCATGATCAACACTGCCTTTCCCATGCAGTGTGATGTACTTCACTGATTCATGAATGATGGCTCTTGGTTAAACGAAAGGCCACAAAAGGCTCCATGCTGACCATGAAGTTAAATTTCTCAACTTATACTGTGTATAGCAACTTTCTTTGGGCTCTACTTGCTTGAACCATAGTATGGGATGTTAATAGATGCTAAAAAATGCAGGCAACCTCTTGTTCAATAACAATAGTTTGTTAGTTTTTTCTTTGTTTACAATATCAAATTTATTTTCATAACTTTCGTATACATTTTTGATATTATTTTTATTCATTCAAATTCGAACAATTTATTAAATGTTAGCAATGGACCTGATAAGTTCTGTGGATATGTGTGTGGAAACACGTGTGTGTTCCATCTTGGTGGAATGTCTGAAGTTGGTTCCATGCAGCCAAAATATGTCACATGTGAAAAATTTCCTTTTTCATTCCACTAATATTCTAGGCAGATGAGGCCTCACCTTTTTTTCCAAGGACTTAAAAATTGTCTAGGCTATAAGATGGATGTTTCTTCATTTGGGTCAGATGTGGGTAGCTTCTCCAATCAATCACCTCATTAAAAGAGCCAATAGTTCTGTTTATCTGTTTCAGTAAGGAGATTACAAGAAGTGCAATGTCTACTATTGGAGTTACCATTTAACCAGCATCATGCTAGTCCCTTTTGCTGTATCATGATCCATCTATTCTATAAAGAGGGCATGCAGGTAAAATGAGCAAGGATATGCTGGGAACCACCACTCCATATCTAGGGTGTTTCTGTATTAAATGTGACTCTCTGCAGTGCAACCCTCCCATAGAGTAGTGTCTCTTGGCTGGAGAGAGAGAGCTTAGGACATTTTTATTTGATTGCTTCTAATGCTTCTTTTTCCATGGGCTAAGAAACCAAAGCTGGGGTTTGGTTAGCAGCAACATATATCTATATGATGTGTGTTTAGGACAGAGGGAATGACCACAAGTTAGAGTTACAGGTTCATTAGACTTCCTGTAAGACAAATTTGGCCACAATATTTATCTATTGTGTTTCATACTTCACCAATGTAACTTGGCAGTCATAATTGTGTTTCATATAATATAACCTTGAAGTCAGCACATCATAGGCATGACCCCTAAAAGGTCTGGGTATTCTCTCTTCTCAAGTATATAGTTAGTCTAATAATGCAGCAGGTATTTTGAGGAAGGATTGGAAGAATCCTTCTTGTGGTGTGCAGAGTTCTTTCACAGGGGAAGTCAGTTTCCCTTTCAACTCATGCCAAGAACTGGCCAAGAATTCTGAGTAACTAACGCAACTTCTATTCACTAGATACTGTTTTTTCTTGTTTCTACAATTCAAGTTGCCCTTGTTTGTTATCCACTCATTTTGTGCCATGTCTATTAGTGGATCCTTGGTTTCCTTTTCAACCTTACTATTTCTTAGGGCAATTATATCCCCCTTGCCTCTGACATAGAAGTAGCTGAAATGCCTTTGATTTCTAACCCAGAATTCTGTGACTCTCCTTGAACTAGTGAGATCCATTCAAAGTGTTTCATTTTGTCAACTCTGGGTTATAGGATGCTGTCACATTGATTAATTCATTAGTGACATAATAAGGAGAGTATCTTCTGAAACCCTCCAATGAATACAGTAGCTGGTGGATTCTTCATACTCAAAAACACAATTCTAACATGTTTACCACCCCGAGGCTTTGGATCCCTTCATTGACACAGTAGGGATTATCACCACAAAGAACAAAGTACTTATTTTCATGTGACTGATGAATGATACATTCTAGAACCCCACTATAGTGTTTGCCTCTAAAACAATTTCTTGTACAAACTTTCTTAGTTTGAGTTTTTCTTTAACAGAACCCAAGATAAGCACTTAAATACAGTTTAGATTATTTGGGAAATGACTCCTGAAAGCTGGAGGGAGTGAGTAAAATTTAGGGAAGTGGTTAAAGCCTGAGAGTGCATTACTGAGGTACTTCCCTGAGCAGTAGGGACTAATTCACCACAGTTTGTAGGGATGTTCAGAATGCATCCTAGAGGTGTCTGCCTGAGGGAGGGGAGTCTGCAACATGTATCTACACTCTTTGGTCCAGTTTTAGCTAGAGAAGATGTTTACTATTATTATTATTACTATTACTACTATTGCTTTCTTTTCTGTTATTTCTTCTGGCTGAAACATCAAAGAAAGTCTTGGGGAGAAAATGAGAATGCATGCCTGGTCTGTACTTTGGGATCAAATGTCAGTGCAAGCTGAGTCTGAGCTTATTTGCAATTTCCAATTATGCTTGTGGCTAATATATATAGTGTGTCAATATATGTGAGGCTGGACTGTTCCCTGAGACTAAAGAATAAAATTTAATATATAAGTACACAGAGAATACTGTATCCTGAAGCTTTCCTGAAGAATATCTTATAGGATGAGTTTCCAGCATGCAAGGTGAAGCAACACATGCTGATATAGAGTCTGCAGCAAGTTATGTAAAAAGTCTAGCAAAGATAAGTAATGAAAGTGCATATGCTAAACAAAGATTTTCAATGTAAAAAAAGCCTTATATTTGAAGAAGATGCTCTTTGGGACTTTTATATCTGAAGAGATAAAGTCAATGCTTGGCTTTAAAGCCTCAAAGGACTGGCTGAACTGAATCTATTCTTAGTGGCTAATGCATCCAGTTACTTTAAGTTCAAGTCAATGTTCATTTACCATTCCAAAAATCTGAGGGCCCTTAATAATTATGCTAAATCTATTATCCCTATGCTTTATAAATGTAACAACAAAGCCTGGATGACAGCACATCTGTTTACAACATGGTTTACTGAATATTTAAAGTTCACTGTTGCGATCTATTGCTCAGAAAAAAATAAGATTCCTTTTAAAATATTGCTGTTCGTTGACAATGCACTTCGTTACTCAAGAGCTCTGATGGAGACATACAATGATATTGTTTTAATGCCTGCTATTACAAAATCCATTCTACAGCCCATGATTCAAGGAGTAATTTCAAAGGCTTATTATTTTTTGAATTTAAAATGTGTGCATTGTATTTATGTGAATCTTACTTCAACACAATTGATTGTTTCAAACAAATAAATAAGTGAAAACTTGTAAAAGATGTAACTGAAATAGTAAAGTTGAAAAAATGTCACATAAATGAGAAAAAGGAATGATTTGTTTCATTTGTAAACAGCTCATACAATCAATAAAATAAAACTAAACATGGAATTCACAAAAGAAAAGTGGGCAAGAATATTGCAAGTCTTATTATTTAAGATGTACATTTTATGAGGCTATAGCTGTCATACATAGTGAGTCCTTTGATGGATATGAGCAAAGTACATGGAAATACTCATGGAAAGGATTCATCATTCTAGATGTCACGAAGGACATTTTTTTATTCATGGGAAGAGGTCAAAATATTAACATAAGATTAGTTTATCAGTTTATTCTAACCCTCATGTATGACTTTGAGAAGTCTTAAAAAAAACTGAATGAAAAAGAAGCAGAAAGCCTGAACAGACCAATAAAAGCTGACAAAATTGAAGCAGTAATCAAAAAACTTCTGGCACACAAAAGTCCTGGACTGGATGGTTTCACAGGAGAATTTTACAAAACTTTTAAGGAAGAGCTAACCCCTATCTTTCTCAGACTATTAAAAAAAAAATCCAAGAAGACAGAAGACTCTCAAACTCTTTTTATGAAGCCAGCATCATCTTAATTCCAAAACCAGATAAAGATACAACAAAGAAAGAAAACTACAGGCCAATATCACTGATGAACATAGATGCAAAAATCCTCACCCAAATTTTGGCAAATTGCATCCAGCAATACATTAAAAAGATCATACACCATGACCAAGTGGGATTCATACCAGGGATGCAAGGATGGTACAATATTCACAAATCAATAAATGTAATACATCACATAAACAAAAGGAAAGACAACAATCACATGATCATATTAATAGATGCAGAAAAAGCATTTGATAAAGTGCAGCACCCAGTTACAATAAGAACACTCAGCAGCTCTGGTTCATGTAGCTCAGTGGATTGAGCATGGCCTGTGAACCAAAGGGTTGCTGGTTCAATTCCCAGGCAGGGCACATGCCTGGGTTGCAGGCCAGGTCCCCAGTAAGGGGCGCTCAAGAGGCAACCACACATTGATGTTTCTCTCCCTCTCTTTTTCTCTTTCCCTCTGCCTAAAAATGAAATAAATAAAATCTTTTTAAAAAAAATAACACTCAGCAAAGTGGGAGCAGAGGGAGCATTCTGAAACATTATAAAGACCATATACAAGAAATTTATAGGCAGCATCATCCTTAATGGGCAAAATCTAAAAGTTTTTCCACCAATATCAAGAACAAGACAAGGATGTCTGCTTTCACCACTTCTATTCAATATAGTACTGGAAGTCCTAGCCAGTGATCAGAAAGGAAAAAGAAATAAAAGGCATCCAAATAGGAAAGGAGGAAGTAAAACTATTTCTATTTGCAAATGATATGATAGTGTACATAGAAAACACTATAGGCTCCACCAAAAAATGACTAGATTTAATAAATGAACTTGGTAAAACAATAGGGTTCAAAGTCAATAGTCAGAAATCAGACATTTTTATATACCAACAATGAAAGATCAGAATCAGAAATCAAGAAAAAATACAAATTGCTATAGCAACAAGAAAAATGAAGTACTTAGGAATAAACCTTACCAAGGAGATGAAAGACCTGTCCTCAGAAAACTACACAAAATTGAAGAAAGAAATTAAGGAAGACACAAATAAATGGAAACATATACCATATTCATGGATTGGAAAAATCAACATCATCAAAATGTCCATATTATCCAAAGCAATTTATAGATTCAATGTAATTCCATCAAAATGCCATTGATATATTTCACAGATATAGAACAAATATTTCAAAAATTTAAATGAAATTGTGAACAATTCCAAATAGTCTCAACAACTTTGGAAAAGAATAACAAAGCAGGAGGGATCACAATACCTGATATCAAACTATATTACAAGGCCACTGTAGTAAAAAACACATTGTCCTGACACAGGAACAAGCACACAAAACAATGGAATAGAACAGAGAGCCCAGAAATCAACCCAAGTCTTTATGGTCAATTAATGTTCAACGAAGTGGGCAGAAGCATAAAATGGAGTAAAAATAGCCTCCTCAACAAATGTTTCTGGGAGACCTGGACAGCTATATGCAAAAAAATGAAACTTGAACACCAACTTACACCACACAGAAAAATAAATTCAAGGTGGATAAAAGACTTAAATATAAGTTGTGATACCATAAAAGTCCTAGAGAAGAACACAGGCAGTAAAATCTCAGATATTCTATGCAGCAACATTTTCACTGATATGCCCCCTAGAGCAAGAGACATAAAGGAAAAAATAAGCACATGGGATCTCATCAAAGTAAAAATCTTTCACACCGCTAAAGAAAACAGCATTAAAATGAAAAAAGAACCAACTGTATGGGAAAACATATTTGTCAATGATACCTCGGACAAGGATTTGATCTCTGAAATATATAAATAACTCATATGACCCCACACCAGGAAGACAAACAACCCAATTAAAAAATTGCCAAAGGACTTGAAGAGACATTTCTCCAAGGTGAACATACAGAGGGCCCAGAGACATATGAAAGGATGCTGAGCATCACCAGTCGTCAGAGAGATGCAAATTAAAACCACAGTGAGATACCATTTCACACCAGTCAGAATGGCCATCATAAATAAATCAACAAACAAGCGCTGGTGAGGCTATAGAGAAAAGGAAACCCTAGTGCACTGTTGGCGGGAATGCAGACTGGTGCAACCACTGTGGAAAACAGTATGGAATTTCCTCAGAAAAGTAAAAATGGAACTGCCTTTTGACCCAGCAATTCCACTGTTGGGATTATACCCTAAGAACCCTGAAACACCAATCCAAAAGAACCTATGCACCTCAATGTTCATAACAGCACAATTTACAATAGCTAAGTGCTGGAAGCAACCTAAGTGCCCATCAGCAAATGAATGTATCGAAATAAAAAAGTCATACATTTACACAATGGAATACTATGCAGCAGAAAGAAAAAGGGAACTCCGACCCTTCAATACAGCATGGCTGGACCTGGAGAATGTTATGCTAAGTGAAATAAGCCAGGAGGTAAAAGAGAAATACCATATAGTCTTACCTATAAGTGGAGCCTAATCAGCAAAACAAACAAGCAAGCAAAATACAACCAGAGACAGTAAAATAGAGAACAATCTGACAGTAATCAGAGAGGAAGGAGTAGAGGGTAACAGGGGGTTATGGGGGGTGGCCATCAAGGAACATGTATGAAAGACACATGGACAAAAGCAAAGGGGGTGGGTTCTAGGGTGGGAAGTGAGGATGGGTGGGGTAGAGGGGCATAGTGGGGTGAAAATAGAGACAACTGTACTTGAATAACAATAAAAATAAAATTAAAAATAATAAAAATATTTTTAAAAAAGGTTATGACTTTGAAGGCTCAAGTGATGACTAGTGTTTTTTACCAATAAAGTTAGTGAGGGCTGATAGAGCCAAATTACATGCTGTTATTATTTTTTTGCTCATCCTTTTTATTAACATGGTGAAATAATATTAAAAGTCTTTAAATTTATGTGTTGGTCATGTCACATCCTTAAAAATCAATCCATCAAAACATAAATTTATTTTTCATAACATGTTCCTTTTTCTTTTTATTTTTCCTTTTATTCTTATTTATGTAATGATACCTACTGAATTGAAGTGCAGATCAGCCATTGAATATGAGTCAGAAAGCATGTTTTGCCTATAGCACATTTTGCTTAGCACTGTCCTGAAGACAGTGACATATGTCTCAAGAGACATATCACACCATGAAATTCTACTAATTTCTAAACATTCACAATTTTAGTAAAAAATGTGTAGTGTGAGGTTTACGGTGGCAACCATTATTCAAGCACGTGTTTCCAGTGTGTGCTGTACAGAGTGCCTAAAATTCTAATCCAAGCTCCCCAATCTTACTGGCTTGAACAACCAGAAGATGTAATTTGGGGCCACAACAACCACAGAGAAAATCCTGGAAAGAAAAGAGAGAGGAAACCACTGGAATTATCCCTCACCTGCCAGTGGCCCATTACTATTATTACCACATTTCAACTGTAAGCTCTTCAGATTTGGGGCAATGATGCAGATGCTGAACTTAAAAGTGTCATTTTCCTGTCAAAGTTTGTGGGATGGATGGAGGTTAACTGTTGGTACAAATATTTCATTACTATCTCTTTAAATTATCGCTATAGCTTTTCTTTGGAATATATTTAATTTTTTGAGAGTTACATAGAAAATGATTTTAAAAGAAGTTTGAATTCCAGGTATATACATAATCTAATAGGATACAAGGATACATAATCTAATAGGATACATAATCTAATAGGATGAATTGTTCTGCTTAATTAAAAATATCTATTTATTACCAAATAAATTATACCAGTCATTCAAGAAAGGTGAGGTGATAGATTAAAACAAGGGGTAATTATAACAGAACTGTGATTATGTCTATAAGATATAAAAATAGACTCATTTTATGGTGATTTTTAAGTGTTAAAGTAATTATTTAATTATTTTCCCCAAATACTATTAATATATTTTAATAAAATTCATTGGGTTGCATTGGTTAATTAAATAGGTTTCAGGTGTATAATTGTACAACACATCTCCTGTATATTGTGTTGTGTGTTCACTACCCATAATCCAGTCTCCTTCTGTCACCCTTCATCTCCTCTTCACCTTCTATGAGGGTTTTCTTTTTTTTTTTGGCTTAACTCCTTGGTCTATTTTACCCATCTCCTTCTCACTCCCCCGACAGCTGTCAGTCTATTCTTGGTATCTATGAGTCTCTATTTTGTTAGTTCAGTTTGTTCATTAGATTCCACATGCAAGTGAAATCATATGGTATTTGTCTTTCACCACCTGGCTTATTTCACTTAGCATGATGCTCTCCAGGTCCATCCATGCTGTAGCAAAAGGTAAGATTTCCTTCTGTTTTTACAGCCAAGCAGTATTCCAGTAGGTAAGTATACCACAGCTTTTTCATACACCCATCTACTGATGGGCACTTGGTTTTTATCTTCTATACAATTTATTGCCACATGGTTATTATATCATTACACAGTTGATTTGGTTCAGTTCCTATTACAGTCAGAGTTACAAAATTGTTTATGCAACCTTGGTAATTTTGAAGAATACAACATCAGATTTGCATCAACTAGGGATAGGGATAGTCTCCCTGGCTTAAGAAAGCCATTATTTGTTTGTAAACATGGTCACTATGCCTTTAAATTGCAAATTTCAGAGACATCTTTACCTTTAGATTTTAAAACTTTTACTGAAGAAAGAATTTAGAGACTCAAGTTTATTGCACTTAAATAGTTATAGCACAACTACTACAATAAGAAGTTTCCTCTTGAGGCATTTATCTTTTTAATAATTATTTTAATGTTTAATTATTATATCATTATGAATATTCTTTAATAACCAGAATAAGCCATATTCAGTTTCCTTTTTTGTATTCTCTTAGAACAATCCAGGAAAATCTTTATGAGGTATTTTATTCCTTATGCTAGCAGCTACAAGAAAGATGTTAGGAGTACCTGGAGGTATACAGATCCTAAATTACATGCACAGCATTACTAGAGAACCTGGAAATAAAAAAGGCTTACTCTCTCTAGGCTATTCGAATAATGCTTTCTCCCAAAATAAATGTTAAGATGATGTAACATACATTGCTTTTGTTAGGTAGCAGCTAGGAATGAGTGGCCAGAGGGGAAGTAAAGGCAGGACCCACGCCATTACAATATAAGGAAGAACTTAATACAGGAGGCTAGAAGAAAAAGGAAGACATGGGTCACCAATTAACTCAGCAGTACTGAACTCAGTGTGATAAGATTGCTGGGTGTCCCAGGCATTGCAAGCAAAATAGCACAGGAGGAGGGGAAGTCCTTGAGACTGTGCTGAGAGAAGGGGCCTCCGAAACAATCTCACTAAGATTGCCAGGTGTTCTGAACAACACAAGTGAGGTTTGCATAGGAGGAAGAGGGAGGCTGCTGCTGGGAATGGGGTGCCTTTGTAACAATTTTACTAACACAAAGGACTTTTGCTAACTGTTGCTATACATTATTTCCAATGTTTAGTAGGGGGAAGGGAAGAAAACTGAAAAGCTGACTAAAATATATAACCCCTGATCCTCAATAGTCGGCATACTTAGATTAGCTGAGTACTCACTTGCAGCCTCAGCTCAAGTGTATTGAATAAACTTACTAACAACTTTATTTCTTCTATACATGGGGCATTTAGACTAGCCAGGTGCTTGCTTGAAGCCTTGTGCCCATATGTGTTTCATAAATAAACTCGTTATCTCATTTCCACTATACGTGTTTTTTCTCTTGATTGAATTATTCTCTTGTGAGTGAGACAAGAACTGAGGCAAGGGAGGGAGCCGCTTGACTTTGGTCTCTCCCTCTCCATCTGTAACACTTTCACTAATTCTGTCTTAGTTGCTACGTTACCTTGCAGTAGATAATTAGCAATGTTTTCAACAAATAATAATATGAAATTCGGCAAAAACATGAAATAGAAGCCTAATAAAAGCTCTTAATTAGGAAGTTGGTTTCTAAGAGATTATCGTTCAGTCTAAAGGATCGTTGTATAGCTCTCTTATCACTGTTTTTATTTTTAGCTGGTGTCTCCAATTTGCCTTCATGTATGTGCACATATAATGCAAAAACATTTAAAGACAACAACTAAAATATGAAAAGTTATTCTGCAAGTTTGTTTAACTATCCAGATATTCTTTTATACATATCACATTTTTTTTCTTTACAAACATATTTTAGAATGAGAAAAAATTCAAGGTGCAGAGTTTGCAACAATCTCTTTCCTGATAGAATTCCTATAGTTTTCCACAGAGCCTCCTCTATCCTACAAAGAAAATTATGGCATGTGTATTCATTATATTCCCTTTATTTTCTATCTTCTACATGGGAGTATAAAAAAGATTCTGCTTTGCTCTTTTTATTCAAATCATTTTCATGTTTAATTTACATATTTGATTTTATATGAATATTTAAATTTTCTTAATGAATACCTATGCTTTAATAACAAAAATGCTCATTAAATAAAACATAGCATGATGAATAGTGTCAGATCAATATTATTACAATATTCAAATATTTTCAGGATGTAAAAATAAATAAAAACATTTTGATAAAGTTTTCTGCTTGAAAAGATGTTTAAATCTGTTAATAACATTTTGTGTTGGACTTAGTTTAGTCTGCAATGTGCAACGAGGCACCACAAAAGTAGCTGGGCTATGCTAAAGATTTGGAAATAAGTTATGTGAGACAACCGCTATTACTATCACTAGTATTAATTTACATGATCTGATCTCCTCATGAACCAGTTTTGATTTATTTTAATAACATAATTCACAACTATTATTATCTAATAGCTTTAGTTTTTCTTACTGCTTAAATTTAATAAAATGTCAATTATAGATAAATGATAAGTATGTATAATCAAGAGATGCTATATTGTAAAAAAACCCACATAATAAAATACACTGAATATATTATCAGTAGTACTTAATTTTAAGCTAAACAATTAAAAACTATTTTGTCTTCATTCAAACTTGGCATCTTTTATATCACTTCTTTACATAAATTATCTAAATACCTAATATTTTTAGAACAGTAAAGTGGTTTCATTGCTATGTAGATAAAATATTGAAGTAATAAAATTTTGAAGGAATATCATGCTCATATGTGAATTCCTGGGGTCTCTTCTCTTCATGCAGTGATCAAATTCACTTTATTTCAAATTCTTTATCTCCATTCTATTACCAGCACTTCTTCATCATGTACATACAAATGTACATATATTGACTTTCTTCCAAATTTTTTAATTCAAGGGATTAAACACATTGCACATTGGACTTCATAGTATCAACACAGGTTAAAAAATAATTCTACAGGACAATCTGACAGTTTATCATAGTGTATTTCTTTTTTAAAATATTTTTTATTTTATTTTTGGAGAAAGGGTTAGGTTAAAATATCTGATTTCAAACTGTATTACAAGGTCACTATAATCAAAACAGCCTCTTTCTGGCATAAGAACAGACACATAGAGCAATGGAACAGAACAGAGAGCCCAGAAATCAACCCGAATCTCTATGTTCAATTAATATTCGACAAAGGGGAAGAAGCATAAAATGGAGTAAAAATAGCTTCTTTAACAAATGGTGTTGGGAGATCTGGACAGCTATATGCAAAAAAAAAAGAAACTTGACCACCAGCTTACACCACACAGAAAAATAAATTCAAGGTGGATAAAAGACTTAAATATAAGTTGTGACACCATAAAAGTCCTAGAGAAGAACAAAGGCAGCAAAATCTCAGATATTCCACACAGCAATATTTTCACCAAAATGTCCCTGAGAGTAAGAGACATAAAGGAAAAAAATAAACAAATGAGATTGCATCAAAATAAAAATCTTCTGCACAGCTAAAGAAAACAGCATTAAAATGAAAAAAGAACCAACTGTATGGGAAAACATATTTGCCAATGATACCTTGGGCAAGGATTTGATCTCCAAAATATATAAACAGCTCACATGACTCCACACTAGGAACACAAACAACCCAATTTAAAAAATGGGCAAAGAACTTAAATAGACACTTCTCCAAGGAAGACATACAGAGGGCCCAGAGAAATATGAAAAGATGTTCATCATCACTAGTCATCAGACAGATGCAAATTAAAACCACAATGAGGTAATACTTGACACTGCTCAGAATGGCCATTACAAGCAAGTCAACAAACAGCAAGTGGTGGCAAGGTTGTGGAGAAAAGGGAACCCTAGTACACTTTTGGTGGCAATGTAGACTGCTGCAGTCACTGTGGAAAACAGTATGGAGTTTACTCAGAAAACTAAAAATGGAGCTATCTTTTGACCTGGCAATTCCATTGCTTGAATTATACCTTAAGAATCCTGAAACGCCAATCCAAAAGAACCTATGCACCCCAATGTTCATAGCAGCACAATTTACAATAGCCAAGTACTGGAAGCAACCTAAGTGCCCATCAGTAAATGAGTGGATCAAAAAACTGTGGTACCTTTACTACACAGCAGAAAGAAAGAAGGAGCTCCTGTCCTTTACAACAGCATCGATGGATCTGGAGTATTATGCTAAGGGAAATAAATAAGTCAGGCAGTGAAAGGCAAATACTATAACATCTCGCCTTTAACTGGAACCTAATCAACAAAACAAACAAGCAAGAAAAATATAACCAGAGACATTGAAATGAAGAACAAACTGACAATAACCAGAGGCAATATGGGAGGATAATGGGGGTGGGGAAGAGGGAAGCATTGTCAGGAACATGTATATAGGACACATGGACAAAACTAATAGGGGGTGGGAACAAGGATGCGAAGTGGTGGTGACTGGGGTGGAGGGGAGTAGTTGGGGGAAAATGGAGACAACCATACTTGAACAACAATAAAATGTGGAAAAAATAAAATAAAATAATAAAATAATGCTAGCAGCGTTTCAGGTCATTCAATAAACAGGCCAGAATAACACACCCAAATGACAAATATGTTGCTTCCAATGTCCAAAGATCCACTATGCATTGTACGTCTTTCACTTGTAGAAGCTGCCAGATGCAATAACTTGTTCTTCACTTAAAAAGAATATCTCTACTGGTCCTATACTCCTGGACCCTAAGGAATTTCACTAAGTAAAAGGCCCTGAAATGGGTTGGGTTTATTTCCCAATGGGTTTTCCACACATCAAGATAAACTAAATATGGAATCATAAACAAAGACTTTTAAAAATGGTAGTGAAACGACAACAAATGAGAGTCAGAAAAATCAAATGCAATTATAAGCTCACAAGAATTTCAAATATAAAATATATCAAAAGCAATATAAAATATATATTAAGTGTTCAATGAAATAAAATTTGGAATCAGAACAATTAGAAATCAACGAAAGACAATTAAACATGATCAGATATATTTTAAAAAATAATAAAATGTTTGATAAGAAAAGTAAATTTGAAAATTAAAAACACAGATTAGATATTGCTGGAAAGAGAATTTACAAATTCTGCCAACTATCAAAGAGCACAACAAATGTAGACAGAGAGATGTTTAATATTAAGGCCATTTTAATACAATGAAATATTGATTGACAAATCTGATGTTCTAGTCAAGTTTCCTGGAGAGAATAGAAAATAGAGAACAGGAAGATATAAAATTTAAAGTGATCATAACTGTACATTTTTTTTAGGTTGTAAAAAGACTTAAGTAAGAGGAAACCAGAAGCATGGTGTATTAAAAATAAAATCAAATTCATTCTTTAATATATTAACATGGAATTATATAATATCAAATAAAATAGATATCATGTTAAAAATACCCAGGGAGAAAAGACAGATCTTTTAAAATTAAACAACAACCAGAGTAACAGAAAGATTCAAAAAAGAAAAAGGAATTCAGAAGAGAGTAGTTTAAAATCTTCAATGTGCTAAGAATAAATTTCAACTTTTAAATGTCTATGCAGAAAAACTCTTTTACATCTTAGAGTAAAGACAGAGACATTTCTAGATTTTAAAATATGGAAAATTTAGTGTAAATGTCCTACACAACAGATAATTCTAAAGAAAGTACTTTGTCAATCAAAGACATTCATTTAGTACATATTTATAGTCTACTATGTGCTAAGTGTTATTCTATGTCCTGAAAATAAACCTAAAATCCATCCTTATAGTGTCATTTGTGAGCTAAACAAAACTCTAAGTAAATTAATTAACACTAAGTGAAAAATGACTATATACACACATGAATAATGTATTAAACATATAGCACTTTGAATGGTATAAGAGAAAAATAAATCAAAGAAAGAAATAGTGAGTGCCTGGGGTAGGATTATAAATAAGATAGGAAAACTCACTGAGAAATATTGAACCATGTGGATAAATAAAGAAAAAAATTGAGCAAAAGTAAAGCAAGTGAAAAGATTCCTACAGAGGGACATGTTCTGTCTTTTGAGAAATAATAAGGTCAGGACCATTAGTAGAGATGAGAGCAATGCAGTAAAGGAAGGATGGAAATCACACAGCCATATGTGGATGACTTTATGGTTTTTGGCTTATAAAATGATTAATATGAAAATCCTTTGAAGGGTTTTGAGTAGAAGGCTGAAATACATTATCTGAGTTTCGCCAATTAATCTACCTGCTTTATTTTGAGTGGAGATAGGGAGAAAAAAATGAGAAAAGGAGGAAAGTAGAGGAAGAGGAAAAGGAGAGTAGGAGAGGGAGGAGAAGGAGTAGGAGGAAGAGGAGAGACCAGAGAAGAGGCTGTCACATTACGTACAGCAAAAAGTTGGATCCATTGATTTGAATAAAAGTGGCTGCAATAAAAGAAAAGGTATTGGATGATCTCTGGAAATAAAGTCAACAAATTGCTGAGAAATGGCTGAGCAGTATGAGGTTAAAAACATAGATAATCTTAGGAGTTTTGGTCTGAACAACAGCAAGGACATTGCTATTTGCTGAGATGAAGTCTCATGTAGAAAAAAGTTTTCAGGAAGTTCCATTTTTAGTTAGTTTTTTTTTAGGAAATTCCATACTGTTTTCCACAGTGGCTGCTCCAGTGATCCCACTGCTGGGATCATACCCTAAGAATCCTGAATCACCATTTCAAAAGAACCTATGTTCATAGCAGTGTTATTTACAGTAGCTAAGTGCTGGAAACAGCCTAAGTATCCATCAGTAAATGAGTGGATCAAATAAATATCATACACTTACAAAATGGGATACTATGCAGCAGAAAGAAAGAAGGAACCCCTACCTTTTGATACAACATGGGTGGAACTGGAGAGTACTATGCTAAGTGAAATAAGCCACATGGCAAAAGACAAATACCATATGATCTCACCTATAACAGGAAACTAATGAATAAAACAAATGAGCAAAATAGAACCAGAGGTATGGGAACAAGGAACAAACTGACCATGACCAGAGGGGAGGGAGGAGGGGGAGAAGTGAGGAATGAAGGGGCAGATCTAGTCAAGGAACATGTATGAATGACCCAAGGACATGGACAACAGGGTGGGTATTGACTGTGGGAGGGGGCCAGGGCAGTGGAGAGCAATGGGGGAAAAGTAGGACAACTGTAATAGAACAACAATTATTTTTTTAAAGAAAAATGTTTTTAGGGAAATAACAGAGCTTGGATTCAGAGCTGTTATGCCTAAGATGCTTATTATACATTCAAGTAGATACTTAGAATAAGCAGATGTTCATCTGAAGATGGACTGTAAAGAACTGTTCAGGCTAAAAAAAGGAATTTGGGAGTCATTAGAATATAACAAGAAATTAAATATTATTTTTGTTCACCATGAGAATGAGTGAAGACAGAGAGCAGAAGTCATCCAAATAATGAACATTGGGATTTAAAATTGAAATCTTGCATAAATATCAATGCCATTGAATGTTTAAATCAAAAGGGATAAATGCTAAAAAAAAATGTAAATTAGCAAAGTAACACAAGGAAAAACAGAATGCCTGAATAAAAAACATAAAATAATATATAAGAATGTCCAGGAAATATTATTCCAAAAATTCATAAACTGAAAACAATGGATATGCTCATATACATTTTTACAGTCATTTAATGCCATTTCATAAAGCAAAGAAAATGAACAAAATCATGCGGGATACGACAGCTAATGTGAACTCTACAGACATCATGTTGAACATAATTGGCCTAACTTAAACTGTTATTCTATTTTTATAAAGTTTATGTACCGGCAAAGCTAACCTATCATTATAAATATTAGAATATTTGTCTCTGTGTGAGCTGATAATGATAAGATGGGCTGGTAATGTTTTTTATCTTGATCTGGGTTTGCTACTTGAATGTTTAACACTTTTCAGGTTAATTGAGGCATTATTTGTCTTTTTAAATTGTAATCATTCATTAAGCTGTACAGTTTTGTCTCCTTTTACTGTTAAACTTAAAAACATTTAATTGTTTTAATTATTAGAAAACCAAAGACAATCAAGTTTGCAGAAATATGACAAAATAGTAGTCTATGGAGACTAGCCCCGTGAGTTATTAAATATGCTATAAATCTATAATCCTCTAGCAGAGTTTAAACTGGGTGACGCTGCCATGTTGGGGGAGACGACACAGGTGCGGCAGTGTCCGTCTCCGAAGAGTCAGCGAGGTAGTGAGAGCGCTGCCACAGGCGGAGGTGGGCTAACAGTTTGAACACACGAAATGGCTTATTCTTGTATTATCTGTTTATTAATTATGTGTTTATTACTATTACTATTAACCTAATTTTGCCCACCCATGCATATAATCTGAACACTGAAAGGGCCTTTATTTGAAATAGACAGAGAAGTCACTGACCTTTGACTACATATACTTTGAAAATTCCTCAGTAAACAAAATAAAAACACTATAGACAAATTGAGAAAATGCTTGTAAAATAAACGATAGGCAAACATCCAAATTTTTACTGATCAATAAAAATATTAGCCATTTAATATAAAAAACATTTAAATAACAAAGAAAATCCACAGTAAAAGAAATATAAGTATCTTTTGAATATAAGACCCTCAATTTGACTCAATTTAATTAAAAATAAATTTATTAATTCTGCTTATTAATTTAATAATGAGCATGCATTTTCTATATAATATGAGAAAATATTAATAAAGCTACCTATAAAAACAATTTTAGTAAATTTCTAACAAATTTTGCTATGCTCAGAAAAATTTTCCATTAAAAATTGCTATTGTGTTGTACAATTCTGAAAATAAGCAAGCAGTCTCTATTTTACCATATGAAAACTTCCATCATTGCCTTCAACTTTTTAAACTACAGCCAACAGTAAGACATTTACATTGCAGCATTGCACACATAAATATGCACACTGGTTTTCCGAACAACACTCATGCCCTACTACTCGTAATGCATGTGAGAGGTGATCTGGTCTGTCCTGTTCTACCCTGTTGTGTTTTATTAAACTAAATGCTAGTTTCAGGGCATTAAGTTGCTGCTATCAGACTGTGTGACCCACAGTTTTTTTTTGTTATTTTATTTATTTTTTTATTTTCATCATTATTCAAGTACAGTTTCTATCCTTTACTCCCATCCCAGCCCACCCACCCATCCCTCCCCTCCTCCCTCCCATTTCCGACCCCCCTAGTTTTTGTCCATATGTCCTTTATATTTGTTCCTGTAAACCCTTCCCTTCTCCCCTGAAATTCCCTCCCCTGTCCCCTCTGGTCACTGTCAGCCTGTCCTCTGTTTCAGTGTCTTTGGCTATATTTTGCTTGTTTCTTTGTTTTGTTGTTTAGGTTCCTGTTAAAGGCGAGATCATATGGTATTTGTCTTTCACTGCCTGGCTTATTTCGCTTAGCATAATGCTTTCCAGCTCCATCCATGCTGTTGCTAAGGGTAGGAGCTCCTTCTTTCTTTCTGCTGCATAGAATTCCATTGTGTAAATGTGACCCACAGTTTTAAAAGCACTACTCTAGCAGGTGCCAAATAAGCTTATATTTAGTCTAAATAGATTAACATGAAAATTTGTGATACAGTAAGAATATCACTATTTATGACCAGTCAAGCCTGCTACAGCAAAGCACAGCTGTGATCAGAAGATTCCAACAGAAATAAGCATCAGAGTAGCTCCCAACCTTTTGTGCCAGTAAGTACAGAATTGTCAACTCTGATTACAGGTTTGTTGTATAAATGAGCACTTCCTAACATCATGTGCGTAGTGTACCTTTCTCAAAGAGATAACATTTTACAGAATCATGTAGCCCTGAAGAGAATATAAAAAAGTTATAGCTTCAAGTTTCGGTATCTTCTGTAGAAGAAGATGATAGCATTTTCATCATATTGACATAATTCAAATCATCATGTTAGCACAGTCAAATAAGGGAACATGTAAAACTTCTTCATGATCCCATCAGGGATTTTCACAGTAATCTCTCACTTCTGAGTAAAAGGAATATTATTTACTCTCAATTCTGAGTAAAAGGATAGTGCTAAGCAGTTTTTCTGTTCCAAAACCACAAACTCTTTTACTCCTCCTCCTGTCTTCAAAATGATATAAGTAATGACTTCTCATTGTACATCTGAATATAAAACTTTTCTTATGCTTTTAACTTTATTACTCCATTTTCAAAGCTACCATGATTCAAAGTTGGTAGACATTTTTCTTTGGCATTTCCTATTTTCTATCACTCCAAGAAATAATGTGCTATTCTGGCCACAGATTGGGAAACATCACCCTTTATTCTCCACTAAGATCTAACTTGGTCCTTGTGAAAACAATAATTCATTATGGAATGAATTTGTTTTATATCATTAGAGAAACAGTGGCTATATTACCAAATCCAGGTTAAAATTTATCTAAAATTATGCATTACACAATAACCTTTTCATATTAGAATGAGACAGGAAAGGTAAACTGTAAAGCTCATTAGGAGGAGAGGGGATATTATGCTTGTGAGAGTTAATTTGCATTTCATGATTATTGTAAAAATGTGACTCAAAATGTCTTGTGAAACACTAAAATCATAATAAATATCTTTGCTTATATTAAAATCATCATGAAAGATAAGGGTTTGGAAATACATAGGTCTAGTGAAGATACAACACTTAAGGATATGTATGAAATTCTGTATTTTATCTATTATTTTTTACATTTGCCCTACTTTTTTCACTTTGAAAATTGTCAAACCTATAGAAAAGTTGCAGTAAAAGTGCTATTTTTAATTTATTTTAATTTTTTATTGTTGTGCTGTTACAGTTGTCCTACCTTTTCCCCCCGTTGCTCTCCCCTGTCCTCTTCCCCCGCCCGCTCATTTACCCCATATGGGATTCATCAATTGCTAAATTTTGGCACATTTATTTTCTCTTTCTTTTTGCTAAATATTCAAAAGTAAATCAGTGACATGATGGCATTCACTTCTAAATGTTTCATTATGTTCCTTCTAAAGATCAAGAAAACATCCTATATAACTACAATTCCATTTTCACACCAAGAAATTTAACTTTGATGCAGTAATATATAAAATTCAATCCAAACTTAAATTATCTAATAGTTCATGACATTAGTGGCCAAACTTGTTTTAATAGAAGATATGTACCACCAGGAATTATACATTGTATTTTGTTGCATATCTTTAGTCCTTTTTAACCCTCTTGATTTTCTTGTCTTTCATTACATTGATATGATTTAAGAGTTCAGGTTTCTCATTTTATAAAATGTTCCACAATCTAAATTTGTCTTTTTGTTATCTTATGAACATACTTAGATGAACTATTTGCAAAGAACATCAGAAGGTCATATATGCATTCCTTGGCTTTAATAATGGAGAAAAGTTCCATTTTTCTGGTTAATGGAAATGCTAGTTGGTTAATCTGGCAAAATGCCTCGGACTCTATGAATTGTTGCTTCCCAGTAACTGTTCACACAGTGCTTCAGCATGTCTCATGGATAGTTGCCTAAATCAACTTTTTTACATAGGTGTCTGCAAATTGTCTGTAATTTGTTATTATATCACTTTAACAAAGAGTGATAGTTTACAGTTTTTGGTAAAGACAAGCTCCCACAACACTTCCTCAAATGGAATTTAGGCACTTCATGAAGTGTTAAATAAAGTATGTTTGTATCACCTAAATTGTCTTCCTGAATAATTTTTAACAGTTTTTGTTGATGAGGAATGGATCTGAAGCTGACTGTTAACAGGCTTTGGGACAAGGAGATACACAGGGGAGGTGCCCACTGAATCCCTTAGGTTTCCTGTTTCTTTGCTCATTACTGAGGACCATGGCTAAGTCACTCTTGGATCTGAGCTCTGCTCCCTTGCCCACAGCTCTCTGAAAGTCTCCGGTGTGTAGCAGCCATTAGGGACAGGGGACTCCAGAAGAAGGAATTCCAATGTCTGTAATGAATGGCAGCTGTTAGGGTACTCACAAAGCCTTAAGGTGAATCCACAGCATAAACCACTGGGGGACTTGGGGAAATAAATGAAGCTAAGAAATTTGAACTGTTATGAGCAACGATACATAAAAATGTAAGTAGGCACAAGTAAGACTATTAAAAGCCATCATGGCATCTACCACTATAAAATTTTTCTCATGAAAGAAATGATTGTTCTATTACTAAATAATATCTCAAAAGCCAAAGCCACAAATTTGGTGGGCACAAATCAAGTGCCTAAAAGCTGTTAGGAGCTTGCCACCTAACTCTAAGATCCCCATGCTAGGATAAGTTGGCCAGGAATGTGTTAGATGAACACTAGGTCAACCACCAACTTCATGAGAATTTCTGTGCAACAAGGTACAATTTAAAACACCATAAAATGACACAAAATACCAAGATCTTTTGAGAAGTATGCACTTAAAAGCAAATATTTCCAAATCAGACAAACAGAATGGGATACCTATTTTAATTGTTATGCAGAAACTGCCAAAAGGCTTCACAATTCCAAAATGGCTTCATTGAAAGATTAATTGCAAGAGGCTAATGAAAACTTAAAGCTACAAGAAGTACTGTGGACAAGACTAGAAGACTTATGTGACACCTACTATGTTATGTGCCTTTATCTGAGTAGTACTCTCAGTCTATTAGTACTACTATTAGTAGTACTTTCAGTCTACTAATCATCTATCTGAATTGCCTTCTCACTCTGAAGAGATTACAAGATCATAAACAAAAGGCCAGCAAGTCAGTGTGAATTTACAGCTGCACCAGCTCCATGACTAGAACTTAAATATCTCAGTCTCCCCGGCTGCATATTCCTGGAGGTCTGTCATCAAACTGTGGCCCAGAAATTGGTGTTTCATTTGCAAATTAGGACCCTAGATAAAACATGGTCCTCACAGGTTGTGTGCAAATCCTTTCACACCAACATGAACACCCTCATATCTACCCTCAATGGAGGGCTCCTGTATGGGTCCCTTCCAGGAGTTACAAGACTTGAAGGGGTTTCCTGGGAAGCTGCTATGAGTTGTGCCCTTGAACAGCCCAGGCAAAACTAAAAATTCACAGAAAATCCTTGCCAGATTCTGGAAGATATCCAAGCTACACTTTAAACCTCACTTGCTGTGGAGCCCGCAGATGGGATTTGGGAAAACTATCAGAAACCAAAGAGTGAGACTTTGTACCAAAGTCAGCTCTTCCAGATCTGCATAGTGTCTGGTCAAGAAAAAAAGGTAAAATTTCATGTTGTTCCTTATTGATTATCTACCCCTTTCCCTTCCAGGGAAGGGCCCTGCCCTGTTTTGCTTTCATCCTGAGAACTCAGCTTGATGTTCAGTAAGCATGTGCTTGAAGGGAAACTAGCTAAAATCTGGGTTAGGGTATGGTGATTGGTTAGGATTCCTTGACAGGTGTTTCCTATAAGTGCAGGCTGCTGTAGGTTTAGATTTGTGGTGTGGGTCTGGCCACTGGAGCAGCCTTCATTCTGTGGGTGCAGATATAGGATTAACTTGATTAGGTTTTACAGACTGTACCCACCTCTCAAGGAAATTGTCTAATTCTTTCCTTCTTTTGGTTATTTTGGAGAGTAGCTCTGAATCTTGGGAGGGTAGTATTTTTGTACCCTCTTTGGGGGTGCTTCTTGCATCCAAAGGGTTGTTCAATACTGCCAGAAATATTTATACCTTATTCCAGCTAAAACTTGACAAGATAATTGAAAAGATTTTTTTTTGTTTCTTTCTTTTTAAGTAGCTTTATGGTCAGAAGTTGGTGGAGTTGGAAGCTGACATTCAGAATCTGATAGAAATTATTTATTAGGCCTTCTACTGTAAATGAAACCATGTACCCAGGGGTTTGGGATATTTCAAAGACAAACAGCTCTAAATCTAGAACACAGGAATCTTTTGATTTCCTAGCTGCTGATCTCACTAATATAAAGAAACAAACTGAAGATTATAGTGAGGTGTTTGGCTCAGGCCCTTGATAGCATTCATATTGCAACCCAATTCTCTGAGAAATTAAAAAGCAATTATTCTACAAATTGAAGACAGCTTGTATAACTTGTCTAGCAAATGGTGACTTTACAGGAATGGAAAAATCCCAACTACCATTTATCAATCCCAAAACTTCCTCTATCATCCCCCCAAGCTAATAGGCATTGTAAAAATTCTGGACTTAGGAAACAAAGCTATTAAGCCATTTTTGGTGCATTTTTAAAAACTACCTCCTGAATATTTGACATTTGTCCAGAAGGTATCCAGCCATGTAATATGAAAAATAGATACATTTATTGAAGAAGATATAAGAAAGAATGTACTTAGGACAATGATGCCTCCATCCCCTTCAAAATAGTTACCTTGCATGCCCCACACAGTTCTCCCAATTGCCATCAACTGCCCTGTCATATTTTCCTGAACCTTATTGATGGTCTGAAATCTCTCCTCTTTCAAAGGTTATTTTAGTTTTGGGAAAAGCCAGAAGATGCAGGAGACTAAATATGAGATGTGGTGAGACTGAGTCACCCGGGGGGTTTGATATTTAACAAAAAAAACTCTGCATAAGACGTAATGCATGAGCAGGCACCTTGTGATGAAGCTGCCAATCACCAGTTGCCCATAGCCATGGCCTTCTGAATCATCCAAATAGTTTCTGTGGAGGAATGTTCAAGCTTGATGCCTAATCTGATGCAGATTAATTGCTTTACTTGCTCAGTCATTTTGAATGTGACAACCACACAGTACATGTGCTCACTCAATGGCATCTACCACCCCCACTGACCAGTACAGTAAAGTCATCATTGTTCAATCATGTGCATTCCAGTCCACTCTCCTTGACTGGCAGGTTACATTTACATCATGTAAACCATTCTTGTTCTATTAACAATGGTTGGACTTTTTCCAGACAGACCTCTTATATAGAAAATGAACATGAGAAATGATCAACAAAGTTTGCTCCATGGCTGAATCAATGTGAACAATCAATTTTATGCACTCTGCTACTTCTCTCAATTTTGTCTGTTATGCATTTGAGACTATCACATCTGTATATTTTTTCAGTAGATGTTGTGCTTCTTAATGGGGGGAGGAGTATAACAGGGGAAAGAAGGGGAAGGGTCAAGTCAAGGAACATGTATATAAAGGACCCATGGACAAGGATAATGGGTGGGTGAGGATCGTATGTGGAGGGGTGGGAAAGGCAGGGGAGAGTAATGGGGGAAAATGGGAAAAACTGTAATTGAACAAGAAAAAATATTTTAAAAACCCTATATATCTCAAACACAAATTAGCCATCTCACTAATGTTCCTTTTTTTCTATTTTATCCACTTACACGGTAATGACAATGCTTAAGCAATCATTCTGGAAATTCATATATTTTGATGATGTTAAAATTTTTCTTGCTTACACATTTGATTTTCATATTGGCCTTCATGCTTATTGTCAGTCAAATGAATATCTAGGTTAGTTCTGTGAGTTCTTTAGTGCCTTAATTAGTGATATTTTGACTCACTGCAGTGCATGCACACATTGTTTTTAAATTATTTTATATATTATGATGACAGAATATCTTGATATTAAATGTATGTTTTAGTGTTAACAAAAAGTGTCCTATTTTCATTATTATGATTATTTAGTGCCATATCACTCTGCTACTAGTGCATGACTCTCTGCAAGACTAATTATTATTAAAGTCATATGAGATAATTATGGTTATTTAATTGTGGGGGTGTTGAACTGATAAAAGAAGATGATCAAGAATTTTTAGTGAAGGTATTTTAAAGATATAGGGATGAGACTAAATCAAGACAATCTACAAAAACATTAAACAGTTTTATATTGACTCATCTTTCAATGTTCAAGATATAGAAAAAGAAATAAATCTGTTCTGCAAAGAGCTTTTGAAGTCCTATCCAATAGTGAAGCATCAATTTAGCTTTGAAATTGTTTTCTCCCCCCCATTTACTCTTGAGAATGGAAAGATGAGTGGGATTGATTGCAGTGCCTAATGTCAGCAAGTTGACACCTTTTCTAAAAATATATGAGCCGCAATGTTACCTCTCATCCTTGATCTTCACAGCAACTGATACTGGCGGCAGCAGCCGAAGTCCCATTCTCAAAGTAATAAATAGATAGCTCCTTAAGCAAACCAAGCGCTGTTTGGAAATACCCATTTTAAGGGTTCTCCAACACTAACCAATGGAACAAGAAGAGAAAAAAGTATCCATTTAATATATATGTGTATTTATTAATTATTTTTATTGAGTTTATTGGGGTGACATTGGGTTTCAAGTGTACAACTTAACAAAATGTCATCTGCACACTGCATCATGCACTCACAGCCCCAAACAAAGTCTCTTTGTCCCTGTTTTTCTCCCCGTTTCCCACCTCTACATACCCCCACTTTCCCTCTGGCTATCACCGCACAGTTGTCTCTGTCTGTGTGTTTTGTATTTTTGTTAATCCCTTCACCTTCTTTCATCCAGGCCCCCAAACCCCCTCCTCTGACAGCTGTCGACAGCTGTTGCCACGTATCAATATTTCTGTTTCTGCTTTGTTCATCCATTTATTTTGTTCATTAGATCCCACTTATAAGTGAGATCATATGGTATTTATCTTTCTCTAACTGGCTTATTTCACTTAGCATAATATTCTCCAGGTCCATCCATGCTGCTGCAAAAGTTTAAGTATACTTTTTTTTTGTGGCCAAATAGTATTCTATTGGGTAAATGAACCACAGTGTTTTATTCACTCATCTACTGATGGGCATTTGGGCTGTTTTCAGGTCTTGGCTATTGTAAATAATGCTGCAATGAACATAAGAGTACATATATTCTTTCAAATTAGTGTTTCTTGGAATATAGTCCCAGAAGTGGGATCACTAGGTCAAAAGGAAGTTCCATACAGATGTCCAAAATACTTATGAAAAAATGTTCAATGTTAGTAATCATCAGAAAGATGCAAAGTATTCATTTTTAGCATTGTGTTCAAAGCAAAAATACCAGATGCAAAAGTGAAATACACAGTGGTGTATGTGTGAGTGAGATGTTTTACTTGAATGGATTTTCTCATTAGTTAGAGATCATTAACCAAGATAAACATAGTGCAACTTTGTTTAATACTTTGTGTTTTATATCTATATAATTAAAATGTCAACAAAAGACTTAAAGCATATGTCAAATCATACAAATGACATTTTATTAGAAGAATAAAGTTTATTTTCAAAATTGCATTTTTGGCTTGTATCTGATTACCAAAACAATGTATTATAGGTTATTTGGAAACTATTTAAGGAAAGCATAAAAAATAATTCCAGAGCTCTTAGTTTTTTAAAAATGTTTATATATTATTAACACAGAATGGAATATTAAATAGTAACTTGATATTTCATGAAATAAAATGTGATTTTTTCATGTTATTAGGTCTCCAGAAAACTGTTTTCCCACATGGTGTTCTGTAATGTGTATAATTTTTCCTCTGTTACTAGACTTCAAATTTTATATATGATGCTTAAAATAGTTTTAAGAAAAAGTTTGGTATACATATATTAAGCCATGAATGATAATGCTACAGTCTAAATCTTTAATTCACTTTTAAAAATATTTAGCTTTAAATGTAAAAGACAAATACCATATGATCTCATCTTTAACTGGAAATTAATCAACAAAACAAACAAGCAAGCAAAATATAACCAGAGACATTGAAATAAAGAACAAAATGACAGTAAACAGAGGGGAAGTGGGAGGCGATAATGAGGGGAAAAGGGAGAAGGGTTTTCAGGAACGTGTATAAAGGACACATGAACAAAACGAAGGAGAGGGGAATCAGGAGAGGGAGGGGGGATGGCTGGGGTAGGGGGAAGAGGCAGGAGGGAAGGCAGACAACTGTGCTTGAACAACAATAAAATAAAAACAATATTTAACTTTAAATGTTATATTAAAGTCTCTCTATATTTATATTTTTATCGGCTTATTTATGTATTGCTGCTGGATTTTTTAAAATAATTATTTCAACTCCATATTATTTGGTACATAAAAGGTCATGAATGTTTTCTCTTTCTAGATGCATTTTTGCCTATATAAAATAACTTCTTTTCCCATTTAGTACTTTTGACTCTCAGTACTTTTTGTATGATAACAGTATAAATAGCTATGATTTTGTGTATTCTTTGCCTTAAATATTTTATTCTTCCTTTATTGCTTGCCCTTTATCTCATTTTTAAATGAGAAGTTTAAGAATTAAGTTAAGAATTAAACTTCTTAATACATTTTTATTACATTAATGGACCTACTTGATGTATGGTTTTCTGACAGTCTCTTTTAAACCACTGCTTCTTTCATTTCCCCCTTTCTCCTCTCCCTTTGCTCCCTGCCCTCCTCCTTCACCTCCTCCTCTTTCTTTGCTTCTTTTCCCTCTTTCTCTTCATCCTCGCCCCCCTTTCTCACCTCCTCATTCTTTGTTTTCTTTTGTGCTGTTTACTACTACCTTCTATTTTCTCCTTCATAGACTTTTTTTCTATGCTTTAGACACCATTGATGTTTGTATTGTCTGGACCCGCATTAATGTATGCAGTTTTCATGATGTCTAGCACCCAGAGGTGCTGAGGGACCACATCACAGATCTGAACTCTGGCTGCTCAACTCAACTGCTGTGCCATCTCTTACAGTTCTATAATTTTTCTCATATTATATTGAGAAATATTTCCCATATTATATTATAGTGGTGAGGAAACTGAGTCCCAACTTCCTCATCACTAAAAGATACTGAATATATTATATATCATCTTATTTGATTATTCAGTATATCAAATGACATGTTACATAGAAATATTTAGAAAAATACCTGGAACTTAGTTATACATTACTCAATAAATGTTAGCCCTTTTTATTAATGTCATTATTATTAATAGCATTAATAATTAATAATGCCACCATGAAGAGGATCTAGATCATCTTTGTAAAATATAGACACCTAATTATGCTTCTTTTCCACCATTTGCTCTCTGAGTAAGAAGCTTTTTTATATCCTTCTGATATCATGTCTTCTGTTTTCCAGCTCTGCTTTTATTCCACATGTAGTAAGTTTCAAACAGAGGGATCTTTTCTCCAGTAGGTTTGATATGTGCTCTAACCTGCACATTTTACTGAGGTACTTGGCATGTAGGTAACATAGTTGTTCTTTTAGTGTGTCAAATCATGCTGCAAAGAAAATATTGACCATTGTTACTGACTTCATCCAGAAAAGATTTTGGCTACAAATGAAGCAGGAAAAAAGAATGTTTTTTGACTACTGTTTCAATTTCATCAGGTGTTATTGGTCTATTCAGGCTTTCTGCTTCTTCTTCATTGAGTTCTGGAAGATCATACTTTTTTAGAAATTTGTCCATTTCATCTAGGTTTTCAAATTTCTTGGCATATAGTTCTTCATAGTAATTTCTTACAATCCTTTGTATTTCTGTGGTGTCAGTTGTAATTTCTCTCTTTTTTTTCTTGATGAGTCTGTTTAAAGTCTTGTTGATTTTGTTTATCTTTTCAAAGAACCAGCTCCTGGATTCACTGATCCTTAGAATTGTGCTTTTAGTCTCTATGTCATTTAATTCTGCTCTGATCTTGGTTATTTCCTTCCTTTTACTTGCTCTGGGCTGTCTTTGTTATTGTTCCTGGAGTGCTTGTAGGCGTAGGGTTAGGTTGTTTATTTGCAATGTTTCTATCTTTATTAGATAGGCCTGTATTGCTATGAATTCCCCTCTCAGGACTGCCTTTGCTGTGTCCCATAAGTTTTGGGTTGTTGTGAGTTCATTTTCATTTGTTTCCAGAAACTTTTTGATTTCTTCCCTAATCTCATTCTTGACCCATTCATTGTTTAATAGCATGCTATTTAATCTCCATGATTTCGAGTGTTTTGGGTTTTTTCCTTGAGGTTGGTTTCTAGTTTCAGTCCCTTGTGGTCAGAGAAAATGCTTGGTATGATTTCAATTTTCTTGAATTTGTTGAGACCACATGTGTCCCATCATGTGGTCTTAGAAAATGTTCTGCATGCAATTGAAAAGAATGTGTATTTAGCTTCTTTGGGATGAAGGGCTCTATATATATAAGTTATGCTCATTTCATCTATGGCATTGTTCAATGCCACAATATCTTTGTTGATATTTTGTTAGGAAAATCTGTCCATTTTTGACAGTGGGGTGTTAAAATCTCCTACTATAATCATGTTGCTGTCAATATCTTTCTTGAAGTCCTCTAAGATTTTCTTTATGTATTTGGGTGCTCCTATGTTGGGAGCATATATATTTACTATGTTTATGTCTTCTTGATGGATTCTTCCCTTGAGTATTATGAAGTAACCTTCTGGGTCTCTTTTTATGGTTCTTTTTTTTTTTTGAAGTCTATTTTGTCCGATATGAGTATTGCTACCCTGGTTTTTTCCCTGTCCATTTTCTTGGAATATTTGTTTCCAGCTGTTCACTTTCAGTCTGTGTAAGTCTTTTGTACTGAGGTGGGTCTTCTGTAGGCAGTATATGTGTGGGTCATGTTTCCTTATTCATTCCACTATTCTCTGGCTTTTGATTGGGGCATTCCATCTGTTTATGTTTAAGGTTATTATTAATGGGTATTTATTGATTGCCACTTTTTTGTATCTGTATTTCTCTCTCTTCCACTGTTTTTCTTCCTGTTCTTAAAACAAACCCTTTAGCATCTCCTGCAGAGCTGGTTTGGAGGAGGTATATTCTTTCAGGTTTCTTTTGTCCAGGAAGCTCCTTATTTGGCTTTCCATTTTAATTGAGAGCCTTGCTGGATAAAGTGGTCTTGGTTGCAGGCCTCTGGTTCTCATTACTTGGAATGTTTCCTGCCATTCTCTTCTGGTTTAGAGCATTTCCATTGAGAAGTCAGGTGCTGGTCTTATTGGGGCTGCCTTGTATGCTACTTCCTGTTTCTCCCTTGATGCCATTAGGATAATCTCTTTGTCTTGGAATTTTGCCATTTTAATTATGATGTGTCTTGAGGTGGGCCTCTTTGGGTTCCTCTTGATTGGCACTCTCTGTGTTTCCTGGATTTGTGTGACTTTTTCTCTCATCAAAGTAGGGAAGTTTTCTGTCATTACTTTTTCAAATAGGTTTTCCATCCCTTGCTCTTCTTCTTCTCCTTCTGGTATCTCTATTATGCAAATGTTATTACGTTTCATATTGTGTTGCATTTCTCTTAATCCCTCTTTATTCTTTTTGAGTCTCTTTTCCTTTTCTTGCTCTCTCTGGGTGTTTTTTTTTTTTTTTCTAATTTGTCCTCTAGCTCACTGATCCAATCTTCTGATTCATCGATTCTGCTTCTGATTCCTTCTACTGTGTTCTTCAGTTCAGAAATTGTATTCTTCATTTCCTCTTAGCCCTTGTTGATAGTTTCTATTTCTTTTTTCATGTTGTTATAGTTTGCAGTGAGTTCATTGTAGCTTCCCTGTAGTTTCTGGTAGTTCTCTGTGAGCTCATTGAGCTTCCTGATAACCATTGCTTTGAACTCAATATCTGATAGTTGAATTGCCTCTATTTCATTTAGCATTCTTTCTGAGGCTTCCTCCTTTCCTTTCATTTGGGGATTGTTTCTTTGTCTTCTCATTGTTTGTGAGACTCTTCTTGTTCACTTCTGCTTCTTAAATTTATCTGTTCTGACTCCTTGGGATTATGGTGTGAACTTCTATGGTAGAATACCCATAAGATTCAGTGGTGCCATCTCCTTGATCTCCCCAGCTCACCAGTCTTGGGCTGTCATTTATGTTGGCTCCGTGTATGTCTTTGTGTTTTGATTGTTGTTGGGTCTTTCTTTGGTGGGTCCTTCCCACCAGTTGGCTAACTGAGGGTCACTCTATCCACTACTTTTTGTTTTTTGTTGTGCATGTGCGGGCAGGTTGTGATGAAGCTGGTTCTTCCATGTGTACAAGGTTTTGAGGATACTCTCTTGCTCTTGTTCTGTTGTTTGTTCTGGGTAATTTCTCCACTATTTAGTTGTATTTCCAGATAGGTCCTGGATTGACTTAGTGTGACTTCTACTCCCTCCTCCACCTTCTTCTGTTGTTATCTGTTGGTGGTTCCTTTGTTGTTGGGTTTCCTCTTCCAGCAGGTGTCCTGGTGTTCACAGCTGCCACCTACTCTTTTTTGTGATAAGTTGGAGGGGGAAAGAAAAATGGTTTAAGGCAGTAGGAGTGTATTCTATGATATTTAAAGTAACAACCCATAGAGAAGAGATAGGAGATCCTTTCGATATATATAGTGTTAACCGTGATATTTCACCCAAGTAGCCACTTTTTTAGAAAGGGTGGAAAGAAGATAAGACTCTTGTTGAGGGGGGGATTGTGAGTTGGATCTAGAAAGTAGTGAGCTTGTGGGAGGTCAGATTATGATGTAAAGTGAGAGTAAAGGATAGAAAATAGGTGTAGTGTGTGAGAGAATAGAGTTAACCACAACAGTAATAAAGGTCAGGAAACTGAAGTGGGCTAAGATCTGGGAGGGGTGCTGTTTAATATTTAAAATTGTATGGAACAGTTATTATTTACAATAATAATGGAGTAACAATCATATGACAGAATCTATGTGGTCTGGATAACCAGAATAGGAAGTATAGGACATTGAGTAGTGTGCTAATGGAACACAAGTAAAGTGAAAGACAGTAAATTAACAATACACTATGAAAGAGAGAACAAGGGAAACCAGTTAAATAATGCAATTTTACCAGCCAAGGGAAGAAGACTAAATAGGAAGGAGAGAAATACAAAAATACTAATAAAATGAAAGATATAATAATAATACAAATATACAATAACTTGCAAATTCTCTGCAGCAACAAAGTGAAATTTGTTGTGCTGTCTCAGCTGTTGGGATGTCCCCTCTTCGGGTCCAACTATGGTCTTTTCACAGTTCCAGGTTCTTTTAATCTCACTTGTGGGAATTAAAAAAGAAAAGAAGAAGAAGGAAGGAAGAAGAGATAAAAAGGGAAAGAAAAAAGAAGGAATAAAACAAGAAAGAAGGAAAGAGAGGAAGAAGGAGTTAAAAGATTAGAAAATACTAAAAAAATAAAGAATTACTTAAAAAAAAACCTCCTGTGGCTTCAAACTGCCCAAGTCAGTTTTGCTGGTATTCCTGGCTGCAGCGAGCTGAGGGGGGATTGGTTTTGCTTTTCTCCCTTCCTGATCGGTACTCGGTCAGCCTCCAGCCCAGTTCCCCAGTAGCCTCCAGTCCTGCAGGTTCGGACACGCACTCTCCCCAGTGCTACAGATGTGAGCATGGGGTGCACGCTCCCTAGGTTGAGAGCCTGTGCACTTGGCTAGGCTGCCTCCAGGTCCCTCTAGTTCAGCACGAACTCTTCCCAGGGCTAAGGGAGTGTGCGCAGGGCCTCCTGTGCCACATCAGGAGCACCATGCAGCTGTGTGGGGAAGAGGCTGGAGTGGGTGCTGTAGAAGAATTCCCCAAAAAGCTGCCGAGTGCCTCTTTTTCCACTTTTTCTTTTTGAGAAATTCCTCTTGCACAAGCCTGCTGTTCCATACAGAGGCCTGGCCTCTCACACAGCCCAATTCTCCAAACAGACTGGGGACTACCCAGGTGAGGGCCCATCACCGCCCAACTCTCAATTCTCCCCAGCCCGCATCCACAGATTCCGTGGGTGCTCACAGCCTCTGTATGTTTGCCACTTAGTTCTTATTCCCCTCTCTGCAACTTCAAGCAACCAGGTCTCTGCTCAAAACTTGTTTGGCAGGGGAGGGAGCCATTGACCCAGCTCTCTCCCAAGAACCCTGTGGCAGACCTGGTGCCGGGCCTGGGGCTGCAGCCACTCTGGTCCCTGCTCTGGTTCCAGGGACCTTAATGTCCTGAAGCACTCTTCTTACCTTCTGATTTTTCATTGTCTTCTATGATTTTTGTTCTTCTATTTTCACATATGCTAGGTACTGTTGGCTGTTCACTCTGTTCCTCAGGAGATCAACTAGGTGTTTCACCAGTGTGCAGGGGGAAGTGGACTCTGCTCCCACCTATCTCGCCGCCATCTTAAGACTCTCAGTACCAGACTGTTTTGATTATAGTAGCCTTGTGATATAGTTTGATATCAGATACTATGATATTTCCTTCTTTACTCTTCTTTCTCAGAATTGCTGAGGCTATTCAGGGTCATTTATGGTTCGATATATATTTTTGAAATGTTTATTCTATATCTGTGAAATATGTCATTGGTATTTTAATAAGGATTGTGGTGAATCTATAAGTTGCTTTGGGTAGTATGGACATTTTGATGATGTTTATTCTTCTAATCCATGAACACAGGATATGCTTTCATTTATTTGTCTTCATTAATTTTTTTCTTCAGTTTTGTGAAGTTTTCTGAGTACTGTTATTTTACCTCCTTGGTTAGAAAGAAATCTGGAAAAAATTCCATTTGCTATTGCAACAAGAAAAATACTTTTGATTTATTTAAAATATTATAAGAATAATTACCTACCTTTTGATTCGTTTTTTGCTCCTAATTTTCTTTTAAGAAAATCAAGTACCTGTACTTGTATACAAGGATTTCTGGTACCAAGAATTAACAAGTCAGACACAACTTTATCATGTGACATGACCAGTAAGATGCAACTCTATTATATGACCTATATATTTATGGCTCAAAATAGGGCATTCACTCCTGTCAGCTATTGTGTTGGCTGTTGCCATTTTTTTGTTTGACAGTCTAAGGGTAAAGACGTCAGTGCCCCTAACTAAATAGTTAGGCATTGCGTGTTTTACACTTTCTTGTAAAACACCAGTTGAAAATCATTACTCTATGTGGTTAAATCCACACACATGTCCTAAAGTGAAGAATACAATTATTAAGGAAGGTCTAGTGGTTTAAATACATATGAAGGGGACCCCAAAAAACCTGGAATTCATTTATAAAAATTGTGTATTTATTCTCACATGTTTAAACTTCAGTCACCTTCAAATAGACTCTCTATTTGATGCAATATACATAAGGAGACATTTTATTCCACTGTTCAGAACAGTTTTGAATTCATCCATTTTGATAGCTTTTAGTGCTTCTACCATTTTTCTGTTTCACCTCTTCCACTTCAGAAAATCATTTCCCTTTGAGGACTTTTTCATCCAAGGAAACACAAATTTAAAAAGTTGCTTGGGATGAGATCTGGTGAATAGGGAGGGTAGGGCAAGGAGGTCATGTCATTTTTTGGCCAAAAACTGCTGAACACTCAGCATGGTGCAGGCAAGTGTTCTCAAAAAATCACTTATCATGAAATGGGCAAATGCTGCATTGAAAGGTACTTCAAAAAATTCACGAAGCCAAACACAGACTCTCACAACAATACCAGCTGGCATACTGATACAGATGGGTTCCTAAAACATTCACCTATTGGGGGAAGCCTTTCCAATCCACCATAACTATTCATAGATGATATAAATATGTATTTCTTCTCAAGCCCATAAGAATACATCATTTTTAAATTTAACGTGTGTTGAATTTAGAATGAAGGCAGATGATATCTGCATTATTACAAAAGCAGAGTGTGTTCTGGAAAAACCTCTAACTAATGACATATAAACATTATAGAGCAATTACTTATCTTGTATGTACCTTACTTTCTTATTTGTTATATAATGAGATGATCTTGTAATTCTCTTTATAAAAGAGAAATTGTACAATTTATTTTTTTATATCAGCTATTTTCTCTATTTATTAGTGCTATATTGATGTGTTTTAAAATATATTTACAGCCAAACTACTTCTAAGTATCAGTCATGTATATACCTTAAGTACTCAGTAACAAGAAAGGGAGTTTTACTACTTTTTATTCTCTGGATTTTTTTTCACTCTCTGCTCATCTGAAAATTGTAGTCATGTATGTAGTGATCCAATGTGTTACCAAATAGAGCTTAATTTCACTTTAGCTTAAAAAATACAAGAAAAAAGTACAAATAAATATCTCAACTGTTACTATTACCTGAAAATTATATAATAAGAACACTACCATTTAAATTAAGACTATAAAATTTTAATAAAGGATATTAGTGACTCAGAAAAGATTACAGGATATTAATAATATATTTTCATCATAAAGTGCCTCCTTGGTAAAGACTAAAAAAATTAAATGTAAGACTCATGACACACACACACACACACACAAAACCAAGATATAAAGCTTATATTTTAGTGTATTTTGTTCAGAATATAGACATTCATATTTAAAAATACACATTGAAACATCAGCTTTGACACTTCTTGCTGTGTGTCTCTAAACACACATGGATTTGCCTATTTTTCTCACCTGTAGGAGGGTATATTAAAACATAATTTTAAAGATAATGCACTTATTAAATGAAATAATGTTGATTGTCAAGCATATAGTAAGTGCTCAATGACTGATCATAACATGTAAAACTATTTTTTCTTTCAAACAAAACAAGATTACATTTCTTGAAACAATGATTTCCTATGAAGAATTTGAAACATTTAAATTCTCAGTAATGTTTTGTATGTTATATTTTAAAATATCTTTATGTTCAGTTTATTTATAGTAATTATATATAAGAAATTACATAATTATTTATATAAACAGAGTTCAATGTGTTATAACATATTATTTTTAAAGAATTATGTGAAATGATGATTGTTATGGTTAAAACAAAGTATAAAAATTTAACTGAGACATCTTTAAATCTTTACCTTTTACTTTTAAAATAATTATAATACACCATATACCACAGAATGATCGTGATTGCTTGTGGTACCACAGAGCTAATTGTGTTTACTTTTTGTGCCACATTACCCTTTACTTAAGAACATTTCAAGAGAACCATAACACAAAAGTTTGTTTTTCTAATTAAAATAAAAAGCATAGTAAGCTGTTTTATTAGTAATGTGAATGATACTACTAAGAGCAGATAATGATTTGGGGAAGTAAACTTAGAATAGGTTGAACTTTAGTGCAGAGCACACTAAACAAAAACAAAGTACACAGTAATCGATTACTAAGTAGGATAAATTACTTCATGGTTGCCAAATACTTTTACGTAGATATATAATGTAAAGTATTATTTTTGTAACACATTCTAAAGCCCCACATCTCGAAATTGCAGATCTATGCTTTACCAAAAATGGGAATAATGCCATATAACAGAAAGATAATTGATTGTTTGCAGTGTGTGCACGAGAGAGAAATAGAAGAATGTACATACAAATATGAATTCATAACAGTGCATATAGAGAAATCATGTGGCTTTATTTTTAAAGCAATGGACTGCAAATAAAAACCTGAAATTGACAACATCAGGTTGGTTAGATAGATTATAACACATTTAAAGAAAAAATATTATTGCAGTCAATAAATACATCCAAGATGTATTATTTTGAGGGGAAAGAAGGAGAAACAAGATGTAGAATAGTATTATACTCATATATTTACATTTTTAATAGCCACATGATGTTTTAACATAACTTCAGGGTCTGAGTATTCTGTTTTGCCAGTCCATTGATAAGGTAGAAATGCATACTCTCTTTAAGAGCATTTCTATTCCAGACTGCAGCAATTATTATAGTGAGACATATGAAGATGCTTCATTCTTTTTTAATAGAGGATATATAAGAAACTTTTAGTAGTGGAAAGTTTGAAATAATATATTAATGTTTTTTGTAATACTTGAATTTTAAAAATGTTTAAGTATCAATTGACAATTTTGTTTTAAAATATAAGACCTTACAAAAACAATATGTGTTTGCTTCATTAATTCAAGTTTAGTATCTTTAGACAGATATTTTGACATAAATATTAAATTATTCAGCTTTAATAAAAGGCTAATATTAATCAAGATTTAAAAGTTTCTCCAGAGCAATGTAGTATGGAATACCATCATTGAAAACCCAAGTCTCTATGGCAATTATTCAACAAAAGGAACAGAAGCATAAAATGGAGTAAAAATAGCCTCTTCAACAAATGGTATTGGGAGATCTGGACAGCTACATGCAAAAAAATGAAACTCAATCACCACCTTACACCATACAAAAAAATAAATTAAAAGTGAGTAAAAGGCTTAAATACAAGTTGTGACACCATAAAATTCTGAGGAAAACACTTGCAGGAAAATCTCAGATATTCTACATAGCAATATTTTCACTGACATGTCCCCTAGAGCAAGGGACATAAAGGAAAAAATAAACAAATGGGACTTCATCAGAATAAAAAGCTTCTTCACAGCTAAAGAAAACAGCATTAAAATGAAAAGAGAGCTAACTATCTGGGAAAACATGTTTGCCAATGATACCTCAGACAAGGACTTGATCTCCAAAATATATAAAGAACTCACATGACTCCACTCCAGGAAGACAAACAACCCAATTAAAAAATGGGCAAAGGACTTGAACAGACACTTTTCTGAGGATGACATACAGAGGGCCCAGAGACATATGAGAAGATGCTCAGTATCATTAGCCATCAGAGAGATGACAATTAAAACCACAATGAGATACCAGGTGACACTGGTCAGAATGGCCACCATAAACAAATCAAGAAACAACAAGTGTTGGAGAAGATGTGGAGAAAAGGGAACCCTCATGCACTGTTGGTGGGAATGTAGATTGATATAGCCACTGTGGAAAACAGTATGATATTTTCTCAGAAAACTAAAAATGGAGTTATCTTTTGATCCGGCAATTCCACTGTTAAGATTATATCCTAAGAATCCTGAAACACCAATCCAAAAGAACCTATGTACCCCAGTGTTCATAGCAGCAGAATTACAATAACTAAGTGCTGGAAGTAACCTAAGTGCTCTTTAATAAATTAATGGATCAAAAAGCCATGGTACATTTACATGATGGAATACTACACAGCAGAAAGAAAGAAGGAACTCCTACCTTTTGCAACAGCATGGATGGATCTGGAGAGCATTATTCTAAGTGAAATAAGCCAGGTGGTGAAAGACAAATACCATATGATGTCACCTATAAGTGAAACCTAATCAACAAAACAAATAAGCAAGCAAAATGTAACCAGAGACATTGAAATTAAGAATAAACTGTCAGTAACTAGAAGGGAGTTGGGAGGGGATAATGGGGGTTAAAGGTGAAACAGTTTTCAGGAACATGTATAAGGGACACATGGACAAAACCAAAGGGGGTTAAGATCATGGGTAGGAAGTGGGGATGACTGGGGTAGAGGGCAGCAGGGGAGACAGTGGAGACAACTGTACTTGAGCAAGAATAAAAATTTTTAAAAAAAGAAACACAAAGAAAATGAGCCAATAAAGTTACAGAGCTATAAGAAAACAGAAGATAAAACGGCTATAGGGAATCCTCATACACAAACACCACCCTAAGTGTAAAAGGACGAAATTCACCAGTGAAGTGGCACAGACTAGCACGTTGGATAAGAAAACATAACTATGTTCTGTCCTCACAAGACATATCGAGGCTGCAAAGACAAAGTTAAATTCAAAGTGAAAGGATGGAAAATGATTCTCTAAGCAAATAGTATTTACAGAAAAGCAGGTGTAGCCAACCTTATATCTGACAAAGCAGATTTCAAGATAACAAAGGTATCAAGAGACAAGGATAGACATTTTATATTGTTAAAGGGGATACTACATCAGAAGACATAAAACTACTTAATATATATACACCCAATCAGGGAGCACCAAAAATATAAAGCAACTACTAACAGAGATAAAGGGAGAAACTGACAAACACACAACCATATTTAAGGACCTTAATACTCCACTGACAGCTCTAAATAGATCATCTAAACAGAAAATCCATGGGAAATATGAACCTTAAGTGTCCCATTAGACCAATTAGACATAATTGACATTTACAGAGCCTTTCATCCTAGAACATCAGATTATACATTCTTCTTCAGTGTACGTGGAACAGTCTTAAGGATAAACCATACGTGGGGCTACAAAACTAACCTCAGAGAGTTCAAGATTAAAATCATACTAAGTATATTCTCTGACCCAAACTTAGAAATTAGAAATCAACTGCAAAAAAAACCAAACCCACAAATATATGAGACTAAACAACATACTACTAGAAAACGACTAGGTCTAAGAATAAATAAAAGTGAGATCAAAAGATATATAGAGACAAACAAAAATGACAATATAACATATAAAAACTTCTGGGATTAAGCAAAAGCACTTATAAGTGGGAAGTTTATATTGTTACAGGCCTATCTTAAGAAACAAGAAACATCCCAAGTAATCAACCTAATATTAAATCTTCCAAAATTAGAAAAAGATCAAAAGCTACCCAAAGTCAGCAGAAGAAAGGAAATAATAAAAATTAGAGCTATAACTGAATGAAATAGAGAACCAAAAGACTATAGAAAAATTAATACAACAAAGAGCTGGCTCATTGAAAAGATTAATAAAATTGATCAGACCCTGGCTAGACTCACTAAGGAAAAGAGAAAAAAGACCCATAAAAACAGAATCAGAAGTGAAAGAGAAGTTACCACACACATCACAGATATACAAAGATTCATACTAGAATACCATGAAAAACAACATGCCACCAAATTTAATAACCTAGAAAAAATGGATAAGTTCCTAAAAATATACAACCTTCTTAAACTGAATCATGAGTAATTGGAAAATCTAAATAGACTGATCAACAGTGAGGAAATTGAAACAACCACCAAAAACCTCCAGAAAAGTAAAAGTCCAGGAGCAGATGGCTTCACTAGTGAGATTCTATCAAACATTCAAATATTTGATACCATTCTTTCTTAAAAGATTGCAAAATATCGAAGAGAAAATCCTTCCTAACATATTTTATGAGGCCAACATAACCCTGATACCAAATCCTGGCAAGAATAACACATACACTCACACACATACATAGACTATAGGTCAATATCTCTGATGATTACAATGTAAAAATCCTAAACAAAATATTAGCATATTCAGTACAAATATACATTAAAAATAATACATCATGATCAAGCGGGGCACATTTCAGGTGCACAGAGATGGTTCAACATAAGCAAACAAACAATGTAACACACCACATTAACAAATGATAATAATCGTGATTTTATCAATAGATGCAGAAAAGGCATTTGATAAGATAAACATTGATTTGTGATTTAAAGACTCAATAAAATAGGTACAGAAGAAAATTACCTGAACATAATAAAGTCCATGTATGGCAAACCTTCAGTCAATATCATATTCACTGAGGAAAAACTAAAAGCTTTTCCTATAAAATCAGGAAAAAGACACAGATGCCCACTCCCACCACTATTATTCAATATAGTTCTGGACATTGTAGCCAGAGCAGTCAGGCAAGACAAAGAAATGAAAGACATCCAAATTGAGAAGGAAGAAGTAAAAGTGTTATTTTTGCAGATAACATGGTACTGTATGTAGAAAACCCTAAAGACTTCACCAAGAAACTATTAGAAATAACAAAAAGTGCAGTAATGTTGCAGGATACAAAATTGATATACAAAAATTCACTGCTTTCTTAAATACTAACATAAAACTTCAGAAAGAGAAATTAAAAAACACAATTATTTTGTAATTGCAACCAAAGAATAAAATACCTAAGACTAAACAAAGTTTGTGAAGAATCTATATACTAAAACTCAAAGAATTGTTAAAAGAGATTCAAAAAGACACTAAAAAATAGATATTCCATGTTCATGGATTGGAAGAATCAACATAGTTGAAATGACATATTACCCAAAGCAATCTACAGATTTATTGAAATCCCCATCAAAATACCAATGTCATCTTTAAAAGAAATAGAACAAAAAATCATCAGATTTGTATGGAAACACAAAAGACTACAAATAGACAAAGAAATTTTGATTAAAATAATTAAACCAGAGGCATCACACTACCTGATTTCAAATCATACTACGAAGCTACAATAATCAAAACAGCATGTTAAGGGCAGAAAACAGACACAGAGACCAATGGAACAGAACTGAAAGCCCAGAAATAAAAGCACATACATATGGGCAAATAATTTTTGACAAAGGAGCCAGAAACACACAATGGAGAAAAGAATTCCTCCCTAATAAATGATGATTGGAAAATTGGAAAGCCACATGCAACAGAATAAAACTAGACTACAGCTTGTCCCCATATATAAAAACTAACTCAGAATAGACAAAAGACCTAAATATAAGATCTGAAACAGTAAATTACATAGATAAGAACATCTGTACTAAGCTTATGGACCCCAGTCTTACAAAAGACTTTGTGAATATGACCACATAGGCAAGGAAAGTAAAGGCAAAAATAAATGAATGGAACTAGGAAGCCTGTCCAGAAAAAGCCCAGTCATTGTTAATATAACAAGCATGGTTTGCACTATATCAATGTAACCTAGCAGCCAAGGAGCGTGGACTGGAATGTGCGAGTGTGAACGATGATGACTTCATCACTGTACTAGTCAGTGGGGATGGTAGATGCAATTGAGTGAGCATGTATATTGTGTGGCTGTCGCATTCAAAATGACTGAGCAAGTAGAGCAATTTATCTGCATCGAATTTTGCATTAGGCTTGAACATTCCTCCACGGAAACTATTCAAATGATTCAGAAGGCTCCAGTTATGGGCAACTGGTGATTGACAGCTTCATCATGATCATGTGCTTGCTAAGGCATTATGTCTTATGCAGAGTTTTTGGTGAAATATCAAACCACCCAGGTGACTCAGCCTCACCACAGCCCACATTTAGTGTCCTGCAACTTCCGATTTTTCACAAAACTAAAATCATCTTTGAAAGGGAAGAGATTTCAGACCATTGATGAGATTCAAAATAGTACCACAGGACAGCTGATGGTGACTGGGAGAACTGTGTGAAGTCACAAGGTGCCTACTTTGAAGGGGATTGAGGTGTCATTGTCCTAGGTACAATTCTCTTGAATTTGGTACCTTCTTCAATAAATGTCTTTGTTTTTCATACTGCATGAATGGATACCTTCTGGAAAGCATCAAATTGAAAAGGTTCTGCACAGCGAAAGATGCCACCAACAAAACAAAAAGGCCACAAAATTTAATGGAAGATGATATTTGGAAACAAAATGTCTGACAAAGGGTTAATATCCAAAATATATAAAATACTCATATAACTCATCACTAGACAACCTATCCAATTCAAAATGGGCAATGGACCTGAATAGACACCTCTCCCAAGAAGACATGCAAATGGCCATCAGATATATGAAAGGATGTTCAGCCTTACTAGCTATTAGGGAAATGCAAATCAAAACTACAAGAGATACTAATCACAGCTGTTAGAATGGATATTATCAACATGACAGGTAATAAAAAGTTTTGGAGAGGTTATGGAGAAAAGGGAACACTCATTCTTTGATGATTGGAATTTAAACTGGTACAGACACTTTGGAAATCAGTTGGGTGATTCCTCAGAAAAATAAAGATAGAGGCACCATATGACCCAGCAATCCCTCTTCTTGGTATCTACCTAAAAAACTTCAAAACACATATTCTCAAAGATATATGCACCCCTATGTTCACTGCGGCCTTCTTCATGGTGGCCAAGATATGGAGACAACTAAAGTGTTCTTCGATCAAAGATTAGATAAAGAGGATGTGGTACATATATACTAGGGACTACTACTCAGCCATAAGAAGGGATAAAATACTGCTATTTGTGACAACATAGATGGACCTTAAGAACATTATGCTAAACAAAATAAGTCAGTTAGAAAAAGCTAAAAACCATACGATTTCACTCCTTTGGGCGATATAGAACTGAAACTCATAGACACAGACAATGGTGTGATGGTTACTTAGAGGGAAGGGGGTGGGGCCTAGTAAAGGGTCAAGGGGGCCAGATGCATGGTGACAGAGGATGGTGTGACTTTGGATGGTGGGCACACAATGCAATGTACAGATCATGTATCATAGAAATGTACACTTGAAACTTGTATGACCTTATTAACCAATGTCTCCCCAATAAATTTAATTAAAAATAATTTAAAAATTTTCTCAGCAATTTTCAAATATACAATATTATTGACAGTCATCACCATTCTGTATGTTTCAGAATATATACATATATCAAATCAGTATGCTATACACCTGAAACTAATATGTAATATGTTGGAGAGCAAAAATTGTAGAGGACATTGAAAATCAGATGGTAAGGAGAGTTCTTCCAAACAATAAAGTCCCTGGGTCCAGCACGGGGACCATGGAGGCTTCAGCCCCAGGCCCAGTGCCCACTGGGTCTGCCACAGGGTTCTTGGGAGAGAACTAGTTCAACAGCTCCCTCCCCTGCCAAACAAGGTTTGAGCAGCACCAGGAGGGACCTGGATGCTTAAAGTCCTGGGAAGGGGGGGCTGGAATAAGGATGAAGTGGTAAACACACAGGGGTTGTGTGCACCCACTGGGACTGTGGATGCTGGCTGGGAAGAATTGAGCAGTAACGGACCCTGACCCAGACACTCCCTAGTCTGGTTGGAGAGTTGGGCTGTGTGAGAGGCTAGGCATGTGTTCGAAGTGGCAGGCTTGAATAGGAGGAATTTTTCAAACAGAAAAAGAGAAAAAAGAGGCACTCAGCAGCTGTTTGGGGAATTCTCCTGCAGCAGCCACCCCCACCTCCTGCACCCCTACCCGCTCCAGGCTGAGGCAGCTTCGCTCCCTCTGTGGCATCGAAGGCCTCATGCTCACACTCAAAGCCCTGGGGATGGTGCGCACCCAACCCAGGTGGTGAGGGACAAATACCATGTGATGTCACCTTTAACTGGAACGTAACCAACAAAAGAAAAAAGCAAACAAAATACAACCAGAGACATTGAAATTAAGAACAATCTGACAGTAACCAGAGGGGAGAGGGAAGGGGAGAGTGGGCAGAAGGGTTTTCAGGAACTACTATAAAGGACACATGGACTAAACCAAGGGGGAGGGTGGAAGCAAGCGAAGGAGGGAGGTTTGGCTGGGGTAGGGGAGAGTGGTGGGGTGAAAATGCAGACAGCTGTAATTGAACAACAATAAAATAATTATAAATAAATAAATAATAAAAATATAAAAATGTATTATCTAGGACTAAAATACTTCTAAAGTAGGTGTGAGAGCACAGTCACCTGAAAGGGTTTAGTCCTAACATCCTTCTGCTGCAGAGGTCAGCAGGTGCAGGTGGACAGGCTTTTGCATGGAGCAGCCCAGACTAAGAGATCACATGAGCCTTTGTCAGATTTTCAGAAGTGAATTTCATTCCTATTGAAAAAAAAACAAAAATTACTGTTGATACACATATATATTGTTGTACAAGACTAGACTCAAGTTGCTCTGAATAAATGGAATTATCTATCTATGCTAATCAGAAATTTACTACAGTATGAACATAAGTTTAATATATGTTAAAATGATCGCTAGAATCTCACTGAAATGTACATAGATACATGTTTATAGAAACATACATGCCCACAGAAGCATACATATTGCAGAGACAACATGGTTATGGAAACATTATGAAAACTTAAAAAGAGGAGTTCTACTAGGCAAATTATTTATTTACAGATTGAGCACCTCCTATGCCCCAGGTAAAGCTGTGGGCCTCAGGTAGGTGCTCTGTCAGGGTATATGAACTGGAAGCAATTACATGCACCAGCTAAAAAGATGGCATGCTGTTGAATTCTTTCCTGTGTGTTTCTGTGGGGAATGCATAAGTAAGCACAATGGGACAAAACCTCAAAATATAATCTCTTAAAGTCAGACGTTCATCTGCACAATCCCAAGGTTAAATTTTGCCCATTATCAATAAATTGAAGGGTCTGAAATTTTACTCTGCTTATATGCTACAAGTTGGCCTGCCATGATATCATGGATATTGGCAGATGTCAGGAGAGTCCTAGGTCAGAAATAAAGCTTTTATTAGCCATAGCATCGCAAGCAATTTGAGCATCTTGTGCATGTTCGTTCTCCTTCCCTCCCAAACCCCATGAAGGTGATGCAGAGGCAGACTCAGGTGGATGCTGCACATAAGTGGATTTACATTATAGATGAGTGACCCTGAGTTTAGAAAACCCCCATTTTTTCAAGAGAGTCGCTAGCAAATCTGTTTGACTATTGCCTCAGAGAAAGACATTTAACAGCAAATAATTCTGAACTCTGTCTCAGAAGAGGCACTACCTCTATCTTGCAATGCTATTTGCTTTACAAACATCTATGAATATATACTGCAAAATAAAAAACTGTACTAGAACAGCAATTAAAATTTAAAAAAAGAAAAAAAAAGAAAAGGTGTTAATGCCCCTGTTTGGAAGATGTCTGAGGGTCTCATACAGAATTAGCTCCCAACACATAGTTTCTGGATAATCTTCTGACAATAATAAGAATGCTTCTGTATTGAAAAAAGTTTTAAATCATTTTATAATTAGATTATGATTCCAACTGAACTTTCTCAGTATTAGATTTGTCTGAGATTTCATGATTCAGATAATTCTTGGTTATCTATACACAAAAGAAGTGTTGTGATTTGCTTATTAGACTCCACTAAATATCATTTCTCAAGAATATATTGAAGTCATGATCCATTAAACAAAATAGCATCAGCCTCAGCTTAATAAGGATTCAATTCTTAGACTGATCTAATAAGTTTCTTTTGAGATTGGATTTGTTTTTATAATGAGTCATATGCCATTAAGTATTAGGCAGCCTTTTACTCCAATTACAGTGCGGAATAATAATAAATCCTAATCTGACTTAAGAGTGTTATTGAAGCTATTCTAATATTTAGTCCATCAAGGAAACATCAAATGTGGAAATGCATTCTAAAACATATGAAAATATTTTTAAAATTTTTTCTCTTTAATTTTTGCCACTCCCTGGGTAGTTGTGTATTGATGAATGTGTGCACGTAAACCATAAATGTCTACTTTTAAATATGTTTGTAACTTTACTGATGTCACAAATGTGAAGTTGTAAGATTTTAAAATATTTAAAGAAAATAGAGAAGTCACCTAATAAATACTTGATTACAAAAGAAAAAAGCTTTATAATGTACAGATCACATATCATAGAAATATACACATGATCGTATTAAATAATGTCACCCCAATAAATTTAATTTAAAAAAAGAAAAGCTGTGATATTTCTTAATTTCTCTTTGATTTTTCTCTCTAAGATAATTAACATGATAACCTTTGAATAGTGATAATAAGTATCTCACTTTTCACAGATCTTATATCTTTCCCTTTCTTCTTCCATTCCTCTTTCTCTCATATTTGCTTCAATTTACATAAATCGGTTGCCAAATACTCTTTTTTTAACCTAAACTTTATACTTTCCAGGAACATAATACAATATAACACTATGGAAGTTCACAGTAGAGAAGATAAAAATAAGGCCTAAAAATAAAGCTATTACTTTTTGTATAATCAGATAAAGCTGGTGATCAATAAATTAAACTCAAATACAATATTCCAGAGACTAAGCAAGAGGAAGTATATACTACTCTATTAGTGAATATCTTCTGGTTGAATTTAGATTAAAAAAAGTGTTTATCTGTTCCACTTTAAAATATTATGTAAGAACAATACTTCAACTATTGTTTCTCTTTTTATATGTTTAGAAAAAATGTGTTTTGTCCCTTTTTGAACATTATGTGGATTAGTGGTGGCTTCACTGCAAAAGAATGAGGCTATAGTAATCGAGTATAGTCACAAGCTTTGCTCCTGAAGTAACCTGCCACCCACATGTATTTCACTTTTTATTTCACTTTTTCCATGGCCTTTTTGTGTCTAACCATTTTATACTCTTCTACTTTGTTCCTTCTGATTTTTTCAGTCTTGGAAATTACCTGCTGGGCTCTGGGTTCTCAGTTACACCTGTTCTAATTTTTGGAATTCATCTATACATTTTAAAAATGGCTCAATAACTCCTTGCTTGAGTTTCAATAATTACCACAGAAATGCCGATGTTCTTGAGATTTCCTTAAAAAGAATAGAGGAACTTCCAAAGTCTACTATGTGGCTTCAAAATATTGATACCATTCAAGACCAGGTAGCCACAGAAAGTGATGACCTTAAAGTTTAAATTTCTCTTCATCTATAACAAGAAATGGAATAGAATGAAAAGAATACAGGATTTGCTTCTACATGAACTGAAGGATGGCTTACTATTAAAATACACAGTAGGATTATCAGGTTGTAAGCAATGAATGTGTGAATTTAGATATCTCTGAAAAGCAACAATAAGATCTCATAGATAATAACTCAGACAGAAAAAGATTGCAATTTTTATAGTTAGAAAATCTTTGTTTTTTTGAGATAAAAGTTTAATGTTTATAAGGTTATCACAAAAGTAAGTTTGAAACATAGTTCCTTCCTGTAGCAGAAATGATCAGAGGCACATAGATTAAATTTCAAGGTGAAAGTAGTCATATTTTATATCTCCTCCATCTCTGAATGGCAGAACCAATAACACTAAAGCAAAACATTTTTTTGTTTAATTTTATAAGCCTGCAATTAAAAGACTTTTACAAGTCTTTTAAAGGTTAGGAGCATGGCCCATTAGGGTTCTTGTAGAAACACTTCAGTCTGATTGTGAAGGAGCTACGTACAAGCTTTCTGTATTTTAATTTATTGCATTGAAGTCCAATACATCTAAAACATTGTTTTAATTTTTCAAGATGTTTATTCATCTTAGATTTGAGTATACAGGTAAGGTTTATAGTTCATTTTCTGATTCCTAATGCAATAAAATAGAAATAAATGTGTAATAAACTATTATATATATGTATAATGAGTGATGTACAAATATATAGTGATAAGGAAAAAGTTTCCTTTCATATACTTCCATCCTAATAATCTGAATTTTTTTGTTTTTCATATTTTATAGTCCTATACTTTTAATGTATTTAATATTGTTTACTGAACATTTCAGGTTTAGTCACTGTGTGTTATAAAAAAAAATGAGCAAGACAAAAATCCTAACCACGGGAACCTTAAAAGATGTGACAGAAACTATAAAATATATATGTAGAGGTGTAGAGAGTATTATACATATATATATATACACACACCCTTATATATTATTTGTATATATAATATATTTAGTAAAAGGAAGACTATACTTTATTATGTTAATTTTAAGATAAAGACAAATTAAACTACAAAATGTAAATGTCAGAACATAACAGATGACATGCCAGATAAATAAATGAAATGTGAATTAAAATAATGCCATGTATATCAACAACTGTTAAGATAGTTGTGTTTTCCATTTCTAGGAAATTCTCCTAACAAATCTATCTAAGCAATAAAAAGATTATATGCCTAAAATTTGACATTCTGTAAGAGTGTCAAAAGAAACTGAAGTTGAACAATGGCAGAAAAAATTTATAATGCATGTTAATAACATAATGTTGCATCAAAAGGGTAGTTTTAAAGACTGTAGCAACAGAAAATATGTTAAGTAGACATGACTAATTTCACTAAATTATGATAAAACTATTTTAGAATTTAGAAGGATTAAAAATGATTCTAAAAATATATTATAGCAAGCAAATAAGGAAAAACACTAACCCCATTACTAACTTAAATTGTATAACACAGTCCTGGCTGGTGTGGCTCAGTGGATTGAGCACCAGACTGTGAAAGAAGGGGTCGTCCATTCAATTCCCAGTCAGGGCACATGCCTGGGTTGCAGGCCAGGTCTCCAGGGCAGGGCACACAAGGGACAACCACACATTGATGCTTCTCTCCCTCTCTTTCTCTCTCCTTTCCCCTCTCTCCAAAAAATAAGTAAATAAAATTTTTTAAAAAAACTTAAAAAAATAATTTACTTTAAACAACAAAATGTGTAGTAACTAATAGTTATTAGTACATGAATACATTGTTTTCATTTCTCCACTTTAGTAATTACATGAAAACATTTTGGTTTTCTCCCCAACCTTATTTTTGCATTCCATTTTAAATTATTTAATCAAATTATTTAACTATTTAAATACTATATTGAATTATTTATTTTTAAAATATATTTTATTGATTATGCTATTACTATTGTCCCATTTTTTTCTCCCCTTTTTTCTCCCCTGTTCTGCACACCCCTCTACTCCCCACCCACATTACTCTCCCCTTAGTCATGTCACCAGTCATACATATAAGTTCTTCAGCTTCTACATTTCCTACACTATTCCTAACCTCTCCCTGTCTATTTTGTATCTACCATTTATACTTCTGATTCCCTGTACCGTTTTCCCTATTCTCTCCCCTGCCCCTCTCCACTGATAACTCTCCCTGTGATCTTCATTTCTGTGATTTTATTACTGTTCTAGTTTTTACTTAGTTTTTTGTCTGTTTTTCTTTAAGTTCAGTTGTTGAGAGTTGTGAGTTTGTTGTCACTTTACTACTATTCACAGTTTTGATCTTTTTCTTTTTCTAAATCCCTTCATATAATAAGGGTTTGTTGATGATGAACTCCTCTAACTTGACCTTATCTGTGAAGCACTTGATCTGCCCTTCCATTCTAAATGATAGCTTTGCTGGATAATCTTGGATGTAGGTACTTGCTTTTCGTGACTTTGAATACTTCTTTGCAGTCCCTTCTCGCCTCCAAGGTTTCTTTTGAGAAATCAACTGATAGTCTTATGGGAACTCTTTTGTAGGTAACTGTCTCCTTTTCTCTAGCTGCTTTTAAGATTCTCTCCTTATCTTTAATCTTGGATAATGTAATTTGACGTGCCTTGGTGTGTGCGTGCTTGGGTGCACCTTCTTTGGGACTTTCTGAGCTTCCTGGACTTCCTGGAAGTCTATTTCCTTTGCCAGATTAGGGAAGTTTTCCGTTATTATTTGTTCAAATAAGTTTTCAATTTCTTGCTCTTCATCTTCTCCATGTGGCACCCCAATGATTCAGTGATTGGAATGTTTAAAGTTGTCCCAGAGGTTCCTAAGCCTCTCTTCATTTTTTTGAATTCTTGTTTCTTCATTCTATTCTGGTTGAATGTTTATTGTTCCTTCTGCTCCAAACTGTTGATTCAAGTCACAGTTTCCTTCCCTTCACTGTTGGTTCCCTGTACATATTCCTTTATTTCAGTTTTCATAGCCTTCACTTTTTTCTCTATTTTGTGACCACGCTCAACCATTTCTGTGAGCACCCTGATTACCAGTTTTTTGAGCTCTGCATCTCATAAGTTGGCTATCTGTTCCTTCCTTAGATCTATTTGGGAGCTTTGATCCATTCTTTCATTTGGGTCATATTTTGTTTTGCTCCAGCATGGGTGTTATGTAGTAAGGGGCACAGCCTTAGGTATTCACCAAGGCAGGGCAACCCTCTGTGCTGCATTTTGGTGCTGTATGTGCTGGAGGTGTCTGAGAGGGAACAATGCTGCCTGGTCAACTCTTGGCTGGCTTTCAGTCACTTCTCTTACTACCCACAAGCAAATCGGGCCCTTCTGGTGCTTATTCCCAGGTGGGTAGTTTTGTGTACATTCTAGGACTCTGTGGGTCTCTCCAAAAAACATTCCTGTAAGGCTGGGAGCTCCTCCCACCACAGGAAATTCTCATAGGATTTTCCAGACAGAGGTTTGAGGCTTTCTTTTCCTGCACTGGAACCCTGGGTTGGGTGGAGTGTCTCACTCTCCAGTTGCTCCTCCTGGTTTATCTGCAAATGAATGTGGGACCGCCCTCTCTGCCAGCTGCCATCTTGCCCACCCTGGTCCTCCAGCTGCTTCCTTACTGCTCGTCCTTTCTGCCCTGGCTGCCCATCTCTGCCCCTCCTACTGGTCTGGATGAATGTTTCTTCATTAACTCTTTGGTTGTCAGACTTCCATGCAGTCCAATTTTTCTGGTACTTCTGGTTATTTTTGTTTTTAAATTTGTTGTCCTTCTTTTGGTTGTGTGAGGAGGCAAAGTGTATCTACCTACACCTCCATCTTGGCCAGAAAATTATTTAAATTTAAATTATTTTTGCATATAATTTTAAATTATTTAAAATGTCAAGCCTTTGGATAGTTTTTCTTAAGATTAATACCTAGTAGATGTTTAATAAATTATTTGTGGGTTGTATAATTCTTTACTCTTGGTTGCAATAAATAAATTTTGGGCTATAATCTCTCTCAAATATATACATTGTTGCCACTTAATATAGTAATGCTATATCCTTCTCTATCTTTGTGCCATATTGCGAAATGTCAAGTCAGCATCATTCTTTTGTGTAGTGCAAGGGAGAAACTTTGGAAGTGCACTGCCCGGAATCTCTTGTTGGCAGGATTCCGGTAGGACTCTACCATTGAGAGGCTTTCGGGTTAGATCTGAAAGACCGAAGAGGAGGAGAGGCAGTTAACCTCCTCTGCTGGTGGTGGGCAAACACAGAAGTTACGTGTCAATACGTGAGAGAATCACTCACTTTGATGTTCCTGGAAGGGGGATTCATTACAAATCAGTTTTGGATATTTTCTGCAGTTTCTTAATCTTGTCAAGGGACATATCTGTCTGATATTTCCTCTTTAAGCCCTTCTGGTAATTCTCTAAGCACACCTAATTTTCTGTGTTGTAATCTATTTCTGTTAAAATATCTAAGATATTTAGAAATAGTTATTTCTCTAACACTTTATATATGATTAAATTCTGATTGATAATTTATGTCCACAATAACTGTATCCCTTATGTTTATGCATAAATGTACCTACACATATTCATCTCTTGATAAAAAGGAGTTATTTGGAGAAGTTGTACTGGAAAACTAATGCTAGAATTGCTTTTTAGCAATAATTTCTATGAAATCAGAGATCAACTTATATCACTAAATTTTTTTCTAAAATTTCTGTTGTTATAGTTGACAATTTTGCCCAGTGGCATGAAAAAAAGATGTTTGCGGATACATTTTAAATAATTTCTGAAATGGTAAATTAAAAATAAAATATTAAATGTAGTCTATTTCCCTCTGATTCTATTCATAATGAAAGAGGGAATTGTTGGTAAAAACATTAGTTTAATATTTATGTTACTTTCTTAGAAATCATTTGGAAACATTTTAATTTATCCCTATCTTTACATTTGTAAAATATAGAATCCAAAAACTACCTTGTTTATGAAGATAATATCCATGCTATCATTTAAAACACCATCTTGATAGTTAATTCCACTCCCCAGATCCTTTGATTAGAATTTAATGCAGCCCTTAAGAAATGACAGTTCAGCCCTGACCAGTGTGGCACAGTGGGTTGGGTGTCACACTGCAAAGTGAAAAGTCATCAGTTCAGCTCCTGGTCAGGGCACATGCCGAGCTGTGTACCAGGTCCCCAGTTTGGAGTGTGCCAGAGACAACCAATCGATGTCTCTCTCACACATCGATATTTCTCTCCTTCGTTTTCTCCCTCCATTTCTCTCTAAACATAAATAAATAAAATATTTTTAAAAAAGAAATGACAATTCATCGATGTAGCAATAATTTCTTAGAATAAAAATAACAAATCTCTAAAACCTCCAGCAGACTTGGATGTAAAGTATTGGGTTAAATATCAAATCTGCAAGCAAGTATATAAAATAATTCTGAAACTCTTGAAAGGGATAAGTATTTTCACTTAGTTATCATTACTGACTTTTGTAATTCCAGACAACCAATATTTACCGTCACCCAGACCTGACTGTCACTGTGTGTCTACAGACTCAGTTCTCATCTCTTGGACCTCACAGAGAACAAGCAGCTGTTTTCGACCCCTTTTTCCACACACCAGTGCCTTTTTCCGCAACTGATTTATAATTCTTCTTGAAACTACCCTTTATTCTCCCATAGAAGATGGAAGAAAATAAATTATTTATCATCTCTTGTTGCCACAGTCTCTCAAATGGCTTTACCACATTCTGAGTACCTTTTTATGACACAAATATGATCACCCCATGTCCCTGCTTGAACCATTCAAAATTTTACCCAATGCTTTCAGAACTCCAATATCTCAATATAATTTATATACCTTTCTCTGTTTCAGTTTCCACTTAGTCAGTGAGCCTTATAGCTGCCTCTTCATTCTCTCATCTAGACTTAATTACTTATCATTTCCTGAATATGTGAAGTTACCTCCAGAACAACTTCAGAATTTTACTGAGAGGAGTGAGAGTAGAGGACCTGAGAATGGGGAAGCTCTGGAAGATATTCAGGGAGCTGTAGACACTCACATGCCCTTCATTTGGCAGCCAATTAGAATACTTTCTCAAAGAAGTGATGGTGAGTAGATAGATTGTGGGAGTGATCCCTGAGAGAAGGCACAGTTCTTCCCTCCACCACATGTTATGAGCCTGTGAAAAACCTTCAAGGCTGGGGTGGATGTCCTTGCCTTGGCTTTTCCACAGCACTATGCATCTTTGCTCATTTAATAACACCTCATGTTGTATTATAATGATTTCTTCAAATTTATTCTTATTATAGTAATATATGAATACTTTTGTTTCAATGAGTTGAAATAATATATTTACTACAGTACAAGTTTTATCCTTGAACTGTGATTTATTGCCTCTCAATTGCCATAGATAGTACTACCAACAGGACATTTGCATACCCAAGTATAATGTTCTAGTTAATTTTCAGCTTAGTCAGTCTTTATGTATTTTAAGTATGGAGATTTTTATTAAAATGTTTTGAAAAATATTTCTTCTATTAAAAGTTTAGTGACTAATGAATAGGGTAAAGCATAGGAGAGTATATCACTCACTGCCTGATGTTTTAGTAGTGAACTAGTAAGTGATATAGTAATTCAGAATACAGAACAGATAGAATACAAAGAAGTTTATTATAGTATTTTCTGTTGAATTAAGTGTTCTTCTAGATTATATATTTTAAAAAGACCTTACTACTTTATCATCAAATACAAGGTCTGTCTGGAAAAAGTGCAGCCATTCTTAATAAACAAGAATGATTTGCACAACATTGACGTAACCTGGCAGCCAAAGAGAATGAATTGGAATTCACATGTGTGCGTAATGATGACATGACTGTACTAGTCAGTGGGGATGGTAGACTCCATTGAGAGAGCATGTGTACTGTGTGGTTGTCGCCATCAGAATGAATGAGGGAGTAGAGCAATGAATCTGCATCATATTTTGAGTTAAGCTTGAACATTCCTCTGTAGAAATAATTTGGATGATTCAAAAGGCTTTCAGAGCAATTGATTGAATGCAATGCAAATAAAAATATGGCACAAACACTTCAAAGATGGTTGAAAATCTGTTGAAAGTGATCCATGTTCTGGAAGGCCTGCAGAACTTTTTTGGCAAGACAACAAATCACCCAGGTGATTCAACTCCCCTACATCCCAGATTTAGTGCTCTTCAACTTCTGGCTTTTCCCAAAACTAAAATCACCTTTGAAAAGGAGAGATTTTAAACCATTGATGAGATTCAGGAAACTATTATGGGACAGCTGATGGTTATTCCAGCAAAGGATTTTGCAGTGTTTTGAACAGTGAAAGAAATACTGGGAGGACTGTGTGAGGTCCCAGGGTACCTACCTTGAAGGGGACTGAGATGCCCTTGTCTAATGTACAATGTTTCTTGTATCTTGTATCTTCTTCAATAAATGTCTCTATTTTTTCATATTACATGGATGGATACTTTATGGACATACCTCATGTATGTTTTTAGGTCTATTAATTTTATAAGTTTATTAACTAATATAGTAAAGTCTCTGTTTCATTTACATTTTAAGGTGGGGAATTTTGCTGACTCTAGAATTGTTCCATTCCCTCTCCTCCATAACAATATCTGAATTCTGCATCTTCACTTGATTTAACACAAGTATTTCAGTGAGTCTGTCAGCCTCCTAAGTGTCTCTATTATTACTTTTGTTGTCTCCCCAAGGAAACTGGAAGAATTTTTCTACAGGCAGTACAGGTCTTGGTCTCTCTCAAGGATGCATTGGATCTTGAAGAAGAGGCCCCCCTGGTCTCTACCAGATCTCAGGATGCAAGGATCCTGCTGTTGCTTCTTGCATTGTTCCACCTGCCAATGTCAGTATTGAGCAGCCCCTTCTTTAAAATGTTGAGCATTTTAAATAAAATGTTTGACTGGCACTCTTATGCAATTCAATGACATTAAGAGTTTCTGAGGTAGTGTTTACCCATGCACCTGATCTTCAGTTTGTGAGAAACTGAATAATATTGCATTGAAATATTTACAGGTACAAGGACTTGCACCAGCCTTAATTACCATAGAAGTCATTTTTAAAAATTATTTATTGTATCTAATCTAGAACTGTTTGCCATTCTATCTTCTTATAAAAATGCCTCACCCCAAAACATATTTTGAACATACTTTGCTTTTGGTTTTCTTTATACAGGTTTGAAATAAAACATTTACATGCAATCAATTCATATGATGGCTACTTGATCAGGTTACTTTAATAATTTCATTCACTAGGTTAAAATAGATAGTATCCCGTAGAAGTGGAGTGAAAATCTTCCACTTACAGGATGAAAATGATTTCTGCTAGAAGCACAGTAGGAAACAACCAAACATAATTCCTTACTTCAGATATTATCCTATTAATGTTATTTCCATTGCACAGCTTTCTTAGCTTTATTGTTAGAATTTTAAAATGCTTATTTTTCACTTGCATTTAGGAATAATTGCAAAGTTTCTGTTCATTCATGGGTATAAATATCAAAAACCAATGACATAATTTTTTTAATAGTATTTTCTTTCATTCTTTGATTATTGACTAGAGATTTGGAATTTAGCACAGGGCAGGCAAATATTGCTTCTGGAATTTGAGATTACTGGGAAAGTTTAGCTGAACTGAGACACATGAGGGATAACATGTAAGAATCAACCTTCATAATGTAGCCAGAGGCTATTTCATGAAAGTTGTAAAGTGTGTTAAAGATGATCTCACTCTTGGGCTTGAGGTGAAAAAGGAGCAGAGATAAAGAGTTCTTTCAGCCCTGGCCAGTGTGACTCAGTTGATTGGAGCATCGACTCATAGACTAAAAGGCTATGGGTTCAATTCCCAGTCATGGCACATATCCAGGTTGCAGGTTCGATCCCCAGTCAGGGCACATATGAGCAGACAACCAATCAATATAATATTTCTCTCTCTCTTCTCTCTTTCTCTCTCTCCTTTCTTCTTTTCTCTCTGAGAGCAATGAAAATAAAACATCCTCAGGTGAGTATAAAAAATAAATTTCTTCAGCAGATGTTTGAAAATTCACTTCCACAGGTAGTTCTTCTTCTGTTGATTTATTTTTAAGAACTTCCCAATCTTGAGATAATAGAGTAATATATTTTTCAAAATAATAAATCAAAAAGTTAAGTTGTATTGGTCAACATGGCCTATCCAGAAGAAATGTAAGATTTATTTAATAGCCCAATGAAATTAGATACAATAAATTGATCACCTAACTTTCTCTGATGTTAATATCTGACCTAACCATTGTTCTTTGCCTAAAATTTATATTTTGATGGGCAAATGTTAGTAGAGAATTTAGGGTTTCAAAAAAGAAGCATCCATTCTTTCATTCACTTGCTATTTATTCAATGCTTTGATAATCATGTTTACTAGATTACAATAGAGAGTGGCCCCAAGATGTGGTGCCAGGCACCGTTTTAGGTGCTTGAGATAACACAATAAACACAACAGACAAAATTCCTGCACTCATGGAGATTATCATTTAAAGTAAAAACAGACAAAGGTAAAACAAATAAATTATGAAGCATAATGGATTATGCTGAGTAGTATTGGCAAAATTAAAGAAGGTAAGGGAGATGGGTAGTGCCAGAGGAGAGGAGTTTTATTCCAAACGATGTGGTCAAGTAGTGCCTCTCTGATGTTAAATATAAGCAAAGTTATGGAAGAGTTTCCTACTTGAGCCCTGGGATACCTGAGGAATGCTTTCAAGGAAGAAGGAACAGCAAGAATGAAGACCAGAAAGCAAGAACTTAGATGGAAATCTCCAGTAACATGAGTTGTACTGGTAAAAGAGAAGGATGAGGGCGCGCCCAGAAGGCTCCTGACTTTTGACTTTTGTGCCTACTGTTTGCTCTACCTAGAGCACTCTTCCTCCAGAAGTAAACTTAGTTAAGTTTTTCTCTCCTTCAAATCTAGGCTCAAAGCTCACCTTCTGAATGAGGCTTACTCTAACCACTGTTAGAATTCAAAAACAAACAAACAAAAACAAATGAAGCCAACCTTGAAACTTTCCTGAGTAGACACAATCAGTTTTGTTATACAAGCAAAAATCAATTTAGCTTATTTTGCAAGACTTATTTGACCTGGGCCATTTCTCACTTATGCCTCTGGAAAGCATAAGCAAAACTTAAACTGTTTCCCAAGGTTGATATGAGGTAACCACTGCCCAAATTGTCTATCATTTAAGAAAATCCTGATATTGTAACCAATCACCATGAAGAATACACAGCAGCTGCTTTCTCAATTATATAAGCTGCTTTGTAACAATATGCCACTTGGCCTAACTCTATGTTTTGGTTCGAGGGCTCCCAGTTTGTTATCTTTTAAGTGTGTGAGCCATAAATTTTACCAATTACTACTTTGTTGATTCATTGGTTTTACTCCTTCTCTTTCTGAACTTTTGGCGCCACCCAACTTAATATTGCAGCCCTTCTACTCCTCTCTTCCACCTGGTAGTCTGGATCCCTGTGACCCTCATCTATTTTACTATTGTTCATTGAATTTCTAACAGAAAATACAATTTATGTTTTAAGTCATAGTTGCTGTTAATTGCATTTCTTCTTTGCTTAAATGTAAGCATGTGAAGGCAGGCATCACTCTTGCTTTGTTCAGTGATAGACACCAACCAACTAAAACAGTGTCTAACACATGAAAATGTTTGATGAATACATTAATAAATGAATGGAGAGGCAAAAAATATTTGTTCAAGAAATAAATAAATGAATGCAGTGCTTTAACCAGAGGGATGACATGTAATCAAATGTATTGTGTAGATTAGCTATAGAAGAGTAACTGTGGAAGCAGGCTAGACATGCCATGAATGCAGGAAAGAGATATCTATGGCTTGGTCCAGGTAGCTGTAGAGATACTAATGGGTTACTGAGCGTCTGGATACATTTTTGCTAACAGATTGGACGTAATTTATAAGATAAAGAGAAAAGCTAAATACCATGTTAAGGATTTGGACTGGAATAGCTAGAAAGACAGTATTTCATTTTACTGAGGTAACCTGGTGGGAGAGATTTGGTGAGCTGTGAGAATCAGAAGTTCCATGTTAAATATGATCATTGAGAGAATGAGTGTGGACAGAACAGAGAAGTCCAGCACTGAGCTGTGGGTACTCCAACATCCAGAGATGAGGGGTTGAGGAGGGACTAAAGGATGTGAAGTACAAAGGAAATAATGTATGAGGTCTTGAAAATTAATGGTAGACGTGACCAATTTTGTTAAGAGTTATCGATGAATCAAGTAATAGATATTTAATTAATAGTTGATATTGACAGAGTAACTTGGAGGTTATTGGTAAAGTTAGCAAGGCATATGAACGCCCCCACCACCACTTACCCACATACACACATTACTTCCAATACACATGAAATTCCTCTTATTCTGGCAAACAATGACAGCTGATACTGGTCTCACGAGCATTTCTTTCCCTCCCTTATAAATTAACATTGGATTAATAATCTTAAATTTGCATTCATTTGGGCTTTGGCCAGTGAATTCCCAGAATATGGCTACAGGCATCTTACTTTTAATTAGGAACAACACAAACACGCAGGCTATGTGGATCAGAAAATCCCATTTCTCAGCCTATTTTAGCAACATGTTAGCTGTGTATCATTGATCAGGGCCTCTCTGGGCTTCAATGTCTTTTTAACAAAGTAAATTAATTAGACACCATCAATCCTTCTAAGCCTGAAGGGAGATCCCTGGACATCAAGTGGAACAAGTGCTCTGTGAGAATCAGTTGTGCAGAAAGGAGCAGAGAATCCCAAAAGAGCACATGAAACCAGATCAGGTAAATTTGCCAGTAGTTAGCCACAAGCACCAGTCCCCGTTTGTTTGAGCGGTGTCAGGAAGTTTACAACTCAATGTAAGTGCTGTAGCTTAAATTTCACCATGAGAGCTCACACTATTTATGATGGTGCACATTGTTACGACTAGAATCTAATTAGGACATGCAGTTATCTAATTGATGTAGAGTCATGTGCAATGTTAACAAAATGACAGTGACACTCCAAGAGTCATTTTGAAGATTTAGAGAAATAAGTTCTAAAGAATCTAAAATTTCATGCCACTATGTATGATGGGTCTCTCACTTCATCAATAAATATTTATTATCTCAATAAAATCTACTTAAATTATTTTGGGGAATAAAATTTTATTATAATATATGAAGTAGATGATAATTTAACCCTATATATTATCTTGAGATAAGTGGTTACATCAATTATATTTTATATTTATGCATAACTAAATTTTATTATAAACATCAATTCAGATATCCTCCCAAATTTTTATTAATTTTAAAACTACAAAATGGGACATTTCTGGGCATTTCACCTAAAGCAGTGGATAAATGACATAAAAAGTTTCAAAACCCTCCAAGTTAAAGATTCACTAAACATATATATATCTATGTATGTGTGTATACATAATAGTAACACATATATTATATATAATATATAGTAATATATACTATATATAATGGTTACCATTCACAACTGTGATCTCATCCTCACATTAAATGAATGAAACTAAATGTACATAGACATGAAAAAGAAATGAATTGTTGATTGAAATGTGGGACTATACCATTTAATATTCAGGTCAAAGAAATGAGAACGTTAACTAGTTTTTAGTTAAAACACATTTGACATCAGAGACTGGAGGTGAACTAGGAGCTTACAGAAAAAAGCACAGAGCAATAGATGTGGTCATCTAGTACTTGTACACCATAATGGTGGGAATTCTATTCTGATTTGTAAAGTATATAAATGAAAGTCAGTATACAATTTACTTTTTAAAGTTAATTTCAGGAAAAAATCATATACTTTAACAATATATTATTGACTGTCATCTTAGCCATGATTTTAAGGTTTTTATTACACCCTAATTGAAAAAAACACTTCCACTTCCCCAAATTTATGCCAATGCAGGTATGGATATTTGATGCTGCACTGCTCCCTGGTCCATGATACAGTGGAAAAGGGTCCACTGCTCAGAGACAGCAGGAAAGAAGTTCTCCTTCCTATGACAGTCCAGCTGGATAGACATTAACAAGTGATCAAACTTTCAAGGTCTTATTTTTTTAAGCATAAAATGCTAATTATTAATTTATTCAATGAACATTAATTTGTGACGTTTACATGCCAATCTATTTTTCTAGACTGTGACACCGTTGTAAAGTGACAGTAGTAAACAAGACAGATGAGGTACCTGATGTTACAAAGTTTCCTTCATATGGTATTTGAAACTGATAAACTTACTTGGGATATAACCCTGCTAATAAGTCCTATAAAAATAATGTTAGATTCAGTGGCAATTAAAGTCTTATCTGAAGCCATATAAATGAAGCAAAGGCATAAAATTTTATACTAAAAACATCACCAATGGTATAGCAATTATAAAAATCCTAAATTGAAAATAATTTATTATATTTAACACAAAGAAGGATGCTTGGCAGAAGTGAAATGTGGAAGAAGATGAAGTGGGAAAGTCAGAAAGAAAGATGGGAAATATGTAAGATCATGAAAGAAAGAGAATAAGTTTTGACTTTGACTCTTAAACAGTGAAAAGCCATCAAAAACTCCTTCACAGATTTAACAGACTTTAAAGTAGTTTTAGGCCTACAGAAAAATTTAGTGGAAAGCAGAGTTCCCATACAACCTATCATCTTGCTCCTGCTGTACACATAGTTTGACCTGTTGATATCTTGCCATAGTGTTACAATTGATGAACCAAAATGTTGCATTATTACTGTATTTTGCTATGTATAATGTACATTTTTTGCCCAAATTTTTGAGGGAAAAATGAGCAGTATACATGGTAGTACTAATTCAGTATCTACAGAAATGTTTTAAATTCTTTTTTATTTATGTTTATGTGGGAAAAGTATAACTCCAGAAAGCAATAATGATACCTGTATGAAAAATAAAACCCTGGAATACCATAATTGGTTTTGTTTCTAAAAATAAATAAACAATTGAATTAAAAAATTAAAACAAAAGATTATTTTTCCTGAACGTTCAGGCCAAAAATGTAGGTGTGCATTATACACAGCAAAATATAGTAACTAAATTCTATAGCTTACAATAAGATTCATTCATTTTGTTACACATTCTATCAGCTTTGACACATGTATAATGACATATATCCACCATTACAGTGTCATGTAGAATAGTTGCCCTTGCTAAACACTCCTGTGCTCCAGCCTCATCCCCTCCTCTTCCTCACAGCCTCTAATAATAACTGATCATTTTACTGTCTCCATAGTATTGCCTTTTCTACAATGTCATACAAGTAGAATTGTACATCATGTAACCTTTTCAGATTGTTTCTTTCATTTAGCCAGATGCATTTAAGGTTCCTCTGTGTCTTTTCATAGTATGATAACTCATTGCTTTATATTACTGAACAATATTTTGTTGCATGGATGTACTACAGTTTCTATATCTATTTGTTTATTGGAAGGCATCTTGGTTGCATCCAAGTTTTGGTAATTAAAAATAAAGCTCTTTATTTTAAGTATCCATGTGCAAATTTACATGTGAACGTATGTTCTCAACTTCTTTAGCTAAATAGCAAGGAGTGTAGTTACTAAATTGTATGTTAAGAGTATGTTTAGTTTCATGAGAACCTGTCAAACTATCTTCCAAAGTGTCTGTACCATTTTGCATTCCCACCAGCAATAAATGAGAATTCTTGTTGCTCAACATCCTTGTCAGCATTTTGTGTTGTCAGAATTTTGGATTTTAACTATTCTGATGAGTTTGTTCTTCCATGAGTCATGCTTTTGGTCAACACCAAACGTCAACACCAAATGCAAAGTCATCTAGACTTTCTTCTACATTTTCTCCTGGGAGTTCTGTATTTTACATTTTACACTTTACATTTAGGCTTATGATCAATTTTAAGTTAATTTTTTGTGAGCAGTAAAGGTCTACACTAACATTTATTTAGTTTTTTTACATGTGGATATTTTAGCTTCATTTGTTGAAAAGACTACTCTTCCTCCAGAAATTGCTTTTATTATTTGTCAAAGATCAGTTCAACATCAGGAACTTATAAAAGGGGCACATCATTTTATAAATTCTGGTTTTCAAATATTACTTTTCTATATCAAGAATGAATTTTAATGATATTGGAGAAACCATAGAAGATTAAAAGAGATTCTGCAGAATGTGTCAAAAGAACTTGCTATTTTGGGATATGAAGGTAAAAGAAAGCAAGAGAGCAGAACATCACAATGTTTTAGCAATATGAATACAGAGAACAGTGGTGGACAACTTCTTAAGGTCACATTCAGCTCAAGGCTCTATAATGTAACTGTGAAATATGTGAGTTGTTAAAAAGATGGAGGGGTTGTTTATTTCTATATCTCTTCTATTTTTTATTTAAAACCATAGGTTTTATAATTTAAAATTTTATTTCAAATTGTATATACTTTCAATTACTATGAAGTTAGTATTTCATAAAAATCATTCTGAGAAGTACTATGCAGGGTATAGGATGGTTAGAAGACACGCACATACAAACAGTAAAGAGGTTTCTGGGAGATATCCACATGTTAAATACCTTAAGCCCTTTTCAGAATGAGACTAGTAAGAATAATGAGTAAAAATTTGCCTCTGGCATTACATTCAATAATTTCTTACAATTTAGGCCAAAATATATTGATTTCTTTTTAAACTGTAATTCAATTGTTACTGGTAATTTTCCAAATGTTAAAAAAATGGTTCTCTATGTAGTCTTGTTACAGTGTCAATTAACACTTTTAACAGAATTAAAGAATAAAAAAGACAATAGGTTTTAATAGTAAGTTCTTCATAAACTGAAATTTGGAAAGATATTTGTCACACTAATGATAATAATCTCATATGAAACATAGTCCATTTATATAATTAAGTAAAACCACAAAGGAGAAAGTAACAATTGCTGCAATGGTAAAATGAAATGTCCATCCTCTAAGGAGTAGTAGTGTAATAGAGTAAGATTTCTAAAAATAATACCTTTACTTTTCCTTTCATTTGGAAACTGTAGGACTACAGTCTTTGGAAGCATCTTGATTGATCTATCTTTGCTACTGTCCCAAGGTGACAATAGGGGTTTATACACAGAGTTAGGAAAATAATTCTATGTGAATAATAGTATGGCTTTCTTATGTTTTTCCTCTCAAACCTTTTATATGTTTCCAATCATGATCCTTAATACGTTTTTAAATAATGATGTGCTTGTGTAAATGACTATATACTATTTCTACTAAAAAATCTTGAATAAGAAAATTTACATTTTGTGCAAGACATGTCTTCATCAAAAAACAAAACTCTAAGGTCTAACTTAGTTTTCTTTCTTTCTTTCTTTCTTTCTTTCTTTCTTTCTTTCTTTCTTTCTTTCTTTCTTTCTTTCTTTCTTCCTTTCCCTTCCTTCCTTCCTTCCTTCCTTCCTTCCTTCCTTCCTTCCTTCCTTCCTTCCTTTTTTTCTTTGTTTCTTTGTTTCTTCTTTCTTTCTAGCTGTGTAAGGAAAGGATAAATATCCACCACACAAATGCCCTCAGAAACTTTATAATCCCAATTTTAAAAGTTGAAAGATAATATAAAACTCATACAGTTTCAATTATGAATCTGATACATGAAACACCCATAAAATATCTGATTCTGTGGTTCTCAATCTAGTTCCAGTGAGGATCATCCCAGGAATTTTTAAATGGTTAATGCTTAGGTTCCACCCAGAACAATTAAAGCAGAACATCTGGGGTAAGTCCTGTTCATCATCATGTTTTTAAAAGCCTCCACTGTGGAAATAATAGGCCACAAGGTTTGAGAAACACTGTACCCACTTATACGTGTGACAACTAGTTAGGATCATTTCTACAATTATTACCTAATATTATGTAAACAAAACTAATTAGGGAACTCTCAAATTTCTGAAGATCAGTAAAAAATTGCCCTGGACTTCTGAAATAGCAGTGTGAGTTGCCCATTGAACCCTTTCTCCGGTCAAACAACCATTTGTCTGGTGAAAAATATTTTAAAATAATAATAATAACCATTTAAATTCTCTGGAAATTATCCTATGTTCATACAAGAATTTGAGAAATAGCCATTCAAAAAATCTACTAAATCTGGGTAAAACTAGCAAATCTGGCTCCTTACTCATTCGAGTTCCTCGAATGAGTCACTCAAAGTGTTCCCAGCGTCTCTCCTGCAAGTGCCTATGGCAGAGAAAACGAGGCTTCCTCTTTTTTCAGATCTTACCCCAGAGCTATGGTTTCACCCAATAAGGACAGGCCCTCAGCAGCTATGTTGCCTGAGCACTCTTCTGTTCAGGCACCATGAATTATTTAGGCTGGAAGCAACCTAAGTGCCCACCAGTAAATGAATGCATCAAAAACCTATGGTACATTTATGCAATGGAATACTATACAGAAGAAAGAAGGAGCTCCTACCCTTTGAGACAGCATGGATGGAGCTGGAGAGCATTATGCTAAGTGAAATAAGCCAGGCAGTAAGGGACAAATACCATATGATCTCACCTTTAACTGGAACTTAATCAACAAAAGAAAAAAGCAAGCAAAATATAAACAGAGACATTGAAATTATGAATAATCTGACAGTAACCAGAGGGGAAGTGGGAGGGGATAATGGGGGGAAGGGGAGGAAAGGTTTTCAGATACAACTGTAAAGGACACATGGACAAAACCAAGGGGGAGGGTGGAAGCAAGAGAGGGAGGTGGATTTGGCTGGGGTTGTGGGGGAGTGGTGGAGAGTAAATGCAGACACCTGTAAATGAACAATAAAATAATTTAAAATAAAGAAAAAGAAAATTCAAGAAAGAAAAGGTTCTACCTGAACGAGAGTTTCATAGCAGTAGGGCACTGAGGCAGCATTATATTCAATGAAACCCAAGGGACCAGAAAACTACTGTAGCTTCCTGAACTGACTGTTAATCTTGGGGAAGGTTTAGAAGGCAGGCTTGGGGTTTTGATAGTTATTCTCCCAAACATGATAAAATACATGTAGAAATGATATTCAAAACTATTTAAAAATAGTTTGAAAACATACATTAATAATATATTTATATATAACAATAAAATTTTTATTTTTAATTTTTATAAATTAATTGTGCATATTATGGAACTGCTTACCTAGTTAAAATATAGAAGAAAGAAGAGTTATGTTTTCAGCACAAGAAAACATCTTTAAAAAGATCTCTTCCATTGTAATTGTATTTTAAGGTAAATTATCCATTTATTCATATGGCTTTCCTGTAAAATAAGCAAAATGGCCACATTGACTACAAGTTCATCTTTTCCTTCCTTTTATTTTAGGCATTACAACACCTAAATTATATTCACACACAGATATATAATTTATATATAATATATAACATATATGATATAATATATAATTTACATATGGATATAATATATCTATATATAATATTTATACATAATTTATCTATATCTATCTATCTACATATAATTTATGTATATCAATTATCTATCTATATATTCTCACACACACCTATCTAAATGTACAGATATTTTCAGACTCTCTCATTTTCCAGGGGAGGGAGAATCCCTTTTTGACAGCCTATTGGTAAGCCAATTCAAAATTAGAGGACAAATAGAGAAAATAAGGACCATAGAGGTGGAAGGATGTTTACAAGGAAATGTAAAGTGAAATTATACTAATCTATATAACAGAGGGCAAGAAAGGAGAAACACTCTAGGAAGTGTCTGACAGAATTTGAGAAGAGAAAAAGGAATATAGGAAGTATTTATCAGTTTTATGACAAAAGTTTTAACAATGTCTTTGGAAGATGTAAGAATTAAAATTCTTTTTAAATACCTTTATTGCTGTCATACCATATTTTTCTGAAAGTAATGTTACTCTAACATTGATTCCTGACCCCTGATTGGGGGTGTCAATTGGATCAAAAGTGCAAAAAACAGGTTTTCGTGGATACGGGATGCAGGCCGGCAAACTTACTGACATGGCACTGCTGAACTTAGTTAACTTACTCTCTATGGTCTTTCAAGGCACCATTTGTCTACTACTGAGGAGGCAGAAGAACATCTGTCTTTGAAGTTAGATAGGACTCCGTTAATGTTTGACATTAAGCTTGCTGTTTAACTCATTTTTATCAACTAAAAATGGGTTAATGAGAAAATTAACTCTCAGACCTTCTTTGAGTTTTAAATAAAATAATGCATGAAATGCTTACTAAGTCTCTGGAACGTATGCCTATGAATTGTATTTTTAGGAAAGAAAATAAGAGAACCAAAGAGGTAATGTTACAGAACAGACTGCTGTGGGGGGGCAATTATTGGCCCACCCAGAGACGCCAAAACCTGTTACAGAACAGGGCTAAGGGGGGGTATGATATACTATTATCGACAGGACACTCACTAGGTTCACATTGTCCGCCACCAGAAGAAAGACGTCTCTCAATGCCAGAGATCTGTGAAGAGGAAAGGAAATGTTTATTTAAAGCCATACAGACTTAAAGTAATGACCTAATGTCTTCATTAAGATATCAAAGTCCTGAGAGAGGGGGGAGAAGATGGCGGCGTGGTAGGATGCAGCAGATTCTACTCTCCCACAACCAGGGGAAAAAAAATCTGAGTCATTTTAGGTAGGTACAGAGCAAAGAGCCAACATTATCACGCCATAAATGAAAATAGGAGATCGCAAATTGTAGCAGATTGAAAAACCCGAAGAGAGAGCGTGGTTTGGTGAAAGTCTCGGAAACCACAGCATTGTAAAAGGAAAAGGCGCAGGCGCTCCGGGGGACCTGTGCGGCCCAGGCCCCAGAGGTAGGAGAAGTGAGCGCCCCTCGGGACCCAGAGACTGCGCACCCGTGGACCCGGAAAAGCCCAGGCACTCCCCGGGACCCGTGAGGCCCAGGCCCCGCAGGTAGGAGAAGTGAGCGCCCCTCGGGACCCAGAGAC
>CM052538.1:107185635-107211635 GCA_028533065.1 Trachops cirrhosus
TCTTCAGTTAATAGACATTTGGATTGTTTACAAATTTGGGGTGTTAACAAATAAAACTACTATGACCATTTGCTTACAAGTCTTTGTTGGGATATAAATTTTCAAGCCTCTAGCAGAGGCACTCAGGAGTAGAGTTTCTGGGTGATGTGTTAAAATGATATTTAATTTTATAAGAATGTGTCCAGTTTAACAAACAAACGAGTAAAATAGAACCAGAAACATGGACATAAGAACAAACTGACAGTAACCGGAAGGGAAGGGGAAGCGGGATAGCAGGGGAAAGAAGGGGAAAGGTCATCAAAGAACATGTATAAAGGACCCATGGGAAAAGGCAATGGGGGGGATTGAATGTGAGAGGTGGTGGTGGGTAGGGGAGGGGGAGAGTAATGAGGGGGAAATGGGGAAAACTGTAATTGAACAATAATAAAAGAAAGAATGTGTCCACTTTTAATTGGGTTGTTCATTTGGTATTGTTGTAAGTTTCTTATGAATTTTGGATAATAACCCCTTATCATATATATTGGTGAATATGTTTTCCCATTTTTGGGCTATCTTTTGATTTTGTTAATGATTTCCTTTGCTATGCAAAAACTTTTTAGTTTGACATAGTCCAATTTATTTATATTTTTCTTTTGTTTCCCTTGCCTGGGGAGATATATCTGATAAAATATTACTATGAGTTATGTCCAAGATTTTGCTGCCTATGTTTTCTTCTACGATTTTTATGGTTCTGGGTGTAATATTTACATTTTGATCCATTTTGAATTTATTCTTGTGTGTGGTGTTAGAAAGTGGTCTAGTTTCATTTTTCTGCATGTATTTGTCTAATTTTCCCAACACCATTTATTTAGTAAACTATCTTTAGTCCATTGTATGTGTTTGCTTCCTCTGTCAAATATTAATTGACTATTCAGGTATATTTTATTTCAGGAAAAGAACCTGAATAGACATTTCTCCAAAGAGGACATACATTGGCCAATAGACATATAAAAAGATGTTCAAAGTCACTAACTATGACAGGAATGCATATTAAACTAAAATGAGATACCATTTCACACCTGTCAGAATGCCTATCAATCTCCCTCCTTTCCAATTTGGATGCCTTTTATCTCTATTGCCTGATCACTGTGGCTAGAATTTCCAATACTATGTTAAATAAAAGTTGTGAAAGCAGACATCCTTGTCTTGTTCCTGATCTTAGGGAAGAGCTTTTAGTTTTTGCCTTTTGAGGATGATGTAGGCTGTAGGTCTTTCATATATGGCCTCTGTTATGTTGAGGTATGCTCCTTCTACTCCCACTTTGCTGAGTGTTTTCTCACAAATGGGTGCTGTACTTTATTGAATGTTTTTTTACCATCTATTGATATGATCTTGTGATTTTTGTCTTATGAGTTTATGATCTTGTGATGTCTGTGATTTTATTTATGCAGTGTATTATGTTTACTGATTTGCAAAAACAAGCAAAATAGAACCAGAGGCCTGGAAACAAGGAACAGACTGACAGTGACCAGAGGTGAGGGGAGAGGGGGACAAGGGTGGAAAGAAGGGGAAGGGTCTAGTCAAGGAACGTGTATGAGTGCCCCATGGACATGGACAACAGGGTGGGGATTGACTGTGGGAGAGGGTGTGGTCGGGGCTAGGGAGAGCAACGAGAAAAATTGGGACAACTGTAATAGAACAACAATAAAGTAAAAAGACCAAAAAAATAAAAAGTAGTACGGGAAAATATTGAAAGAGTGAAGTTGACTGTCTTAAATTCTGTTGATTCTCCATTTTTTTTAATTTTATGAATACAAAAAAATAACATTTCTTCATTATTCTATTATCTGAAGTTATATTGGAAAACTAAGAGGGTTTACTTTACACTTCAAATACTAATTTTGGAGGGCTATAGATTTTCTATGCTACATGTTACCTCAGGAGAATGTACATTCTGTGTGCTGTCTGTTTTCTACCTAGGCCAAAGCCTGGCATATGAGGTGCTCCATCAATAGCTATTAAACATAAATGAGAGAAATTCTTTTGTTTAGGCATCGCATTGCTCTCTTCATATGACCTCAGTATAAAAGTTTATCAGTAGCATGAATTTTCTATACACACCTCAGTTAAATGCATAGTTTTATGTAATGAGAGGTGAATTTAGCTATGGCCACCAATGTTCCCAGTTTACCATTATTTGACAATACATGTAAATGGCACAGATTGCATCTCTCCTATTAACTTCATTTCTGATTATCACCTTTCAGAAAAGTGCTTGTAAAGTATGTTTTATCTTAACTGTAATAATGTGCTCTCATATTTTTGCATGCATTCTTTTTTATGTGTAGTACAATTTCCCCATTTTACTGTGCCATTGTATCATGTGTTGCCAATTTACAGTCAGTTCTAAACATATCCCTTCATGTTTGTGTGTCTCTTGGTGCTTAAGCCCTTCCTTGGCTATACCAATCACTTTATTTTGCAGAAGAAAATAAAAGGAAGCAAATATTCTAACCATCACATCAATAAAAGTTTTTCATGTACTAAACTTAGAAAAAACAAAACATTTTTATAAATAGAAATTTCTATCTGCCCACACTCAGTGAATTTATTAAGAGTATATAAAATTGCTAGGCTACAGAGTTAGACTTCTGTTTTTCAGTGATTGTTTTTACTGAGGTGACACTGATCTTCAATATCGCAGCAGCTGTACTATACAAAGATTTAGGAACTTTTTAATGTCTCAGTGCTCAAAAGGTATTAGAATCAGTTAGTGGCTCTTTGAAATTTTGAAACAATACACTTTAAAACTTACCAAGTTGTGTCACATATTAAAAGGAATAAAAATTATCCATGAAAGGGAAATGTTAAATTAGGGAACAATTTCATAAATTTCCTATGGTTTCGATATGCTTTACTCAGAGTAAGAATATATTCCTTGCTTTTGTCCAACCAAATTCTGATTTTAACTGAATTAAAGTACATTTTTGTGCCTTTTGCAGTATAACAGTGGTTTAATTTTTGGTGAAATGAACAACACTAAAATATCTATAAAGTTAAAACAGAAATTTTTTTAATTGGTTAAGTGAATTGTATGCAAGTGACATTTTATAACTATCTATGGTAAATATACTATGGACATAAACACATACAGTAAGTCTAAATTAAACTCTGAACCCATCTTATAAATCAATCATTGAGTCTTATTTTTTACTTAAAGGAAATCAAATATTAGACCAGTTAAGGATAAACTGCATATCACAATTTTTCCCCTCAAGGGGCAGCTACTTAATTTGAGAAGGTAAGGATAAATGAAAAAGGCTCAGTCCAATGTCCGTTTCTGCAGTCCCTGCCCCAGAGGAGGATTATGCACCCTTGTTCTGTTTTACTCAGGTGTGGACGAATAACATGCTTCAGCTAGTGATGTTCAAGCAGAAGTGGTGACTGTCACTTGTCAGAAGTTTTAAGAACTGAAATGTGGTTTGCTATGATTTTATTTTCCTCTGCTTAGAAAACTGTATATTCCGTAGCCCCAAGCTACTCCATCATCCTGGACGATGTTTAGCTGACAAATAATGTAGGAAAGAGACATCATTTTGGTCTTGAAGGCCACTGAGATTTTAGTCCTCTTTGTAACTACAGCATAACCAAGAACATCATGACTAATACAGTTAATATGAAATGTGTAAATAATCATGAAGAGCTCCTACTAACTTTTAATATTTCATTTTAAATTGCAAAAGAAACATGTCTATGGCAATACGTTTAAGCAACACAGATAGACTTATGTTTTACCCTATGTCAAATGTGATGGGTTTCTTTTCTTTAACCAAGCTCTCTCAGAAGTAATACAGTGATTCAGAATTCATCTTTCCTAAATATATGGTATATTTATATAAATATATGTGCATAAACAGAGTATTTATCTGCCCAGCATTGTATCATATTCTTTATAACGACCTACACCTTTCCCTATTCATGTGTTCGAAGGGCTGTGGATGATCTCCACATACGATATTAACTGTTAGCACTGACAGGTCTTAGCACTGAAGTAAAGAAGTGATTTTCTATATAATGTGGACGTGAATTCACATTTATCTGGGCAACCATGTATGCATAGTTCATATTTAAATATATAAGAACACAAATATACAGATTTTCCAGTCCAATTACACATATTTTATAACCTTCAAGGATCAGAATGTCCTCATGTATTCAATAAAATGATAGGACAATTTTCTTACAATTCTTGAGTGACATTGTCACCTTAAATTATAACTTGCTTCTTTCTATAAAATTATGAGCAAAATCTAAAGAAAATATGAAACATTCACACTTCCCTACCATTGCTCAGCAAAAGGTGTACTAAAGTATTGAAATTTGAAATAGGTTGCATTTGAAGAGAATGGAGGGTGGAGTGGAAAACAAAAGGTAATTTTTATACTGACTGTAAATTATACCCTTTACTTAGGAAATTTTTAGTCAAGACTTTCAGATAGGGAAAAATATGCCAGCAATGCAAAGAAAAGTAGAAAGATGTGGATTAAAAATAGCTTCTGGCCCTGGTTGGTGTAGTTCAGTGGATTGAGCATGGGCTGTGAACCAAAGGGTCGCTGGTTTGATTCCCAGTCAGGGCACATGCCTGGGTTGCAGGCCAGGTTCCCAGTAGGGGAGATGCAAGAAGCAACCACACATTGATGTTTTTCTCCTTCTCTTTCTCCTGCCCTTCCCCTCTCAATAAATAAAATCTTTAAAAACTATTTTTAGAGAAAGTAAGAGTGTTGGGTTATTTATTGATAGCACTTATTAAGAAGCTTGAGTCAAAGTCCAAAAACTGCAGTACACAGTACTTGATGTAAAAGATAAGGACCTTTGAAAATGAAGAAGGTCCATGAAAATAAAGATGTGATTCTAGAATTATGTGAATCAACAGAAAAGGCCTGATATATCAAGGAAAGTTCCAGATTATTTCCAACAGAAATGTACAAATGTCTGCAATTAATAAAACAAAGAAACTTACTTAAATATCAACCTTTGAATTGTTTGAGAAAAAACTCTCAACTGAAATAGGAGGCCTTATTAATTAGATGATGAATATTCATACATTTTTACTTACTGCCTACCAATTCTGTTTTAAAGCAGAATATTTATCCATATTAGAAGTAAGATGATTGCTGTTGGTATAGAAATATATTTATTCTTATATATGAGGGATGCCACAGTTTATCCATAAAAGCTCACAAATAATGTCCATAGGGGAGATAACAACTAAACTACAACTTTATTTTTCTCTCAGTAAATATTAACATTTGTTTTGTGAAATCCTCTAGAATAACTCTGAATAATGAAAATTCTGGCTTAGAAATCATTTCATAATATATAAGTAAATTAATGTAAATTGATTGATATACCACCCATTACATAATTGATACTAAATAAGTGGTATTTCTTTTTATAATTACTTACCAAATATTTTAGAGTCATGCATAGGTATAAATAAGAAAGAGCACAGGAAAAGAAAGAGTAAGTAACTCTTCCCGGGTTTGTAAAACCGGAAGTTTACTTTTCCCTACTTCTGTAGTAACTCACTATTTCAAAGCACTGCCCCATAGACAATCCTATGTGTCTGTCTTTGGCTGTGAAGAGTATAGTTTCACATACAGTCAAGGAACTCATGCACTGTAGATGCTGGCATCATCCTAAGATGGCTAAGATAACAAAGTAGCATCATATAAAATTGATGGCTCCAGAAAGATGAATATGGTGTCACAAGGCAGAGCTGAATACACGGAAGTTGAAGACACTGAAGGTCAGTCAGACTTCAAACACAGGTGGGAAATTCAATGCCTATGTTGAACTGAATAAATCTTATCGGTTAGATATCTGGAAAAATCAAATAAGCATCTCAAAAGCAAAAGTTTCTAGGGTCTAATGAGTTCATTGTATAACAATGCTAAGACATTATATTGAGTTTTATATTTTATTGTCAAAGCATCATTCTCTCCTATCCATGATGGAGTTAAAATTTGTACAGGACACCTGTCCGCTGGGTCTGCACTAAGGCACTGAAGTTCACCCTTCCAGGTTAGTGGTGTCGTCTCCTTAGAACCATCAAATTGTCATCACAAATACTCCTCTAAGTCCAGTGCAAGTTCAGAGATTGAAGTGAATATGAAGACATTGGATTACGAATGGACTCTGTATGGAAGTAAACAAAATTTCTAAAATAAATTATTGTCTCACCAACTTGAAAGCTGACAGAAGTTTCTTAACTTTTGCCAAATATGTCTTACTTTTTTCCTCTGGTGTCCTTTTATTATGTGGTAATCCTTTTTCAAGGTAACCATTATTACATGTCCCTTTGTCCTTTAAGACTGTGCTTATCTTGATTTCACCAATTGGTTGCTCTTTTTAAAATTTAAAATTTTGTACCTTTTTCTAATTCTAATATTGTTTCATTCTGACAGGTTTCATTTTGATTATTTTGAATTCTATGTATATCAATTAACTCTGAAATCTTTAACACAAAGGCTTTCTCATTAACTTTTATATTTTTCCCCCCACATAATTCTTTACTGCTAGAAAATTACACGGCCACTGATTAGCTACTCAGTAAACATTTCCCTGGGTTGGGGTTGTGAGGTCAGTGCATTGGCTCTCCCACCACCTGTAAAGAGGGCTGGCCAAATGGCCCCTGGCCAGAAGGGATGTGTATTGTTTTGGGAATGCATTGTAACTACCTCCTTATCTCCTTTTGGGAGCAGCTTCTTGTCCTGTGACTGCTTCTTGACCTTTTCCCTCTGCATGTGCACACTGAGGTAAGGTAGTTTAGAGTCACACATAGGACACATGTCTTCTTTATCTGGGACACTTTATAACAAGCATCAGATTGGAGGAGGTGCGGTCTCTTTCACAAAGACCCACTGCTGTCTGTGCACTCCCCTGTAAAGTGAGTAATAAACAGCATGTCCACATCTGCTGGTCCTCTGGGTGGTTTTTTCAAAATATCACAAACACTTAAGCAGTTCCCTGGTTTGGGCCTCCTGTGCTACAGGAATAAAGGGGAACAGTCTACTTTTAGTTGTAAATATTTTTGATTAATTTAGAGTAACTCTCTCTTAGGTAAGTTAACTCTTTAATTCTGTGCCAGGTTTGAATACTGCACTGGCTACCTGGTGATCTGACTTGTGGCCTTTGTGGCATGAAATGAACCACATTCCCTGACTCCAGCCTGACCTTGAGTAACACCTAAACCATCTGTCTATTGGCTTGTATCTGGCCTGTCTTTGTTCAGCCACCAGCTACTTACCTGTCATGCCGCACAGCATCCCTTTCCTACACCTGTCATCCTCTTTGGATGTGCCGAGAATTTGCAGCATGATTCTTCAACCAGTTTCCAAAATTTATGATAAGCTTTGACATGAGGTATTAATCCACTTTTCTTTTGATTAAATTGACTTAGCTCCTTTAATGTTCTTCATACTTCACAATTTCTAACTGTCAAATGAATTTCCCATTATTTCCCTTTGTTCCCAAAACATCTGGTACAGTGACAATTTTGTATGATCCAACTAGTCAACTTGAGATCAGAGATCAATTGTTTGGCCACTAGAATATTTCATTTGATTCTTATATTTTTTTCTTTTGCAAACCATTAATCTGGTGTAAAATTAGGTCATGATTCTTCCCACCTGCCTCATACACCTTACAGTACCCAATCATACTCTGCCATATACATATAGAAGTTGCTCCATTAGAGTTTGAGCTGACTAAATTATTTATCTCTTTGTAGAATTACACAGAGAAATGAAGAACAGTGTTTTCTCTGCATGTAAACTATCTGGTTTGACTGCTTAGCAACTACTTACACTTTGTATTTTGGTTTACCACAGATAAACTGGGCATAATATTAATAATTCCACTTATCCAGTGTTGTTATACACATTAGAATAAATTTTAAAGTATATCCACTGGAGAGGGAGGAGGTCAAGATTTAAGTCAAGAGACTAATTAGAGTAGAATACTAAAATCTAGACTAAATAGGTGTTGACTGTATGTGTGAATAGTAATGGTAGGCATGACAAGAAGAAGCTAAACACAAGATCTATTTTGATGGCAGAACCAAGAGGAATTTCTGCAGGATCAGATCTGGGGATGTGATAAACATGAGAACAAGGATGACACCAAGGTTTAAGCCTGTGTATTTGGAGTATAGAATTTTCATTACTGAGGCGAAAAAAACTGTGACAGCATAGGTGGGAGGTGGGAGCAAGGGTTAGGGGAGTATTGGCTGAATATTAGAAGTTTAGTGTTACTATGTTAAATTTGAGATATATTTTAGCTAATTATCTAGTTACCTAACAGTACAGTGCCATACCCAGGACAAGAAAATTTTTCAGTAAACTCAGAAGAGTATCATTCATCCTTTTGTGGTTTATGGTTTATATGTGAGCTCCAAACAAAACGTCTAAGGAGAATGATGTACGGGATCAAATCCAGAATTTCAATGAAGTCCAGAAAGATTGACTTTTCTGCTTTCCTCTTTGACAATAATCTTGATGTTTAGTCACAGTGAAGAAGTAGTATGCACAATCTTTACATAACATCTTTTTGTTAATTCCATGTACTTTTAATTCTTTCCAAATTGATCTCAAATTTATTATAATTGATGCATGATTTTAATGACTTCCATTTTCCTTTTGTAAACTTTATGTACATAAACCATATCCTATAATTCTCCAAATTTATCTGATGACTTTGCAATTATATCTATCAATTTTTCAACTTGATTCATTCATTTATCAAGGCTTTGTTGATTTAAACAGATTTACTTTACAAAGACCCCAAATTGAGTTGGAAAAGATATAGTTAGACTCCTTATCTTCCATTCCAGGTAATGTACTCTCATTATTTAATTTTAACTGCGGATTGTGGATTGTGTGGCATAAACGAGAAACTTGTTTTCTACATCTGCCCGTTGGGCTAATTACACATGCATATAAAAATAATAATATCAAATTAACATATTACCTTTCAAGGACTTATGCAATATGAAATTCAATGGTAAACAACTGAATTATAAAAATTACAATTACTATTGGCAACCCTGAATGAAAGAAGTTTAGAAATAACCAGTATATTGAATTTCAGAGTCTTGGTCAAACTGTTATTACCTTCAAGGTTTTCTGAAAAAGGTTTGGACAGAGTGTACTTAAGGCAAAAATCTCTTCATAACACAAGCAAGAATATTTTTCTACAAAGTCCGGTAAAGGGCTGTGATGAGATGATCTGGAAAACATGTAGACATCTCCAGCCCCCAACTGTGAGCTAGATTTAACACACCCTCCTGAGTCACTTTCTTTTAGGTCCTACTTTAATCTTCATTTAAAATATATTCTCATATTAATATCTATATCTGTTTTGTATTTGTTAACTAAAGCAGTTAGTTTCTTTAAATCATTTTTTCATAAATAATTTTAATTATTAAAAAGAAAACATAAAAACTGGGTATATTTCCTTAATAGGTTAATAAACTTCATGTATTAATTTTGAGTTAATATTTAAAAAACAGAATATGTTCCATTTTCCATGAATTAAAATCATAATTAGACTACAGATAATAAAAATAATAAAAAAGCAAATTTCTTTATATTATAAGCAAATTTTGGCAAAAATTTTACTAAATATGATGAATTTAAAAAATAAGTATCTTGAGAGGAAGTGAAATTTGTATTAGATACATAAACATAATCAGAAGATGTTATTTTTATTTAGGTTTCAAACACCCTAAATTCTAAATATTAGTAAAAGTTTTAAAGAGGAGAAAACACTAAATTAAGTCATAATTTAACTAACAAGAAAGCATTAATAGCAAGTTGGTCATGACAATTTCCATCAGAATATCTATTTTGCATTACCTCCGACTTCATTTCAAAGTTCACTCTCCTAGAAATCTGCAAGTGTATAGAGAATTCTGCAGCCAACCTCAAATGCCTCAGTAGGCAAAATGATGCAGAGAAACCGGAGCAAATCCACAAAGACCAAATTAAATGAATTAAAAGTTAGACATGTAGTCAGAAAGATTTTTAAAAATTGATCAAAAACGAGAATGACCTGGTCATAAGTGAGCAGAAGGGAACAGAATTACTTAATTCTAGAACTGGAAGAACTTCCAGCTCTCTTATCCCATTCCACCATTTGACAGAAAAGGAGCTATTTTAATTAAAGGTAAATAAATAACCTGTCCAAAATCATTTAGGCAGCAAAGGAAGGGTATGAGTAAATATTTAAAATTCTGAAGACCCATAACTAGTCATCTTATTTGATAAACTATGTTAAGATACATCACTAATGCTGCCCTGGCCAAGCATCTCAGTTGGTTGGAGGGTCACCCAGTACACCAGGAGACTGCAGGGCTGCAGGGTTGATCCCCTGCCAGGCCACACACTTAGGCTGCAGGTTCCATCCACAGCTGCGGCACAATTGGTCAATGTCTGTCTGTCTTTCTCTCTCTTTCCTCCCCTCTCCCCTTAAAATCTTTGAACATATCCTCAGTGGAGTATTAAAAAACAATGCATAACTAAAATTAAGCAAGAGGAGTCAAGGTATTTTGGAAGAAGTCTTTTTAAAAATATATTGAAGAATTAAATTTTAGTAAATAATAGGCACAAGTTTTTCAAAAAATAAGAATTTTTCAGATTATAAAACTTAAATGGGCAGAGGAGAAGCCCATTATAAATAGTTTATACGTAATTTATTATTTATTTTGTAAGAAAATAAGATAATTAAATAAATATATGTGAATTTACATGTGTTTCTATATTGTCTAGACAATTTATATATTTTCTTTCTTTTATTGCTTTTCTCTTTTTAAAAGATTTTACTTATTTATTTTTAGAGACAGGAAGGGAAGGAGAAAGAAAGGGAGAGAAACCTCAATGTGTGGTTGCCTCTTGGGTACCCCATACTGGGGACCTGGTCTGCAACCCAGACATGTTCTCTGACTGGGAATTGAACCAGAGACCCTTTGGTTTGAAGGCCAGTGCTCAATCCACTGAGCCACACCAGCCAGTATCAATATATATATTTTCATATACAGAAATATATTTAGATAAGCTGAAAAGTTTGGGGTGGAACTTATAGTTTGTATAAAAACATACAAGTTTTTATTATTAATCATTGTGATTATGAATCAATTATCTCTATATATGTATATGTATAATATTATTTAGAAATAAAGTTCATTTACTGAGTGACTTTAATGCCAGACACTATACTCAGAGTTTATTACCATTTTGATCCTTATGATGATCAATTCTCAATGAAGAGGTATTTCATCCACATTTCACAGATTAATAAATTAAACTAATTTATTTTTTATTTATTTTAAATTTTGTATTTTTATTTTAGATATTTTACTGCTTATGCTATTATAGTTGCCCCAATTTTTCCCCTTTGCCTTCTTCACTCACCCCAGCCCCCACTGCCAGACCAATCCACACACTGCTGTCCATGTCCATGGGTCATTCATATTTGTTCTTTGGCTACTCCCTTCACTTTCTTACAACCAGTCCCCACCTCCACCCTCCCTTCTTACAGGTATTGGTCTGTTTCCTGTTTCTATGCTCTGGTTCTTTTTTGCTCATTAGTTTATTTTGTTCATTAGGTTCCACTTATAAGTGAGATATATGGTATTGTCTTTCATTGTCTGATTTCACTCCTCCTTCCTTCCTGCCTTCCTTCTTTCCTTCCTTCCATTCATCCATCAGTCTATAATCAATTTATGGGAATGTGTACATATATACATGCACACTTAGACATATATAGAGTTTATATATCATTTATGTATGTAAATATATATGAAATTTATAAGTAGAAAAACTAGATTAGAATGCTCTAATCGAGACTACATAGGTGTTGATTATGTGTGTGAATGTGAATAGTAGGTGTGAGGAGAAGCCACTGAACACAGGATATATTTTAGAGGTAGAGCCAAGAACACTTCTGAGGGATTAAATGAGGTAATTGTTTCTATCTGTCATTTATCTATCATCTATCTATTCATCTATCACCTCTTTTATACTTTAAGTTTATCAAAGATAAGAATAAAGATAATAGCCACCTTGGGAGCAGTTTATACAAAATTTTTACATCTATCTGGAAACATATAATCAAAACTGCATGTTTTCAAACACTTCCCCAAGAGATAAATTATAATGTAATTAAGTATAATACTTTGCAGCTTGCATGACTTCCAAATTTTTAGCAAACAAAATTTTACAAGGAATTTGTATTTAAAGGTTATCAGAACTGAGTATAGCATGATTGAAAATTATCAACTGGTCGTAAATGAAGCCAGTGACATTTTAAGTAATGAAGTTTATCTATCCTTGATGGTAACATATGGGATAAAAATAGGCTAAAATGACCTACACTTAATTTTTAAAGTTTTAGAACCTGGATTAACCTCATTGACCTATGGAATTTGGGAAATTGTTTAAAATATGCTGAGATCAATAGATATACTTTGTCCAGAAAGTATGTAGCCAAGTACTATGAAAAGTAGACATTTATTAAACAAGATACAAGACACAAGAAACATTTTTCTTCTTTCTTTTTAAAGTATATTTTATTGATTATGCTATTAGAGTTTTCCCAATTTTTCCTGCTTTATCCCCTCTCTACCCTGCACATTCTGACCCTCCAGCATTCCCCCTCCTTAGTTCATGTCCATGGGTTGCACATATAAGGGTCTTTTTTTTTAGTTCTCTGTTCCCTATACCATTTTTATCTCTCCCCATCTATTTTATGCCTACCAATTATGGTTCCCTGTACCTTTCCCTCTTATTCTTCCCTTCCCCCTCCCCACTGAAATCCCTCCATGTGATGTCCGTTTATCTGATTCAGTTTCTGTTCTAGTTGTTTGCTTACTTTTTGTTTTCATTGTTTTTCTTTTCTTGTAGGTTCATTTGTTGATAGTTGTGAGTTTGTTGTCATTTTACTGTTCATAGTTTTGATCTTCTTTTTCTTAGATAAGTCCCTTTAACATTTCATATAATAAGGGCTTGGTGATGATGAACTCTTTTAACTTGACCTTATCTGGGAAGCACTTTATCTGCCCTTCCATTCTAAATGATAGATTTGCTGGATAGAGTAATCTTGGATATAGGTCCTTGCCTTTCATGACTTCAAATACTTCTTTCCAACCCCTTCTTGCCTTCAGGGTTTCTTTTGAGAAATCAGCTGACAGTCTAATGGGCACTCTTTTGTAGGTAAGAGGTACTCTCTCCTTATCTCTTGCTGCTTTGGGGATTCTCTCTTTATCTTTAACCTTGGGTAACTTAATGATGATGTGTCTTGGTGTGATCTCTTTGGATCCAAGTTCTTTGGGACGCTCTGGACTTCCTGGACTTCCTGGAAGTCTATTTCCTTTGCCAGATTGGGGATGTTTTCATTCATTATTTGTTCAAATAAGTTTTCAATTTCTTGCTGTTGTTCTTCTCCTTCTGGCACCCCATAATTCGGATATTGTAACATTTGAGGTTGTCCCAGAGGTTTGTAAGACTCTACACTTTTTTGAATTCTTTTTTCTTCATTCTGTTCTGGTTGGATGTTTAGTTCTTCCTTTTGTTCGAAATCATTGCTTTGAGACCTGGTTTTCTTCCTGTCACTGTTGGTTCCCTGAATATTTTGCTTTATTTCATTTTGGGTATCTTTCATTTGTTTTTTTCATCTTTCAACCAACCTCAATCATATCTGTGAGCATTTTGATTACCAGGGATTTAAATCCTCCATCAGATAGGTTGGCTATGTCCTCATTGTTTAGTTCTCTTTGTGAGGTTTTGTTCTGTTCTTTCATTTGGGCCATATTTCTTTGTCTTGGAACAGCTGATTAAGTTGTTCAGGGGCAGGGCCTTCAATATTCACATAGACAGGGCAGCCCTCTTTGCTGTGTTGCAGCACTGCCTGTGGGGCAGGGGCCAGAAAGGGAACCATGGAGCTCGCCTGCTTGTCTGTAGCTCACTTTCCAATGGATGCTCCTGTGAGACTAGGAGTTTCTCCCACCATGACAACCACAATAGTCCACTGTCAACTGAGTCTCAGTTTCCCCTTAAGTCAGCCCCGCCTGCACATTGACATGGTTTTTCTTAGCCAGCCTGCACAGTCTGTGGCCTTACTGGTCTGGTTGTTCTGGTTGACTTTTTCTTTAACTCCTTGGTTGTAGGAGTTCCATGCAATTTCATTTTCTGGTGCTTCTGGTTGTTTATTGATTTTAGTTTGGTTGCTACCCTCCTTTTGGTTGTACGAGGAAGTGAAAAGTTTCTACCTATGCCTCTATCTTGGCCAGAACTCCCCAATACTGTTTATTTTTTTCAAAGAACTTGCTTTTGGTTTCACTGATCTTTTGTATTTTTTTAAGTCTATTTTTTTCTGTTCTGATCTTTATTTTCTTCCTTCTACTCACTTCAGGCTTTGTTTGTTTTTCTTGTTCTCATTTCTTTAGGTATAAGCTTAGATTGTTTATTTAAGATTTATCTTATTTCTTTTGGAAGACTTGTAATGCTATGAATTTCCCTCTTAGAACTGCTTTTGCTGTGTCTTATAGATTTTGAGGAGTTTCCATTTTTATTTGTCTCAAGGTATCTTTTGATTTTTTTTTTCTTGATGTCATTAACTCATTCATTGTTTAGTAACATGTTATTTAGCTTCCATGAATTTGTTTATTTTTCAGGGTTTTCTTTTTTATCATTGAGATGATGCTTGATATGATTTTAGTCTTGTGAAATGTATTGATACTTGATTTGTGGCCTAACATATGGTTTATACTAGAAAATGTTTCTTACATACTTAAAAAAAAGTATATTCTGCTGCTATGGAGTAAAAAGCTCTGAAAATATCAATTAGATCTATCTAGTCTAGTGTCTCATTTAAGGTCACATTTTCTTTAATTTTTCTGTCTGGAAGTTGTATCCATGGATGTAAATTGGGTGTTAAAATCCCCTGCTATGTTTGTGTTATAGTTTATTTATTTTTTTATGTCTATCAATATTTGCTTTTTATATTTAGGGGCTTCTATGTTGAGTACATAAATTTTTATTTTGGTATTTTAAAGATTTTATTTATTTTTTACAGAGAAAAGAAGGGAGGGAGAAAGAGAGGAAGAGAAACATCAGTGTCTGAGAGAAATATCGATTGGTTGTCTCTTGCAGGAGTCTTGCCTTGCAAACCTGGCCTGCAACCCAGGCATGTGTCCTGACTGGGAATTGAACCAGCAACCTTTTGATTCACAGGCTGGTGCTCAGTCCACTGAGCCACACCAGCCAGGGTGGGTGGGTAAATCTTTAAAAAGGTTTTCTCCTCCTTTTGAATTGATATCCTTGTCATTATGTAATGTTCTTCCTTATCTTTCATTATAGTCTTTGTTTCAAAGTCTTTTTTGTCTGATATAAGTATTGCTACCCCAGATTTTTTTTTGGTTACCATTTTCATGAAATATATTTTTCATTCTTTTATCTTCAGTCTGTGTTTGTCATTTGCTCTGAGGTAGACCTGACAAATCACTGTACTAAGTTAGTATAAAAAATATACTAACTGGTAAATAATTTTACATGTCATTCACAAATATTATGATTATAAATAAATTAAGTCCAGATATTTAAGGATATATTTTTTAAAGTAAGAAATAAAAAAAAACAAGCTCACATAAGAGCCATATCTCCAGTTATCATTGTATGTCTCAAAGTCCAGAGTTTCTTATCTTCAGGAACATAAGACAATGAATTTGTTATTCTCTGGAAGCAAACATTGTTTGATAAGTACTCATATTAATTGATTCCACAAATTAACACTAGTCCAGAGATTTTGATTGTGAATGATGCTAATCAATTTATTTGATAACAAGCTTTTAGCAGTTTATAAATTAAAAATACCCATATTTTGGGGAGGTGGATTAATTAACAGATTTATCCTAGATGTGAGAAAGCACTTTTAATTTCCTCTTGACCCTCTTTCTCTCTCCACAGGGCCTCCTTCAGAGCTTCTTCAGAAAGAAAAAATTAAAATGCCATCAACAGATTAAAGCAGTATTTACACAGAGGAATTTATTGTCAGAGTCTGCACATTATGTGGAGCCATTTTAAGACTGCTCTCATGGGGAAATCTTCCAGATAGCCAGGCTGTGCTTCAAACAAACACATGTGGGTAAAAATTGCCTCCCGTGCAGGTCAGAAGGCTGACATCCTGATTGCTGACTGCATTATCTGTTAGAGAACCAAAGAGGCTGTAACAAATATGCTGATTCTGATTAATTTGTTCTTGTGGTTACACCCCTTTGTCTTCATAGAGAGCAGACCTAGAACAACATTTTTATTAAATTGTTTGGCCACTTGTTTTCAGGAGGAATGAGACTTCAGAGAGCAGTAATAATGAATCTGTGTCTTTTGTTCATTTATCTCCACCACAGAGCTGTTTTTGCCTTATTCTTATGTTATTTAAGTCAGCAGAGCTTAAGTATTGCTGATTTGTTGACTGCAAATTACATTTAGAATTTACAACTTGTCAAAATATATTTATAATTTTATATGCAATATAGTGAATGTATATTCACTTTCATCACACATATTAAATTTTTATATACTATTAGATGGACAATTCTAATTGTCCATTGGGACCCTTGAACCAAACATTAAGAACTCTTGCCATAGACTTATCCCTGAAATCTGAAACATAAATAAAAGAGCAGCACCATGAGAAAAACTAAGAAATCTAAATGTATTTGCCTTTTTTAGACTTTTCACAGAGTACAGGCAAAATTATAAGATGATCTGAAGATTCTTATACCCTGCTGTACACATGTTTTCTTTCAGTTATTTAGCAACAGCTTGTTTATTCATGATCATGGGGCGTCTGCATTAATGCAGGCCTACTATGTAGTGTTAGTTCTAATCTGTCTATAGTTCCCTAAATTCTCCTTAGCTGCATGTGTACAATTAGTGTAAATGTCTTCCCACCTCCATTATGCAATTCTGCCTAATTTACCTGGAAACTTGCATAAAATTATAAGGAAAAACAGTTGAATTATTTAAATAGTACATTGAATAATTAGTCACAACATACAGTTATACAATGGTTTATAAAATTATAAGGGCATTATATAATGATGAAAATAAGGTAAAAATTTAACTGTGGGGAGGGTTATGAGTGCTTAAAATTCCTTTATTCCTATAGTGGGTCCTCTGAAACAAATATTTGCCTATATCTTTAAAAACTCTCTCTTTAAGGTGCTATAAGATGCTGCAGCTGTCTGTCTCTCTCAGTCAGGAAGCTTATCCCCACATCTGTGCTGTCATTAGGATAATTACTAAATATACCATAACAAACCCTCAGCTAGAACTAAGGTTATTTGAAAATAATGGCATGCCTAATAACATGTAGGACATAAAGAAAATTATCTAGAAAATGTACATTTAGAAAAGTGAGAATGGTCATTAGCTTCATTCTCCTCCCCAGTTCTGTCTCTGTTTTGAGTAGGGATGGGTTATAACCATCCTGCCCTCCTCTTCAGCAGAATTTAAGAGTATTGCATACGTTGTTTCCATATTTACAATCTATTGTGTAGTACATAACATTGAATACAGAGTTTAAACATATTTTTGAGAGGAAACGATAAGTCTAATGTTCAATTTAGGCAGTTTGATTTTTATGCACAATTTCAGGAATTAAAGTATTACCTGAACAGACCTAGAACTCCAGATGGGCCAGTGTATATCTTCTGCAGAATTAGGTCACTGATGTGTGAGGTAAACCCAGTATATACCAGTCTACCGCACAGTGGCCTGAAGAGTTGCAGAATAAATGCGCACTACTTCTGGAAAGCTACAGCTCAATCACTGCAACATATTTTTAACTTTATTAAAATTAATAATGACTAAAGACTAGAAATGAAGATATTAGTTATAAGCATAATACTCATATTTGAACCTGAGAATGGCATTAATAATATAAAAGCAATATTTTTATTTGCTCCCATTTGTACCTATAGGTTTTTCAGCAAGTAATGATAACCTTGGATCTAATTATACATTAAAAACCATATGGTTTCTTCTATAAATACACATAAACATCAAGTGTATGAATTACAACACAACCAATTTTAATTTAAATATTTGTTATTCTTTACTTATTTTCTTCTTATAATTTATAGATTGACATATACATGTTTTACGTTTCTATTCTACATATGTATATTTATATAAATATATTTAAATTATAGCCCGTCTGAAAATACCCAGCCATTTTTAATATAGTGAAAACTGTTTGTGCAACATCAGTGTAACCTGGCAGCCAAGGAGAGTGGACTGGAATGAGCATGTGTGAACAATGATGACTTCACTGTACTAGTCAGTGGGGGCGGTAGGTGCCGCTGAGTGAACATTGTGTACTGTGTGGCCTTCACATTCAAAATGCCTGAGCCAGTAGAGCAATGAATCTGCATCAAATTTTGCATTCATCTTGAACATTCCTCTGTGGAAACTATTGGCATGATTCAGAAAGCCACAGTTACGGACAACTGTTCATTGGCAACTTCTTCACAACAATGCACCTGCTCATTCATCACATCTCCTACAGAGATTTTTGGTGAAACATCAAATCACCCAAGTGACTCAACCCTTCTACAGCTCATATTTGGCATGCTGCTATTTCTGGTTTTCCCAAAACAAAAACTCACCTTTGAAAAGGAAGTGAATTCAGACCATTGATGAGATTCAGGAAAATATGATGAGACAGCTGATGGCGATTGAGAGGACCATGTCAGGTCCCAAGGTGCCTACTTAGAAGGGGACTGAGGTGCCATTGTCCTGTATAAAATGTTTCCTGTGAGTTCTTGCCAAGATGGGGGCATAGATAGAAACCCTTCTCTTCCTCGCACAACCAAAAGGAGGATAACAACCAATCTAAAATCAATAAACAAATAGAAGTGCCAGAAAAATCAAAGTGCAGGAAACTCTGACAACCAAGAAATTAAAGGAAAAGTCAACCAGAACAACTCGGCGGGTAAGAACCCGTGGCGCAGGCAGGGCTGGCTGAAAAAAACTGCAGTGAGGCAGCAGACCTTGTGGGCTGGCAGGCTGAGAGAAACCTCAGAACGCACTGTGTACTACAGTGGTTGCTGCAGTGGGAGAAACTCCCAGTCTCACATGAGAGTTCCTTGGAAAGGGGGCTAGAGAACAGGAGGGGGGCTGTATTGTTCCCTCTCTGGCCCCTCCCCATAGGCAGCACCACAGCACAGTAAGGACGGTTGCTCTGCCCTGGTGAATATGTAAGGTTCCACACCCTTATAGCTTATCAGATGCACCAAGACAAAGAAATATGGCCCAAATGAAAGAACAGAGCTAAACTTCAGAAAGTGCTGGGATTATACCCTAAGAGCCCTGAAACACCAATCCAAAAGAACCTATGCACCGCAATGCTCATAGCACATTTTACAATAGCCAAGTGCTGGAAGCAACCCAAGTGTCCATCAGTAAATGAATGGATCAAAAATCTATGGTACCTTTACACAATGGAATTCTGTGCAGCACAGGGAAAGAAGGAGCTCCTACCCTTTGAGACAGCGTGGACAGAGCTGGAAAGCATTATGCTAAGTGAAATAAGCTAGGCAGTGAGGGACAAATACCACATGATCTCACCTTTAGCTGGAACATAATCAACAAAAGAAAAATGCAAACAAAATATAACCAGAGATATTGAAATTAAGAACAATCTAATAGCCAGCGGGGAGGTGGGTGGAGACAGAGGGGAGAAGGGTTTTCAGGAACTACTATAAAGGACACATGGACAAAACCAAGAAGTAGGGCGGAAGCAAGGGAGGGAAGTGGGTTTGGCTGGGATGCAGGGGAGTAGTGGGGAGAAAATACAGACAACTGTAATTGAACAATAATAATAAAAAAAGAACCTCCAGAAAGGGAACTAAGTAATGAGGAGAGAGCCAACCTATCTGATGGAGAATTTAAAGCCCTGGTAATCAAAATGCTCATAGAACTGATTGAGCTTGGTTGGAAAATGAAAAAAACAAATGAAAGATACCCAAAATGAAATAAAGCAAAATATTCAGCAAGCTAACAGTGACAGGAAGGAAACCAGAAGTCAAAGAAACAATTTGTAACAAAAGGGAAAAATAAACATATAACTGGAACACAAGGAAGAAACAGGAATTCAAAAAAAAAGAAGAGAGACTTATGAACCTCTATGACAACTTGAAATGTTCCAATATCTGAATTATAGGGGTACAAGAAGTAGAAAAACAACAGCGAGAAATTGAAAACTTATTTGAACAAATAATGAAGGAAAATTTCCCCAGTATGGCAAAGGAAATAGATTTCCAGGAAGTCCAGGAAGTCCAGAGCGTCCCAAAGAACTTGGATCCAAAGAGATCACACCAAGACACATCATCATTAAGTTACCCAAGGTTAAAGATAAAGAGAGAATCCCCAAAGCAGCAAGAGATAAGGAGAGAGTACCTCTTACCTACAAAAGAGTGCCCATTAGACTGTCAGCTGATTTCTCAAAAGAAACCCTGAAGGCAAGAAGGGGTTGGAAAGAAGTATTTGAAGTCATGAAAGGCAAGGACCTATATCCAAGATTACTCTATCCAGCAAATCTATCATTTAGAATGGAAGGGCAGATAAAGTGCTTCCCAGATAAGGTCAAGTTAAAAGAGTTCATCATCACCAAGCCCTTATTATATGAAATGTTAAAGGGACTTATCTAAGAAAAAGAAGATCAAAACTATGAACAGTAAAATGACAACAAACTCACAACTATCAACAAATGAACCTACAAGAAAAGAAAAACAATGAAAACAAAAAGTAAGCAAACAACTAGAACAGAAACTGAATCAGATAAACGGACATCACATGGAGGGATTTCAGTGGGGAGGGGGAAGGGAAGAATAAGAGGGAAAGGTACAGGGAACCATAATTGGTAGGCATAAAATAGATGGGGAGAGATAAAAATGGTATAGGGAACAGAGAACTAAAAAAAAAGACCCTTATATGTGCAACCCATGGACATGAACTAAGGAGGGGGAATGCTGGAGGGTCAGAATGTGCAGGGTAGAGAGGGGATAAAGCAGGAAAAATTGGGAAAACTCTAATAGCATAATCAATAAAATATACTTTAAAAAGAAAGAAGAAAAATGTTTCTTGTGTCTTGTATCTTGTTTAATAAATGTCTACTTTTCATAGTACTTGGCTACATACTTTCTGGACAAAGTATATCTATTGATCTCAGCATATTTTAAACAATTTCCCAAATTCCATAGGTCAATGAGGTTAATCCAGGTTCTAAAACTTTAAAAATTAAGTGTAGGTCATTTTAGCCTATTTTTATCCCATATGTTACCATCAAGGATAGATAAACTTCATTACTTAAAATGTCACTGGCTTCATTTACGACCAGTTGATAATTTTCAATCATGCTATACTCAGTTCTGATAACCTTTAAATACAAATTCCTTGTAAAATTTTGTTTGCTAAAAATTTGGAAGTCATGCAAGCTGCAAAGTATTATACTTAATTACATTATAATTTATCTCTTGGGGAGGTGTTTGAAAACATGCAGTTTTGATTATATGTTTCCAGATAGATGTAAAAATTTTGTATAAACTGCTCCCAAGGTGGCTATTATCTTTATTCTTATCTTTGATAAACTTAAAGTATAAAAGAGGTGATAGATGAATAGATAGATGATAGATAAATGACAGATAGAAACAATTACCTCATTTAATCCCTCAGAAGTGTTCTTGGCTCTACCTCTAAAATATATCCTGTGTTCAGTGGCTTCTCCTCACACCTACTATTCACATTCACACACATAATCAACACCTATGTAGTCTCGATTAGAGCATTCTAATCTAGTTTTTCTACTTATAAATTTCATATATATTTACATACATAAATGATATATAAACTCTATATATGTCTAAGTGTGCATGTATATATGTACACATTCCCATAAATTGATTATAGACTGATGGATGAATGGAAGGAAGGAAAGAAGGAAGGCAGGAAGGAAGGAGGAGTGAAATCAGACAATGAAAGACAATACCATATATCTCACTTATAAGTGGAACCTAATGAACAAAATAAACTAATGAGCAAAAAAGAACCAGAGCATAGAAACAGGAAACAGACCAATACCTGTAAGAAGGGAGGGTGGAGGTGGGGACTGGTTGTAAGAAAGTGAAGGGAGTAGCCAAAGAACAAATATGAATGACCCATGGACATGGACAGCAGTGTGTGGATTGGTCTGGCAGTGGGGGCTGGGGTGAGTGAAGAAGGCAAAGGGGAAAAATTGGGGCAACTATAATAGCATAAGCAGTAAAATATCTAAAATAAAAATACAAAATTTAAAATAAATAAAAAATAAAATTAGTTTAATTTATTAATCTGTGAAATGTGGATGAAATACCTCTTCATTGAGAATTGATCATCATAAGGATCAAAATGGTAATAAACTCTGAGTATAGTGTCTGGCATTAAAGTCACTCAGTAAATGAACTTTATTTCTAAATAATATTATACATATACATATATAGAGATAATTGATTCATAATCACAATGATTAATAATAAAAACTTGTATGTTTTTATACAAACTATAAGTTCCACCCCAAACTTTTCAGCTTATCTAAATATATTTCTGTATATGAAAATATATATATTGATACTGGCTGGTGTGGCTCAGTGGATTGAGCACTGGCCTTCAAACCAAAGGGTCTCTGGTTCAATTCCCAGTCAGAGAACATGTCTGGGTTGCAGACCAGGTCCCCAGTATGGGGTACCCAAGAGGCAACCACACATTGAGGTTTCTCTCCCTTTCTTTCTCCTTCCCTTCCTGTCTCTAAAAATAAATAAGTAAAATCTTTTAAAAAGAGAAAAGCAATAAAAGAAAGAAAATATATAAATTGTCTAGACAATATAGAAACACATGTAAATTCACATATATTTATTTAATTATCTTATTTTCTTACAAAATAAATAATAAATTACGTATAAACTATTTATAATGGGCTTCTCCTCTGCCCATTTAAGTTTTATAATCTGAAAAATTCTTATTTTTTGAAAAACTTGTGCCTATTATTTACTAAAATTTAATTCTTCAATATATTTTTAAAAAGACTTCTTCCAAAATACCTTGACTCCTCTTGCTTAATTTTAGTTATGCATTGTTTTTTAATACTCCACTGAGGATATGTTCAAAGATTTTAAGGGGAGAGGGGAGGAAAGAGAGAGAAAGACAGACAGACATTGACCAATTGTGCCGCAGCTGTGGATGGAACCTGCAGCCTAAGTGTGTGCCCTGGCAGGGGATCAACCCTGCAGCCCTGCAGTCTCCTGGTGTACTGGGTTACCCTCCAACCAACTGAGATGCTTGGCCAGGGCAGCATTAGTGATGTATCTTAACATAGTTTATCAAATAAGATGACTAGTTATGGGTCTTCAGAATTTTAAATATTTACTCATACCCTTCCTTTGCTGCCTAAATGATTTTGGACAGGTTATTTATTTACCTTTAATTAAAATAGCTCCTTTTCTGTCAAATGGTGGAATGGGATAAGAGAGCTGGAAGTTCTTCCAATTCTAGAATTAAGTAATTCTGTTCCCTTCTGCTCACTTATGACCAGGTCATTCTCGTTTTTGATCAATTTTTAAAAATCTTTCTGACTACATGTCTAACTTTTAATTCATTTAATTTGGTCTTTGTGGATTTGCTCCGGTTTCTCTGCATCATTTTGCCTACTGAGGCATTTGAGGTTGGCTGCAGAATTCTCTATACACTTGCAGATTTCTAGGAGAGTGAACTTTGAAATGAAGTCGGAGGTAATGCAAAATAGATATTCTGATGGAAATTGTCATGACCAACTTGCTATTAATGCTTTCTTGTTAGTTAAATTATGACTTAATTTAGTGTTTTCTCCTCTTTAAAACTTTTACTAATATTTAGAATTTAGGGTGTTTGAAACCTAAATAAAAATAACATCTTCTGATTATGTTTATGTATCTAATACAAATTTCACTTCCTCTCAAGATACTTATTTTTTAAATTCATCATATTTAGTAAAATTTTTGCCAAAATTTGCTTATAATATAAAGAAATTTGCTTTTTTATTATTTTTATTATCTGTAGTCTAATTATGATTTTAATTCATGGAAAATGGAACATATTCTGTTTTTTAAATATTAACTCAAAATTAATACATGAAGTTTATTAACCTATTAAGGAAATATACCCAGTTTTTATGTTTTCTTTTTAATAATTAAAATTATTTATGAAAAAATGATTTAAAGAAACTAACTGCTTTAGTTAACAAATACAAAACAGATATAGATATTAATATGAGAATATATTTTAAATGAAGATTAAAGTAGGACCTAAAAGAAAGTGACTCAGGAGGGTGTGTTAAATCTAGCTCACAGTTGGGGGCTGGAGATGTCTACATGTTTTCCAGATCATCTCATCACAGCCCTTTACCGGACTTTGTAGAAAAATATTCTTGCTTGTGTTATGAAGAGATTTTTGCCTTAAGTACACTCTGTCCAAACCTTTTTCAGAAAACCTTGAAGGTAATAACAGTTTGACCAAGACTCTGAAATTCAATATACTGGTTATTTCTAAACTTCTTTCATTCAGGGTTGCCAATAGTAATTGTAATTTTTATAATTCAGTTGTTTACCATTGAATTTCATATTGCATAAGTCCTTGAAAGGTAATATGTTAATTTGATATTATTATTTTTATATGCATGTGTAATTAGCCCAACGGGCAGATGTAGAAAACAAGTTTCTCGTTTATGCCACACAATCCACAATCCGCAGTTAAAATTAAATAATGAGAGTACATTACCTGGAATGGAAGATAAGGAGTCTAACTATATCTTTTCCAACTCAATTTGGGGTCTTTGTAAAGTAAATCTGTTTAAATCAACAAAGCCTTGATAAATGAATGAATCAAGTTGAAAAATTGATAGATATAATTGCAAAGTCATCAGATAAATTTGGAGAATTATAGGATATGGTTTATGTACATAAAGTTTACAAAAGGAAAATGGAAGTCATTAAAATCATGCATCAATTATAATAAATTTGAGATCAATTTGGAAAGAATTAAAAGTACATGGAATTAACAAAAAGATGTTATGTAAAGATTGTGCATACTACTTCTTCACTGTGACTAAACATCAAGATTATTGTCAAAGAGGAAAGCAGAAAAGTCAATCTTTCTGGACTTCATTGAAATTCTGGATTTGATCCCGTACATCATTCTCCTTAGACGTTTTGTTTGGAGCTCACATATAAACCATAAACCACAAAAGGATGAATGATACTCTTCTGAGTTTACTGAAAAATTTTCTTGTCCTGGGTATGGCACTGTACTGTTAGGTAACTAGATAATTAGCTAAAATATATCTCAAATTTAACATAGTAACACTAAACTTCTAATATTCAGCCAATACTCCCCTAACCCTTGCTCCCACCTCCCACCTATGCTGTCACAGTTTTTTTCGCCTCAGTAATGAAAATTCTATACTCCAAATACACAGGCTTAAACCTTGGTGTCATCCTTGTTCTCATGTTTATCACATCCCCAGATCTGATCCTGCAGAAATTCCTCTTGGTTCTGCCATCAAAATAGATCTTGTGTTTAGCTTCTTCTTGTCATGCCTACCATTACTATTCACACATACAGTCAACACCTATTTAGTCTAGATTTTAGTATTCTACTCTAATTAGTCTCTTGACTTAAATCTTGACCTCCTCCCTCTCCAGTGGATATACTTTAAAATTTATTCTAATGTGTATAACAACACTGGATAAGTGGAATTATTAATATTATGCCCAGTTTATCTGTGGTAAACCAAAATACAAAGTGTAAGTAGTTGCTAAGCAGTCAAACCAGATAGTTTACATGCAGAGAAAACACTGTTCTTCATTTCTCTGTGTAATTCTACAAAGAGATAAA
>CM052538.1:107212135-107255966 GCA_028533065.1 Trachops cirrhosus
CATATATGTGGGTCATGCTTTCTTATCCATTCAGCTACTCTATGTCTTTTGATTGGGGCATTTAATCAATTTACATTTAAGGTTATTATTGATAGGTACTTATCATTGCCTTTTTTGTACCTGTGCTCCTCTCTCTCTCTCTCTCTCTCTCTCTCTCTCTCTCTCTCTCTCTCTCTCCTCCTTCCTTTCCTTAAAGCAGTCCCTTTAGCATCTCTTGCAGAGCTGATTTGGTGGAGGTGTATTCTTTTAGACTTCTTTTGTCTGGGAAGCTCCTTATTTGGCCCTCTGTCTTGATTGAGAGCCTTGCTGGATAAAGTGGCCTTGGTCACAGGCCTCTGGTTCTCATTACTTGGAATATTTCTTGCCGTTCTCTTCTGGCTTGGAGCGTTTCCACTGAGAAGTCAGCTGCTAGCCTTATTGGAGCTCCCTTATATGTTACTTCCTGTTTCTCCCTTGCTGAATTTAAGATTCTCTCTTTGTCTGGAAATTTTGCCGTTTTAATTATGGTGTGTCTTGAGGTGGGCCTCTTTGGGTTCCTCTTGATTGAGACTCTGCATTTCCTGGATTTGTGTGACTTTTTCTCTCATCAAATTAGGAATGTTTTCCATCATTACTTTTTCAAATTTCAAATAGGTTTTCTATCCCTTGGTCTTCTTCTTCTCATTTTGGTATCACTATTATATGGATATTAGTACATTTCATATTATCCTGCATTTGTCTCAATCCCTCTTCATTCTTTCTGATTCTCTTTTCCTTTTCTTGCTCTTTCTGGGTGGTTTTTTTTACTTTGTCCTCCAATTCGCTGATCCAATCTTCTGCTTCATTGATCCTGCTTTTGATTCCTTCTACTGTGTTCTTCAGCTCAGAAATTGTATTCTTCATTTCCTCTTGGCCCTTGTAGATAGTTTCTATTTCATTTTTCATGTTGATATAGTTTGTAGTGAGTTTGTTGTAGTTTCCCTGTAGTTTCTGGTAGCTCATTGTGAGCTCATTGAGCTTCCTGATAATTATTTCTTTGAACTCAATATCTGATAGTTGAGTTGCCTCTATTTCATTTAGCATTCCTTCGGAGGCTTCCTCCTTTTCCTTCATTTGGGGATTGTTTCTTTGTCTTCTCATTGTTCACGAGACTGTTCTTGTTAGCCTCTGTTTCTTAAATTGACCTGTTCCAGTTCTGTGGTTTTATGGTGTGAACTTCTGTCATAGAATACCTGCGAGATTCAGTGGTGCTGTCTTTTTCAGGTATCTTGGTGTTCACAGCTTCCCCCTACTCTTTCTTGTGATCAGTTGGAGGGGGAAGGCAAAATGGTTTAAGACAGCAAGAGCGTATTGTATATTTACAGTAGCAGTCAGTAGAGAAGAGATAGGAGATCCTTTGGCTATGTATAGTGTTATGCATGATCTTCCACCCCACTAGCTACTTTTTAGAAAACATGAAAAGAAGATAAGACTCTTGTTGGTGAGGAAAGGATTGTGAGTTGGATCTGGAAAGCAGTGAGGTTGTGGGAGGTCAGATTCTGAGGTAAGGTGAGAGTAAAGGATAGTAAATAAGTGTAGTGTGTGAGAGAATAGAGTTAATCACTACAGTAATAGAGTTCAGGAAACCGTGATGGACTAAGATCTGGGAGGGGTGTTGTGAAGTATTTACAATTGTATGGAATGGCTATTATTTACAGTAATATTAGAGCAACAATCATATGACAGAATCTATGAGATTTAGATAACATGAATAGGGAGTATAGAACCTTGAGTAGGATACTAATGGAACACAAATGAAGGACAGTAAATTAGCAATACACTATGAATGAGGTAACAGGGGAAACCTGTCAGACAATACAATATAACCCACCAAGCAAAGAAGACTATACAGGAAGAAGAGGAATACCAAAATACTATTAAAATAAAAAATGTAAGAATAATGAAAAAATGATAATACAAATATGCAATAACTTGCCAGTTCTAAAAAAAAAGGAAAAAAAAAGCAGAAGATGGAATGAAGAAGAGATAAATTTGGAAAGGAATAAGGAATAACACTAGAAAAAAAGAAAGAGAAGTGTAAGGAATTGAGAGGTATAAAAATAATAAAAATTTAAAAATAAAAATAAAAAGTTTCTTTAAAAAAAAGAAAAGACAAAGTAACAAAAAAACCTTTTGTTGGTTTCCAACTGGCAAAACCATTTTTTCTGTTCTTGTTGGCTTCAGCAGGCTAAGGGGGGATTGGTGTCTCTTTTCTCTGTTCAGCACTCATTTAGCCTCTCAAGTCCTCTCCCCAGGGCTAGCGGTGCGTTCTTCCAGCGCCATTGGGGTGCCTCCTTGCAAGGCCCTGGGTGTGGGATCTGGGTCCTCCTCTGCACGCTCTCCGGAGTTCATGGCCATTGGCTCCCTGGATCCTGCAGAGTTTGGAGTGCGCTCACCTTCCCTGTGTTCACCACTGTGTGTTCTGGAGCGCCCAAGCCTTTTCCGGATTCATGTGTGTGAGCTCAGGGCTCCTGAGGGATGAGCAGTTCCCTGAGTTCACAGCTGTGGGTACTGGGGATCCTGCAGAGCGCCCGCGCCTTTTCCTTGTTTATGGTTGTGCGCTCCGGGTCTTCCACAAAATCACTCTCTCTCAGGGTTGTGGATGCGGGCAGGGCACTTGGCCAGACAACCTTTGTTGCACAGGCTCTGGCACACACTCTTCCCAGAGCTATGCATGGGTGCTCACAGCCCCTGTGTGAGTGCCACTCAATCCTCAGTCCCCTCTCAGTGCCTTCAAACAACCAGGCCTCCCCTGGTGCTCCTCAATCCGTGTTTGACCAGGGCAGGAGCAGTTGACCAGCTCTCTCCCAAGTGCCCTGAGGCAGACCCCTGTCATCTGCCCAATTTTAAACTGGATGGTTTGGTGTTTTCCTATTGAGTTGTATGAGTTCCTTATATTCACTGGATTTTACCCATTAACAGATAAACGGATTGCAAATATTTTCTCCCATTTCTCAGGTTGCCTTTTCATTTTGTTGATTGTTTCTTTCGCTGTGCAGAACTCTTTGTTTGATGTAGTTCCACTTATTAATTTTTGCTTTTGTAGTTTCTGCCTTCAGTAGAAAATTTTAAAAATCTTCTCCAAGGCCAATGTCAAGAAGTTTTTTCTTGCTGTTCCCTTCCAATGGTTTTATAATTTCTGGTTTTAAATTTAAGTTTTTAATCCATTTTAAATTAAATTTTTTGAGTGGTGTAAAAAAGGAGTCTAATTCATATCTTTGAATGGGGGATATCCAATTTTTCCAGCATCATTTATTAAAGTGAATATTTGTAGCCAAGATGGAGGCATATGTAGATACACTTTGCCTCGTTGCACAACCAAAAAGAGGATAACAAACAATTTTACAACAAAAAACAACCAAAACTACCAAAAAATTGAACTTTATGGAAGTCTAACAACCAAGGAGTTAAAGAATAAACATTCATCCAGATTGGTAGGAGGGGTGGAGATAGGCAGCCAGGGCAGAGAGGACTCACAGTAAGGTGGTGGCTGGAGGACCAAGCAGTCCCACATTCATTTATGTATAAACCAGGAGGAACAACTGGAGAGCAAGACAGACCATGCAATCCCAGATTTCAATCCATGCATGCAATCCAGGAATGCAATCCATGGAATGCAATCCATGCATTCAGGCTTTATATGGAAAATAAAGCCTCAAAACCTCTACCTGTAAAAACCTGTGGGGGTTGCTGTGGTGGGAGAAACTTCCAGTTATACACAAGAGTCCTCTGGAGGGGCCCGCAGGACCCTAGAACATATACAAGCCCATCCACCCAAGAATAAGCACGAGAAGGTTAAAATTCACTTGTGAGTAGTGGGAGATGTGACTAAAAACAGGACCAGAGACAAGCAAGTGGCATTGTTTCCTCTCTGACCCCTCCCTTACATACAGTGCCACAAGACAGAGAAATGGGTTGTCCTACCCTGGACATAATACATAAGATCTCACCTTATGTATTTGTCAGGGCACACCAAGACATAACAAGTGGACCAAGACAAAGAAATATGTCCCAAATGAAAGAACAGATCAAAACTCCAGAAAAACAACTAAGCAATGAGGAAATAGCCAGCCAGTCACATTCAGAGTTCAAAACACTGGTAATCAGGATGCTCACAGAAATGGTTCAGTATGGTCACAAAATAGAGTAAGAAGAGAAGGCTCTGCTATGGAAATAAAGAAAAATGTACAAGGCATCAGCAGTGAATGGAAGGAAACTGGGACTCAAATCAATGGTTTGAACCAGAGGAAGAAATAAACATTTGACCAGAACAGAATGAAGAAATAAGAATTCAAAAACATGAGGAGAGGCTTAGGAACCTTCAGGACAACTTTAAACATTCAAAAATCCAAATTGTATGGGTGCCAGAAGGAAAAGAGGAAGAGCAAGACATTGAAAACTTATTTGAAAAAATAATGAAAGAAAACTTTCCCAATCTACTGAAGGAAATACATATAACAAGTCCAGGAAGCTCAGAGAGTCCCAAAGAAGTTGGACCCAAGGAGGAACACAGCATAATTAAATTATCCAAGATTAAAGATAAGTAGAGAATCTTAAAAGCAGCAAGAGGAAAGGAGAGAGTAATATATGGAGGAGTTCCCATAAGACTATCAGCTGATTTCTCAAAAGAAACCTTACAGGCAAGAAGAGGCTGGAGAGAAGTATTCAAAGTCATGAAAAACAAGTACCTACATCTGAGATTATTCTATCTAGCAAAGCTATCATTTAGAATGGAAAGGCAGATAAAGTGCTTCTTCCTAGATAAGGTCAAATTAAAGGATTTCATAATGGCCTTATTATGTGAAATATTAAACAGATTTATCTAAGAAAAAGAAGTTAAAAACCTAACTGTAAAATGACAACAAACTCACAACTATCAACAACTGAATCTAAAAACAAAAACTAAGCAAACAACTGGAACAGGAACAGAATCACAGAAGTGGAGATCAAATGGAGAGTCATCAGCAAGGAGGGGGAGGAGGAATAATGGGGAAAAGGTACAGGGAATAAGCAGCATAATTGGAAGGTACAAAATAGACAGAAGGAGGTTGAGAATAGTATGGGAAATGGAGAAGCCAAATAACTTACATGTATGACCCATGAACATGAACTAAGGGGGATGATGCTGGAGGGAAGGAGGACACAAGGTAGAGGGGAATAAAGTGGGGAATTGGACAACTGTAATAGCATAACCAATAAAATATACTTTAAAAAAGTGAATATCCTTTCTTCATTAAGTACTTTTGGCTCCCTTGTCAAACATTAGTTGACTGTATATGGAGGATTTATTTCTGTGGTCTTTCTTCTGTCCCATTGATCTATCTTTCTTTTTATGCCAACACCATACTGTTTTGATTATTATAGTTTTATAGTATAGTTTAAAAATCAGAATGTGTCATGTGTTCTTTGTTTTTTTCCTCAGATTGCTTTGACTTTTAGGGTCTTTTATGGTTTTACATGAAATTTAGAACTTTCTTCCATTTCTATATGAAATTCCATTAAAATTTTAAAAAGGATTGCATTGAATCTATGCATAGGTTTGGATAATACAGACATCTTAATCATATTAATTCTTCCAATTCGGGAACATGAGATATATTTCTATTTGTTAGTTTCTTCTTAAATTTATTTTATCAAAGTCTTGTAGTTTTCATTGTACAAATCTGTTGCTTTAATTTTTTATTTAATTGATTTAATTTATTACTAAGTATTTTGCTGTTCTTGATGCTATTGTAAATGATAGTTTTATTCAAATATATAGTTTTTAGTGTATAGAAAAACATTTCTTATGTTGCTTTATATCCTGCAATTTTACTGAATTGTTGATTAGCTACAATATTTTCTGAGTCTTTAGGATTTTTTATGTATAAAATCATAACATATGCAAATAATAAAAATTCTACCACTACCTTTCCAGTTTGGATGGCCTCTTTTTATTTTTTATTTTTTTGTCTTTTTTGATCACTCTAGCTGGGACCTTCAGTATTACATTGAGTACAATTTGTGAGAGTAGACACCCTTGTCTGTTTATAATCTTAGAGGAAAAGCTTATAACCTTTCACCATTGAGCATGATGTTAGTTGTAGGTTTGGTATATATGACCTTAATTATGTTGAGGTTCTGTTTCTATATCCAAGTTGTTAAGTGTTTTTAACATGAAGGGATGTTTAGTCTTGTTAAATGTACTTTATGCATCTGTTGAGATTACAATATTTTTATATTCTATTCTATTCATGTATGTATCATATTTGCATGAGTATGTTAAATAATCCTTGTTTTCTAGGGTTAAATCCTATTGATCTGATATATGATCCTTTCAATATATTATTGAATTCAGTTTGCTGATATCTTATTGAGAATATTTTCATCTATACTCATCAAGGATATTGGACTGCAGTTTAATTTTTCTTGTCATATGCTTTACATGGCTTTGATATCAGGGAAATTCTGTCTTTGTAAGCGACATTAGGAGTGTTTCTCATTTTCACATTTTTAAAAGAATTTGTGAAGGATTGGTGCTAATTTTTAAAAAATGTTTGGAAGAATTCATCATTGAAATCAAGTGGTCCTGGGTTTTTCTTTGTTGGGAACTGCTCTTTTGTTTGTGGGGTTTTCACATTTCTAATTAAGTCTCCTTATTCATACTTGATCTGTTCAGATCTTGGTATTTATATGCTTTTAGGAATTTATCCCTTTCTTGTCAGTTATCTAATGTCTTATTGTATATTTATTCATAATAGTCTCTTATGATCCTTTGTGTAACTGTGATATTAATTGTAATATGTCTTTTTTAAATTTCTGATTTTTAATTATTTCCTTTATTCTTAGTTAGTTTGGCTTCAGGTTTGTCAATTTTGCTTATTTCTAAAAGAAACCAGCTCTTAGATTCACTAATTTTTTTCTATTGTTTTTCTGGTCCTTATTTCTTATTTTGTTTTGACCTTTGTTACTTTCATCCTCCTGCTAAATTTGAGCATAGTTTGTTGTTCTGTTTTTAGTTATTTGAGGGGTACAGTTGTTTATTTGAAATTTCTCCTTTTTAATATAAATACTTATTACCATAAACTTCCCTCTTAGTAATACAACTGTACATTCCATAAGTTTTGGTATGCTATATTTCCATTTCTGTTTTTTTATTTTTAAGTATATTTTATTGATTATGCTATTACAGTTGTCCCATTTTTTTCTCCCCTTTATTCCCTTGTGCCCTGCACTCCCCTACCACCAGCATCCCCCCTCCCCTTAGTTCATGTCCATGGGTCATACATATAAGGTCTCTGGCTTCTACATTTCCTGTACTATTCTCAGCTGCCCTCATATTCTACCTACCATTTATGCTTCTTATCCCCTATACCTTTTCTGTCATTCTACCTCCACCCCTCCCCACTGGTAACCCTCCACTTCTATAATGTTGTTCCTATTCTAGTTTGCTTAGTTTGTTTTTGTTTTCATTTTTAGGTTTAGTTGTTGATAGTTGTGAGTTTATTGTCATTTTACTGTTCATATTGATCATCTTATTTTCTTAGATAAGTTCCTTTAACATTTCATATAATAAGGGCTTGGTGATGATGAACCCCTTTAACTTGACCTTATCTAGGAAGAAGCATTTTTTTTAATTTTTTTAAAATGTTAATCATTATTCAAGTACAGTTTCTCTCCTTTACTCCTATTTCAGCCAACCCACCCATCCCTCCCCTCCTCCCTCCTAGGAAGAAGCATTTTATTCGCCCTTCCATTCTAAATGATAGCTTTGCTGGATAGAGTAATCTCGGATATAGGTCCTTGTCTTTCATTACTTTGAATACTTCTTTTCAAACTTTTCTTGCCTGTAAGGTTTCTTTTGAGAAATCAGCTGATAGTCTTATGGGAACCCCTTGGTAGATAACTGTCTCCTTTCCTCTTGTTGCCTTTAGGATTCTAACTTTAACCTTGGCTAATGTAATTATGATGTGCCTTGGTGTGTCCTTCCTTGGGTCCAACTTCTTTGGGACTCTGAGCTTCCTGGACTTCTTAGAAGTCTACTTTCTTTCCCAGATTGGGGAAGTTTTCCCTCATTATTTTCTCAAATAAGTTTTCAATGTCTTGCTCCTCCACTCCTCCTTCTATGATTTGGGTATTGGAATGTTTAAAGTTGTTCTGGAGGTTCCTAAGCCTCTCCTTATTTTTTTGAACTCTTGTTTCTTCATTCTGTTCTGATTGAATATTTATTTTTTCTTTCTGCTCCAAATCATTGATTTGACTCCTGGTTTTCTTCCCTTCATTATTGGTTCCCTGTACAGTTTCCTTTATTTCACATAGCATAGCCTTCACTTTTTCCTTTATTTGGCAACCATGCTCAACCATTTCTGTGAGCATCCTGATTACCACTGTTTTGAACTTTGCATCTCATAGGTTGGCTATCTTTTCATCACTTAGTTGTTTTTCTAGAGCTGTGATCTGTTCTTTCATTTGGGCCATATTTCTTTGTCTCAGTGCACCTATTATTTTGTAAGGGGTGGGAATTTAGGTATTCTCCAGGGTGTGGCAGCACACTTTTCTGCCTTGTGGCACTGTATGTAGGGGAGGGGCCAAAGATACATCTTGTTCCTCTCAGCTGGCTTTCAGTTACATCCCCCGCAAGCAATTGGGCTCTTCTGGTGCTGGCTCTAAGGCGGATGTGCTTGTGTATATTCTAGGACACTGTAGACATCTCCAGTGACTTTGCTGTGAGGCTGAGAGTTTCTCCCACCACTGCAACCAACACAATTTCTATAACCAGATGTTTTGAGGTTACCTCTTGTCATGTTGGAACCTTGGATTTCATGGTCTGTCGCACTCCCCAGTTGCTCCTCCCAGTCTATCTGCATGCAATTGTGGTACTGCCAGACTCCACCTGCTTACCTGGTCCTCTAGCCACTGCCTTCCCATGAATCTGTGACTGCCCCAGCTGCCTGTTTCTGCCCCTCCAACCAATGTAGATGAATGCTTCTTCCTTAATTCCTTGGTTATTGGACTTCCATACTCTGATTTTCTGTCAGTTCTCATCATTTTTTTGTTTTCAAATTTGTTGTCCTTCTTTTGGTTGTACAAGGAAGTAAAGTATATCTACCTATGCCTCCATCTTGGCCAGAAGTTTCCATTTCTGTTTCTGTCAAGAAATGCTTTAATTTTCTTTTTGATTTACTCTTTGGCCCACTAGTTATTCAGGAGTGTATTATTTAATTTCCACGTTTATAATTTTTTTCATTTTTCTCCTGTTATTGATTTTTAGTTTCACACTTTGTGGTTAGAACATATACTTGGTATGATTTCAATATTCTTTTTTAATTGTTGTTCAAGTACAGTTTTCTGCCTTTTCCTGTCACCTTTCCCCACCATCTCAGTCCTCCCTGCCTCCCTCCCCCATTTTCACCAGCCTTGTTACTGTCCATGTGCCCTTTATAATTGTTCTTGTAAACCCTTCACCCTTTTCCCCCATTTTCCCTTTCCCTCTCCCCTCTAATCACTGTCATCCTGTTCCCAATTTCAATGTCTTTGGCTATATTTTGTTTGCTTGTTTGTTTTGTTGATTAGGTTCCTGTTAATGGTGAGATCATATGGTATTTGTCTTTCATTGCCTGGCTTATTTCACTTAGCATAATGCTCTTCCATTCCATCCTGGCCATTATAAACAAAGCAACAAACAAGTGTTGGAGAGGTTGTGGAGAAAAGGGGACCCTAGTGCACTGTTGGTGGGATTGCACACTGGTGCAACCACTATGGAAAACATTATGGAATTTCCTCAGAAAACTAAAAATGGAACTGTCTTTTGACCCAGCAATTCCACTGCTAGGATTATATCCTAAGAACCCTGAAACACCAATCCAAAAGCACCCCAATGTTCATAGCTGCACAATTTACAATAACCAAGTGCTGGAAGCAACCCAAGTGTCCATCAGTAAATGAGTGGATCAGAAAACAATGGTGCATTTACACAATGGAATTCTATGCAGCAGAGAGAAAGAAGGAGCCCCTAACCTTTGCGACAGCATGATTTCAATATTCTTAAATTTTCTAAGACTTTTTTGTGGCCTACTTTATGATCTGTCTTGGAGAAGTTCCATGTGTATTTGAGTAAAATACTTATTCTGCTGCTTTAAGTTGACATATTGTATACACATGTCTGTTAGAATAATTTGATCTAAAATACAGCCCAATATTTCTTCATTGATTTTTCTGCCTGGATAATCTACCCATTATTAAAAGTGAAGAATTAAAGTCCCCTACTATTATTGTATAGTTGACTATTTTTCCCTTCAGATATCTGAGTATTTTAATATATTTGGGTGATAAAATGTGGGTGCATAATGTTTATGCTTATTATGACCTCTTGATTAATTGATCTCTTTATTTAATGGCCTTTTTAATCTCTTGTTACAGCTTTTGAGTTAAAGCCTATTTTTTAAGTAAATATTTATCCCTCTGTTCTCTTAGTTTTCACTTGCATAAATTATTTTTCCATCCCTTCACTTTGAACCTCTATGTGTTTTTAAAGTTGAAGTGAGTCTCATGTCAACGGCATATAAGGTTTTTTTTAATGATTTAGTCATTCTATGTTTTTATTGGGGAATTTATTTACCTTAGAGGTGATTATTGATGGTTAAGGACTTGCTAACGCTATCTTATTAATTGTTTTCTGGCTGTTGTATAAGTCCTTTGTTCTTTTCTTCCTCTTTTGCTGGCTTCCTTTTTGAATTGCTGATTTTCTTTGTTTTTTAAATTAAATAATTTTATTGTATTTTTCCATTACCATTTATGCCTTTATATGTCCCTCCCCCTGCAATTACCACACTGCTGTCCATGTCCATGAGTCCTTTTTCCTTTTCATTAAATCTCTGTACCCCCTAACCTCCCATGTTCATGGATAAGATGAATTAACATCATTAAAATGCCCATGTTACCCAAAGCAATCTATAAATTCCATGCAATTCCTATAAAGATTTCAATTCTGTATGTCACAGAGTAAGAACAAATATTTAAAAATTTTATGTGGAACCACAAAAGGCCACACATAGCAAGTGATCCTGAGAAAGAAGAACAACGTTGGAGGAATCATGAAACCTAATATGAATCTAAAATCTTAAGGCCATAGTAACCAAAGCAGCATGGTACTGACATAAAACATACCTAGATTAATGGAATGGAATAGAGAACACAGAAATAAACCTTCATCTTTCTAGTCACTTAATATTTGACAGAGGAAGCAAGCACAGAAAATGGGTTAAAGATAGTAATATATGATGTTTGTAAAATAGGATACATGTAGAAAAATTAAACTAGATCACTTTATTACACTACACACAGGAAACAATTCCAAATGAATTAAAGACTTAAATATTAGGCTCATAATCATGAAAATCCTGGAAGAAAACATAAGCAGTAAAATCTTGGACATTACTTACTCGTAGCAATATTTTATCTGGTATATATCTCCCCAGGCAAGGGAAATGAAAAAATAGGCAAATGGGACTACATCAAACTAAAAACTTTTTGTACAGCAAAGGAGACCATTGACAACATAAATTGATGATTTTCTGTTATTGTTGTTTTTGATTCCTTTATCTTTATCTTCTGTGCATCTACTATATGTTTTTGCTTTGTGGTTATTGTGAAGTATGAGAAGTGTTTTTAAGTGATTAATAAAATAACAAATATAAATTGAGCAATGAAAGGGTGGATTGTCTAAAAATTATAAAAAAACAGACTGAAACACATTTTGAGATATAGAAAAGCAACTAAACCATTTGGGTTTATTATAGTTTTAAGTCTGCAGTATCCGTACTTTTGGTGTTTTGTTTAAAAATTCACAGAAAGCAATGTAAAATGCTCAATTTTGGATATTAAATAGATTGTACATGCGCACAATTTTTAACTGTTTTCCACATACATTTTTCTCTGGGAAAGCTTGTCTAATAATATTCTTTTTGTCTGGAATACTTAGGAAATACTAAAGTGCTCACTGATATAACAAATAAGTCACTCACTACTCTTCCCAGTGTATTGTTTGGACAGTTGGAATATCAGATAGTATCAAATTGTTTTATTAGGGATTTATCTTACTAAAGGTAAAATTGTATGCAGTATTACTAAAAATATCTATGAGAAATGAATTTACATGTCACTTTGTGTGTGCTAACATTTCTTCCAGCTATTACAACCAAAGTGCATTTAAAGGGACCCAGAAATACCCAGAAAATAGTCATTAAAATTTGTTTTTTGTCTTGTCTCATTGCTAGTGAAAATGTGTGAAATACATTTATTTTATAAAGGGCTAGCATTCTTCTCTCTTAATGGAATGTCCTTAATAGTACTTTTTAATAGGACAATGTCTCTATAATGGGACGAGGCACAGGAGCTCTGATTTTTCATTGAAGTCAGGCGAGAACCTTTTGCACAGATGAAGAGAAATGTTTGGAGTTTCTGATTGCGAGCTCTAATCTTTCAAGAGATGTGGAACATATTCCTATACCCAGCAACTGGCTTATTTTTCTTGATTTTAAAGATAGTCAAAATAAAGCTAGACATTAACTAAAAGCTTTCTCTTTTATTTGGTAGTAAAAAAGGGATACTAAGTGACACTGCACTTGTCATCCCATGGGTGCTTAAATATCACAGTGACAGAAGGAGAAGAGGCAAATTGAGAGTGGAAATTAATTGTTGACCCATGTAAATTAAGAGTAATAATAATTTTATATTTTAAAAATTATTTGTATTCATAAAAAGGTTAGTTGCAATTCTCATTTTATTTGTGAAGCCATCAATTAGAAAGATAGGAATATCATAAAATCACTAAACACAAACTCAACCTAGCAATTTATTTATATATAATGTGTAAATTCTTAGAAGTTATCCTAATTGGAGAGATTTAGCTTCCTTCTGATTTTCACTGCTATTTACCTATCTCAAACCAAATGCAAACATGACATAGTAACTGTGATGTATAGTGTGTTGCTACTTTTTAAGAAATATATGTATAATTAGTCCTATTAGTGAAAGGAACTATTTCTATATTTTATATAAATTGGTTTTCTTTAGACCTGCAGGAGCTGCTTGACCAAAATGGATTGTAGGTTAAGCTGAGAGAGCATGTAAAATAGGAAGTGTTCATTTTAAGAAAATTTGACTTATAGTAGTTTTCAGGGAAACAAACTGCTTAAAGCACCTATCCTATCATCAGTATATGAAAGAGTAACTTCCAACTGGTCTATTATGAGATTCAGTTATAGAAGAAAACAACATAATGACAGAATCTTTGTTATTTTATTTTTTTATTTTTTACTTAGAAACACAATGCTATTCTTCTATTGTATTTACCCAGGAGAGCCTGTTGCAAAACTGAAAATAGTGAGGCGATATTACAGTTGACTAGCATCTCATCTTCATTCCACAGGCTGCTTGTTTAGAGTTGTCCCCCGGCAGTTGGCTTTGGCAAAATGCTCTCAAGATTGTGTGTCAGCCACAGAGCACAATAGGAAAAGCCAACATGGTGGTTTACAGAATTAACAAGAGCACTATCTTCCTTGACAGATTGCTCTGTTTAATTACAGCTGCTGGGGACTGAGTCAGCTGCTTGAACAACAGGAAAATCAGAGGGTCATTATGATGGTCTATTAATTTTCTGTCATGAGTAGCTGCATATCCATGATCCACACATGCAGTATGGAAGAACCCTTTCCAAATTACTGCCCTTTAAACTCCCATGGTAATTTTTAAAAATCCCTGTGGCAATTTAAGAGATAAAAATGTGATGCTTTTGTATGCAAATTTACAGTAGCTAAAATTCATGAGGCAGAAAATTTTCTCTTCCAAATCTGATCTGAAAATATTTTTGAAAGAAAAAAGAAAATCAACCCAATATATCACCTTTCTCTTCTAAAACTATTACTTGTTTCCAATGTAACAAATAAAGGGCACATTATATTCATTAGCTGGCCCATGTTTTTTTCTTGGAAGAGCAGATATACGAAAATAAAATAAATGCTGTATTTTCTGCAAAATAAATCTCTCTTGCCTTTCAGGTGGAATAAAAAATAAACACCAAAAACATCCCTTGCATTTTGGAAAAATTACTGGAGCGGGAGCTGAAATTATATTTACTTATAAATGTTCTAAAACAACAACCAATATATGCAATCTTAAAACCATTCTCCGGGACACCCTCAAGTACTTTAGCATTCTATAAGAACATCCTCCTGTACCATATCAGTAACCTCAAATACTGTGAATATTTTCAAGTCCTACACACCAATGTTGGAAAGGTACCACAACTGGGTTAAAACAAACAAGCAAGTAAAATATAACCAGAGACACTGAAATTACTAACAATCTGACAGTAATAAGAGGAGAGGTTGGAGGGGATAATGGGGGGAAGGGTTTTCAGGAACAACTATAAAGGACACATGGACAAAACCAAGGGGATCTGGAAACAAGGGAGGGAGGTAGGGGTGGCTGGGGTGGAGAGTGGTGGGGTAAATGTAGACAACTGTAATTGAACAACAATAAAATAATTTTAAAAAATTTATGACTAACACACAGTGTCCTGAAAATTCTCACAGCTTGAAACTTCTGTAATACACAATTCTTAGTATCTTAGTAGTAGCAAAGGGCACTTTTATGCAAATTGTTTTCTGATCCTAGATTTCTCTTCACAGATGCCAAGATTGGATAATTAACTTTACAACAATTGAGAATTGAGAAGAGAGGTAAATATCAGTTTAAGGGTTTTTCTAATGTATGTGTCAGCCTGTAGAAAAGAAAATGCAGTCCCTATAATTCAGACCTGTGTCTGTCAGGAAGAGTAAAGAGCATTTAAAAAAAACATGGTAGAAGAAAAACAGGAAATCAGGAACAATGGAACCTGTGTGATTGTCTCATATATCTAGTGTGTGAAAGAAAAGGCAGAGCTGAAAAATCATGTTCTTAGAATTTAATCTGTGATTAAGCAACACAACATCCTCTAATAAATAAAACCATACCAATATAGTAAAGGCTTCTAAAGTATAATATATATTTCATTAAATCTAATCTGACCATGCATTAAACAATCTCAAGAAAATTTTCTACACCTCCCTAAAATGTGTTGGTTATTTATGCCTTAAATTTATATGATGAATTCATTCTTATTGAAAATACCTCCAAGGTAAATTTTAATTATATTGCTTCCTTTTTTCGGTATTTTTTATTTTTAAAATAAATTTTTAATGTATTGACTTAAAGATTTTATTTATTTATATTTAGAGAGGGCAAGGGAGGGAGAGAGAGAGAGAGAGAGAGAAGTTCAGTGTGTGGTTGCTTCTCATGCGCCCCCTACTGGGGACCTGGTCTGCAACCCAGGCATGCACCCTGACTGGGAATTGAACCAGCAACCCTTTGGTTTACAGGTCGGCACTCAATCCACTGAGTCAAACCAGCCAGGGCTCTTTTTCGGTCTTTTTAATAAAATCACAATAGAAATTACGTATCTTCATAAATGGGTTAACCTTTAATGAACAGAAAGTAATAAGTAAATCAAACATACTAAGCAAATCTAATACTAAGCACATCTGCCCAAAGAGGTGTATATGTTGAGCACAGGTACATGTACTTGTTTATTTGTTGCAACTCCATGTTTTGAATATATTAAATATTCATCATTTTTAAATATTTTTATAAAATGCAAGGTTAGAATGAGGAAACGTCAGGATGAGAAAAGACAAACTTAGGTGCCCTAAAGGCTTATAACTTTTTCCTTTTGGTATGGTAGCAGTGACTGGCTCTCAATCTAATATACCTCAATGTAAAGCAGGTTGTTTCATCCATTTTGAATTCATTTTGGTGTATGGTATAAATTGGTGGTCAAGTTTCATTTTTTTTTTTGCAGGTACCAGTCCAGATTTCCCAACACCATTTATTTTTACTTCATTGTATGCTATTGACTCCTTTGTCAAACATTAATTGACCATAGACACATGGGTTTATTTCTCGGTTTTCTATTCCAGTCCATTGATCTATGTGTCTCTTCTTATGCCAATACCAGACTGTTTTGATTACAGTGGCCTCGTATTATAGTTTCATATCAGGTATTGTGATCCCTCCAACTTTGTTCTTCTTTCTCAAGATTGCTGAAGACATTCAAGGTCTTCTTTGGTTTCATATAAATTTTTGAAATATTTGTTCTAGATCTGTGAAATATGCCATAAGTATTTTAATAGGAATTGCATTGAATCTATAGATTGCTTTGTGTAGCGTGGACATTTTCATGATGTTAATTCTTTCAATCTATGAACAGGGAATATACTTTCATTTACTTGTATCTCCCTCAATTTCTTTCTTCAGTGCTCTATAGTTTTTCAAGTACAGGTCATTTACCTCTTTGGTTAAAATTCTTAGGGACTTTATTTTTTTGTTGTTGCAGCTGTAGTAACTGGGATTTTTCCCAGTTTTTCTTTCTGATATTTCATTATTACTGTACACAAATGCCCTTGATTTCTGAATATTGACTTTGTATCCTTCTACTTTGTCAAATTCACTGACCAGGTTGAGTAGTTTTTTTGGTGGAGACTATAGGGTTTTCTAGGTATACTATCATGTCATCTGCAAATAATTACACTTTTACTTCTTTCTTTCCAATTTGGATGCCTTTTTATTTCTTTTTTTTGCCTGATTGCTGCAGCTAGAACATCTAGTAACATGTTGAATAAGAGTAGTGAAAGCAGGCACCCTTGCCTGGTTACTGATCTTAAGGGACAAGCTTTTAGTCTTTGCCCGTTGAGTATGATGTTGGCTGTAGGTTTCTCATATATGGCTTTTATTGTATTGAAGTATGCTCCCTCTATTCCCACTTTGCTAAGTGTTTTTATCATAAATGGGTGCTGTACCTTATCAAATGCTTTTCAGTGCCTATTGATATGATCAAATGATTTATGTCCTTCATTTGTTTTATGTCGTATATTACTTTTATTGATTTGTGAATATGTACCATCCTTGCATCCCTAGTATGAATCCCACCTGATCATATTGTAAGATCTTTTTAACATATTGCTGAATCTGGATTGCCAATATTTTACCGAGGATTTTAGTATTTCTCTTCATCAGAGTTATTGGCTTATAGTTTTCTTTCTTTTTTTTGTCTTCACCTGACTTTTGAAATTAGGAAAATAATAATAAGTTGCAATACCATAAAAGCCCTAGAGGAAAACATAGGCAGGAAACATTTAGATATCCCACATAGTAATATTTTTGCCCATATATCTTCTCAGGCAAGATAAATAAAGGCAAAATATACAAATAGAACTACATGAATTTAAAAAGCTTCTGCACAGCTAAAGAAACCATCACTAAAATGAAAAGGTAAAAGACCATATGTGAGAACATAGTTTCCACTGATACATCAGACAAGGGTTTGATCACCAAAATATATAAAGAGCTTTTACAACTTAACACCAGGAAGTCAAACAACCCAATTAAAAAAAATGGACAAAGGACCTGAACAGACACTTTTCCAAGAAGAACATACAGATAGCCCATAGACATATGAAAAGATGTTCGACATCACTATCAGAGAGATGCAAATTTAAACAACAATATCACCTCACACCTGCTAAAATGGCTATTATTAGTCAATCGACAAACAAGTGCTGGCGAGGATGTGGGGAAAAGGGAACCAAACCCTATGTTACAGAACGGATCTGGGAGTTACAGGGTCCCTCTGTCACTGTGGATTGTTTGCCCACCGTAGGGAATTGAAATTATGGTTTCCAATACCAGCGTTTGATGAAAAGGAAAGGAAATATTTATTCAAAAGTTATATAGGTTTAGAGTAATGACAGAATGTCATTGTTAAATACTCAAAGTCCCTTAAAACACCCACAAACACACACACTCCTTCCTTTCCCCCCTTTGCCCAGTCAGGCTAGTCAGTAGTACCATATCTCAGGGGGAAAAAAATAGAAGTCCATGGCTTAGGTAGCTCCTGGTTCTTCCCAGTAATCCATGCTCAGCTGGCAGGCCTCCCATGGTTCCCAGGACCATCAGCTGTGTTGCCACAATCTCTAGTTCTTAATCCAAATGCAGGTAGCACCTTCTCGTGGCCCACCAGTCAGAGTCCTTTCACCCCTTTCCTTCCTGCAATGTCTCTCCTGTGTTCTTCTGAACCACTGAGAGAGAGCTCTGCACATGTGCTACATCTTGCTTTCCTGCTTCCTAAGCCACATGGTAAAGGGAGCCCAAAAACGCATGCTTAGTCCCAAAAAATGTGTGGTTAGAACCCAAAACTGCATGGTTAGCATCCACATGGCTGCTGCGCCTGGGTTTAGGGAGCCAGTGTTCATCTGCAGCCCCATTTCTGACTCTCCCACAATCTCCTATACCTGCCAGCATTCCCGTATTTTTCCAGCCTCTCTTGGCTGCCATAGTTAGTACAGGCAGGCATGGCCCCATGGCATGGAGACAACCATCTATAAGCTCTCACTCAGGTGCTGTAACCAGGGAGAGCTTCCTCCCAGTTACATGGAAGTCACTCCCATCTCCCCAGGTCAAAGCAGGGCTGCAGCTACTTAACATATCTATGAAGCAAGCCACCAGTTATAGATATGTAAAATAACCATTTTTGCATATCAGGTATGAAGCTGGTCAACTGTTGATATGCAAAATAGCTCTCAACAACCCTTGTCCACCTACCCCATTCCCCAGTCCAGACTTGTGGGGGTGAAGATATCCTATTTTCATATTTTCTGGATATCCAAAGTTCTGGACCCCATTACAAACCCCTCTTTGGAGGGGGACCTGGCTGCACCCCATTACACTTAGTGCACTGTTGGTGGGAATGCAGACTGGTGCGGCCACTATGGAGAACAGAATGGAAGTTCCTCAAAAAACTAAAGATTGAACTGCCTTTTGACTTGGAGATTTCACTGCTGGAAATATATTTTAAAAATCCTGAGTCACCAATTCAAAAGAAGTTACGAACCCCTATGTTCACAGCAGTGCTATTTATAATAGCCAAGTGCTGGAAACAGCCTAAGTGCCCATCAGTATATGAGGGTATAAAAAAACTGTGGTGCATTTACACAATGGAATACTATGCAGCAGAAGAAAAGAACTCCTTCCTTTCATGACAGCATGGGTGGATCTGAAGAATATTATGCTAAGTGAAATAAGCCAGGTGGCAAAAGACAAATACCATATGATCTCACCTATAAGAGGAACCTCATGAACAAAAATAAACTAATGAGCAAAATAAAACCACAGGCATGGAAACATGTAACAGATTCACAGCAACCATAGAGGAGGGAAGGTGATAACGGTGGAAAAAGGGGAAGTGACTAGTCAAAGAACATGCATGAATGACCCATGGACATGGACAACAGTGTGAGAATTGACAGTGGGAGGGGGGATGGTCTGGGTGGAGGTGGGCAAATGGAAATTGGGACAACCGTAATAACAATAAACAAATTTTTTTAAAAATCAGGCTGGTTCAAATGCCAAGTATCAGAAGTTCCCCTTTTCTGATAAGTCCACTTTCTCAAATGAGAAGCTCTCAGTCTCCCAGATGTTTCCTTCTCAGATTTCCCCATAAATATGCAGTTTTATGTGGGTTCCTCCCCTCTTCTGTAACCTTCTCTTTTGTGTAACCAATTCAGTGATGCTTGGTTTAAGTATACCTGTCTGTGGGATAATGGCAGAATAAGGAATACTATGTGTTCATCTTTCACATGTTTTTATATTTTCTTCAATAAACCCTAATTCACCTTAGAACATATGCATCTAGTTGTTCCTTTTTGAATGGCACAAAATATTGAATATATGCTTCAGATGTAATTCCCCCAAGTTATTTCATGTAATGAAATATTAAAGGCATACATTTTTACCAAATTTTATGAATAAGCATTTTTTGCTTGAAATGTTTTATATTTCAGAAACTTAACCCATAGAACTAATTTTATTAAGGACAGATATATTCATATTGCAGATAACGTTTGACTTTATAGACATATGATAAAAAAAGAATTATGTGGTAGAAAATAATTTATTCTTCAAAATACTAGGTAAAAAGCTTTTGCAGATAGGTTTTAGAGAAGGAAAGTGATAATCCATATGTTAATTAAAGATGAGTTATTTTTGCCTGAGAAGCTAGTATTCAGTACAAATTTTAGCTCAATAAAAACATCTATTTAAGTACATGGTTACAAATAAACATTTTGCATAAATGTGTTAATAAAAGGCAATTGTTCATACTTTAGCAAGTATGATTTGAAATCCTTTATACCAAGGACATAGTGGGAATAACTAATACTTCTTAAGATATGACACTCAATTTCTCCATCAGAGGATCTCTCCTAATTATCATATAAAATTTGATACAAGTTACAAGTGTTTTACATATATACACACATATATGAATATACACACATATAGATGTGTGTATATAGTATGTCCAGAAGGTATCCAGGCATGTAATATGAAAAATACAGATTTATTGAAGATATAACATACAAGAAACATTGTACACAGGACAATGACACCTCAGTCCCCTTCAAAGTAGGAACCTTGGAACCTCACACAGTTCTCCCAATTGCTATTAGCTGTCCCGTCCTATTTCCTGAATCTCATCAACAGTCTGAAATCTCTTCCTTTTCAAAGGTGATTTTAGTTTTGGGAAAAGCCAGAGGGTGCAAAATGGGCTATAGGGGTGCTGAGTTAGCTGGGTGATTTGATGTTTCACCAAAAACACTCTGCCAAAGAGGTGATGCATAAGAAGTCTCATTGTTGTGATGAAACTGACAATCACCAGTGGCCCATAGCTGCAGCTTTCTGAATCATCCAAATAGTTTCCATGGAGGCATGTTCAAGCTTAATGCAAAATCTGATGCAGATTCATTGCTCTACTGGTTCAGTCACTTTGAATGTGATGGTCACACAATACGCATGCTCACTCAAGGGTGTCTATCACCCCCACTGCCTAGTACAGTGAAGTCATCATTGTTTGTGCATAAGCATCCCAGACCACTCTTCTTGGCTGCCAGGTTACACGGATGACCTGCAAACAGTTCTCACTATATAAACAGTGGTTGAACATTTTCTGGACAGATCTTGTCACATATATGACATTATTATTTAGGATATTCTAAGTCATATTAAATTTTTGCAATAATTCAAATATCTTTGGAAAGAAATGATTTTCTCTAATTAGTATAGAAAGAGTTGAGAAGAAGGAAGAGTATTTTTTAAAGTCAGTAATGGTAGAATCTTAAAGAAATAATAAGAATTATATATAAAGTAGAGAATGATGCTTCATGTATAACAGGCAGTAAGAACATAAAATTCAGTATCCTTAGAAAACAAAAATATAATTTTAGACTATATAATATGTTGAATAATAGAAGTAATCACGGTGAAAGTAATGTTGATTGTAGTGAGATGTTAAACGGCCATCACTGTGTTTATATACCTAACATGCAGGGAGTGTTTCTCCTTCATTATTGTAACTACAACACTGAAGTCAATGCCTAGAAAAAAATGTTGTTGAATAATATTTTTGAAACATGGATTTTTGAAAATTGAATAATATAAAAAAGAATAACATGAATAGATATAATTTAAAAATTATGCAAATGGAAATGAAGTGGAGCATCAGGAAAAATATATTAAATGGAAGAAGACCTAGGTTAGAGTTGGCTGGAGGCCCTGCTATAGGTACCAAAAGTGGTGGATAATCATTAAAAGAATTCTAACAGATTTTTATGTTTGATAAACTGGCAGTTTTAGCACACACACAGGAAAAGTCCAATAAATCTTAGATTTTAATGTTTTATTCAAAGGCATCACAGATTTTTGAAACAATGAGAAATAAAGTGCCTAAAACTCCTAGTTAGTGAGAACTACAATTTAGTGAGCTACTTATTGGCAGTTGCTTTTTCCCTGAAGCATGCTTTAGTGGTGGTGAGGGGAAATGGATGAGAATCTAGGCTTTATTTGGAGAGAGGGTCACAGCTGGAAGCAGCAGAACCAGGAGAACACTTAATGGTCACAGAGAGCTGAAATAACAAAATGATAAGCCTAAAACACACAATCAGTTTACACCTGAAGACATTTACCAAACTCCAAAGCAACATAGCAAGAGAGGTCAAAGAGCTAACCTTCAAACCTCTGAAAATTAGTACAGTTTTCCAGAGCTGGGGAGACAAAGATTCAAGTTTAGGTTCTATAAAAGACAGGTACCCTGATGAACATGCCATGATATGTGTTGAATGCCCTGATGTGCTGTGTCATGACCAAAGGGACAATATAACAGTTCTCTAGATCCTTTCAAAATTGTGTCCTGGTCTTGTCCGAGCTCTGTACCTCATTGTGCTAACAACCTGCCAGTATCACAAAGGAGAGAGTGAATATTCACTAGAGAAAAATAACATCATTAATGAAATAATGATTTCTAGCACTGAATCATAAATTACTAGGTATGCTAGAAGATAGTTTCATATCGTGAAAACCTAAGAGAAAAGCTGGCAGTAGAAATAACACACATACAAGCCACATGAAGTCATCACACAAGATTTTGAAGAAAATAGAAAAAAATATGAGGGAATATGAAAAAATACTAATTTTATTTGAAAATTGTTTCTAAACAAAAGAACCAAACAATTTATAGTATAAAACAATATTTTATACAAAACTCTATAATTGGATTTAATATCAAATTAGACATAGTATGAGACAAAATTAATGACTAAAAATAGATAAACAGATTACATTAAACTGAGACACAGAGAAGACAAAAATGAAAAATGTAAAAATGTGTATATAAAAACAGGTGTGATGCAGTTTAAAAAGTCTATATATATGTATAGAAGAAGTGCTGAAAGAGGAAAGAGACAAAAGAATGGGATAGAAGCAGTGAAGAAACAATGAACAAGGAATTCTCCACAATGGAAAAAGGACACTAACTATGGATTTAAATATCTCCATATATACTCAATGAGATGAAAACAAACAAACAAAGGTGGTTCAGATAGAAACAAGTAGTTTAAGATAGACTAAATACTCTAAATGAGAGGTTAAGAAAATGAGAAATGATTAAAATGAATTAATAAAAAACCCCAAATCCAATATAGTTAACTAATACTTGACAAGGGAGCCAAAATTACTCAATGGGCAAAGGATAGTTTCTCTTTTTTTTAAAATTGTTGTTCAATTACAATTGTCCCCACATTTTCCCCCTACCCATCCCCACCTCTCTCATTCAATCCTCTCCCCCATTGTTTTGTCCATGGGTCCTTTATACATGTTCCTTGACTTGACCCTTCCCTGTCTTTTCCCCACTATCCCCCTCTCCCTTCCCCTCTGGTCACTGTCAGTTTGTTCCTTATTTGCATGTCTCTAGTTCTATTTTGCTTGCTTATTTGGTTTGTTGATTATGTTCCACTTATACGTGAGATCATATGGTATATGTCTTTCACCACCTGGCTTATTTCACTTAACATAATACTTTCCAGTTCCATAAAAGTCTCTTTAATAAATGCTGTTGTGAAAACTGGATATTCCGATGCAGAACAATGATATTAGACCTCTACTTTACACCACTCACTAAATTTAGCTTAAAATTGATTAAATTCTAATGTAAGACCAGAAACTAAAAAATTCCTAGAAGAAAACATAAGAAAAACCTCCTTGAAATTGTTCTTGGCAATAATTTTTTAGATTGATCACCAAATGGACAAACTACAAAAGCTAAAATAACTAAGTGAGACTACATAAAATAAAAAGTTTTGCACAACATAAGAAACAGTTAACAAGATGGAAAGACAACCCAAGAATTGGGAGAAAATATTTGCAAACTAGGTATCTGATAAGGGGTAATATCCAGAAAATATAAGGAACTTATATAACTCAATAGCAAAAATCAATCTATTCAATTTAAAAATAGGCAGAGGGCTTGACATAGACATTGTCCAAAGAATACACATAGGTAATGGCAACAGATGCATGAAAAAAAGTCTCAACATCACTATTCAACGGGAAATACAAATCAAAATCGCAAGGAACTATCACCTCACACCTATTAGAATGGCTATCTTTAACATGACAAGAAATAACTAGTGTTGGTGAAGATGTGGAGAAAGGGAACCTTTTTGCACCATTGGTGGGGATGTAAATTGTTCAGCCACAGTGGAAAAGCATAGAGATTCTTCAAATTAAAACTATCACATAACCTAGCAATCCTACTTCTGGGTATACACCATGGGAAATGAAATCAGTATCTTGAAAAGACACCTGCACTCCTATGTTTAACTCCTATGCACTACAGCATAATGCAAAATGGCCAAGATTTGGAAACATACTTAGTGTCCATTTATGGGTGAACAGATATAGAAGATGAGGTATACCTATACAATGAAATATCATCTAGACATTTTAAAAAATAAGGAAATTCTGCCATTCTCAACAGCATGAATGGATTTTGAGGGCATTATGCTAGTTAAACCAGTCAGGTGTAGAGAGACAAACACTATATAAACTCTCCTATATGTGGGATCTTTAAAAAAAAGAGCCCAAGTCTTAGAAACACAGAGCAGAATTGTGGTTACCAGGGACTGAGGGCTGGGGGAAACATGAAGATGTTGGTCAATGGGTACAATCTTCCAGTTATAAGATAAATAAATTCTGGAAATCTAATGCACAACATGTTGACTATAGTTAACAATAGCGTATTACATACTTGAATGTTGCTAAGACAGTAGATCTTAAATTTCTCAAAACACACACACAATTGTAATTATATGGTGTTGGAGGCATTAACTAACCTTATTATGGTAATCCTATCACAATATATATGTGTCCAACAATTACACTGCACATCGTAAATGTACACAGTATTATGTATCATTTATACCTCAATTAAATTGGAAAAATCTAACTGCATCTTGCTTACATTTAAAAAAGTAAAAAAAAAAATTGTAGTAAAAAGATGGAAAAACTTGAACCATGCCAACAATGAACTATAAGAATGTTTTGGTAGCTATGTATAAAGGTGGGCAGAAGTAGGTTTACAGTTGTAATACAAATAAATAATATAATAATAAATAATAATATAAGAATAAACTCCATGCTTCACATACAACAGCAAACCTACTTTTGTCCATCCTTGTATATTTCACAGATGATTTTTAATGTATTTTCTTGATTACGCTACTATAGTTGTCCCATTTCCCCGCTTTATTCCCCTCTGCCCTACACACCCCCTCCCACCCACATTCCCCCACTTTACTTCAGGTCCACGGGTCACACATATAAGTTCTTTGGCTTCTAAGTTTCCTATACTGTTGTTAACCTCCCCCTGTCTATTTTTTACCAACCGTTTATGTTACTTATTCACTGTACTTTTATCCCTATTCCCCACCTCCCCTTCTGTGCTAATAACCCTCCATGTGATCTCCACTTCTGTAATTCTGTTCCTGTTCTAGTTGTTTGCTTAGTTCATTTTGTTTTTGATTTTTTTAAGGTTTGGTCGTTGATAGTTGTAAGTTTGTTGTCATTTTACTGTTCATAGTTTTGATCATCTTCTTTTTCTTAAAGAAACATTTCATATAATAAGGGCTTGGTGATGATTAACTCCTTTAACTTGACCTTATCTGGGAAGCACTTTATCTGCCCTTCCATTCTAAATGATAGATCTGCTGGATAGGGTAATCTTGGATGTAGGTTCATGCCTTTCATGACTTTGAATACTTCTTTCCAGCCCCTTCTTGTGTGCAAGGTTTATTTTGAGAAATCAGCTGATAGCTTTATGGGAACTCCTTTGTAGGTAACTCTCTCCTTTTCTCTTGCTGATTTTAAGATTCTCTCCTTATTTTTAATATTGGGTGATGTAATTATGATGTGCCTTGGTGTGTTCCTCCTTGGATCCAACTTCTTTGGGACTCTCTGAGCTTCCTGGACTTCCTGGAAGTCTATTTCCTTTGCCAGATTGGGAAAGTTCTCCTACATTATTTGTTCAAATAAGTTTTTGATTTCTTGCTCTTCCTCTTCTCCTTCTGGCACCCATATGATTTTAATGTTGGAACATTTAAAGTTGTTCCAGAAGTTCCTAAGCCTCTCCTCATTTTTTTGAATTCTTGTTTGCTCATTCTGTCCTGATTGAATGTTTATTTCTTCCTTCTGTTCCAAACCATTGATTTGAGTCCTGGTATACTTCACCTCACTGTTGACTCCTTGTACATTTTCCTTTATTTCACTTTTCATAGCCTTCACATTTTCTCTATTTCGTGACCATACTCAATCAATTCTACGAGCATCCTGATTACCAGTGTTTTGAACTATGCATGTGATAAGTTGGCTATCTCTTCATTGCTTAGTTATATTTTTTCTGGAGCTTTGATCTGTTCTTTCATTTGGGCCATTTTTTTCTTGGCACTCAAAGATGATTTTTAAAAAATCATTAGTTGAAATAAATAGCCATTTTATAAAGAGGAAGGATAGTACAACAGGAATATGTAATAATTGAAAAACTGTATACAAAATAAAATGGCTTATATGGTAAAATAGAAATTGTCAGTTTTAAAAACTTCATGTGAGATTTAACATACTTCTCTCAATAAATGATAAAATAAGTATACAAAGCTCCTACAAAGATTAAGAAAATCTGAGCAGTATAATTAATAATTTGATCTAATTTCATTGTAACCCACAGTTAGACTGTAAAATATGCCTTCTTATCAAATGCACCAAATGAACTCAAGCTCATTTTAAAATTAAAAATCAACAAAAATTGATTTGGTGGTTGTCATTTTCCATTGACTTTAATCACAGGGCACGGTAACAGTAAGAGATACCCTAAGAGATCTCTTGTACTCAAGATATAATATCCTTACCACCACTGTGGAGGAGCAGTCCAATTTTCTTGGTAATCAGGGCCTATCAGCCAGGTACAGTAGAGTAAAACCATGTGAAGATATAGCAAGAAGGTAGTCATCTGCAAATGAAGGAGAGAGGTCTCAGAAGAAATTAAACCTGCTGACATCTTGATCGTGGACTTCTAGCCTCTAAAATTAAATGAAAATAAATTTCTGTTGTTTAAGCCTCTCAGCCTCTGGTATTTTGTTATGGCAGCTCTAAAAAACAAATACAAGTTTTGGTACAGGTTTTAATGTTAAAAGTAGACCACATGCAAGAATTGTGGAGTAATGTAAGCAGAGGGATATGACCTCTAAGAAAGAATGTTGAAAGAATGCTTGAAATATAAAAAAAGTAACAGAAATGTAGAATGCTTTTAATTGGCTCAACAGTCATCTAGGACACAACATTTGTGTGCTTGAATATATGTCAATAGAAATTTCCAAAAAAAAATGAAAAGAGAAAATGAATGAAAAAATGCAGTGGACTATCCAAGAACTATGGCACAATTACTGAAGATATAACATAAATAATAAGAATCGCAGAAGGAGAAAAAAAGAGTGAATGAAGTAGAAGAATGGTTGTAATAATGGTTGAGGAAGTTGCAAAAGCAATGATAGACACTAAACCCAGACACTTAGGTCAGAGAACAAAAAGCAGAATAAATACAAAAACAAACAAACAGAAACAAAAATGACATTTAGGAATATCATAGTAAAAATGCAGAAAAACAAAGGACAAAAAATTTTTTTGAAAGAAGTCATAGGGGTCATAAGGTTTTTATAGCTAAAAACCTTAGCTATAAAGAACTAATATAAGTGTGCACAGTATGTCAAGGGGATATAGGAGCCAACTGATGAGAGTTCTCAATGGCCCAAACTGAAACAATTTGAACAAAAACTGTATTAAGTAGCATTATATTATAAACTGTAGTATAAATTAAATATCCTTAAACCCATATCCATATAAATAAATTGTTGAATAAATAAGTAAATGAGAGACAATGAATGAATTGTCTGTGCAGAAGAACCCTAAGTAATTTATATGGACCCTCTTTCCTCAAGGGGCTAGAACATAGCTTTCAACTTCTCATGTATGGACTTCCTTTAAAAGAATATTGTATGAAAATAGGGAAAAGGAGCAATTTTATACAGAGATAAACTAACAAACACTACCCCAGTCAGGTGTTCAAGATTAACATCAACAATGATGCAATATGAAAGGCACTTTATGCTTCTAAAACTTCAAAACCCTAAGGGAAAGAAAAAAACATCAGACAAATCCCACCTGAGGGATATCCTGTAAAATACTTGACCAGTACTCCTCAGGTACAATGAAGGTCACCAAAGTCAAGGAAAGTTTCAGAAACTGTCACAGACAGTAATAAAATAATAAAACATAAGAGTGAGATATAATGTATTATCCTGGATGAGACCTCAGAAAACAAAGATGACATTAGGTAAAAGCTAATGATATCCAAATAAACTATGAACTTACTTAATAATAATGTTTTTTTAACATATTAATTTTGAAAAACGTTGCCAGATTTTTTAGGAAAAAAACACAAATTACCAGAAGAAAAATAAAAGTATATCACAAAAATAATGTTTCAAACATTAGATAATAAGAAGATATTACTTACATTTAAAAGTCAATAAATTTGTCAATTTGGATGAAATCATCAAATTCTTGAAATAATAAAACTGACTAAAACCTGACAAAAATAAGCATAAAAATTCTGATTCTATTGAGGAGATTGATTCACTTATCAAAATATAACACTTGAAGAAGGTTCCAGACTCTTACAATCTCCACATGGAAAGATAGCATTGCAGATCAGACATGGGACATAGTTGTATCAGGCAGGTGGTAAAATATTTCCCATTGAACAAAATTTCCCAGAGACTTCCTTTGCAATCAGAATAAATTAATAAAAATAAAACATGCTATGCTCATAAATTTTATTATTAATGTTTGCTTACCTCTATTGGATTTAATGATACAACCTTGGTACACAAGTCCCTGCCTAGTAACACCTCATCAATGCATTTCTTTGAACTTGACTGTGTGCTATCTTGCCTCGGTAGCTCAAACGTACTAATTCCACTGATTAGAATGTTTTGCTTTCTTCCTTATTTGTCCTTCAGAACTGAAGTTCAGATAGTCTTACATAAAGTTCTAAGTCAACTAAATCACAAACTGTAAATTTACCAACGCTTGTTGGAAATGTTTGATTTGTTATTGTAGAATATGCCTCAAAACTTCTATTTGAGAATATAACTCACAACCATGTCTAGCTCCATTCTAAGATATCACAAGCAATCACTTCCTTATTCACATATGAATAAACAGAAATGCTTCATATAAACTATTTGTGTCACTGATGTTCAGTCATCTTTAAAATTTGAAAGGCTTTAGAAAGTTTGAGGAAATTCAAATAAAGAAGGAAAATTAAATGAGTCCTAAGCAATGAAAATCTGAAAAGGTCACTGAAAAGCCCCAGTATTTAGAGAAACCCGGCATTAATGCCAGTAAATCCGTTTAATTACATCAGAGCTTATGTGCACTCTCTTTTCAATCTGTAAAATTGAGTAGATATGCCTAATCTTTAAAAGCTATCAAACAAAACATTTTCTTGACTTTGTTGTCTCATCGCAGTTCCATTATTTTTTCCTATTCAAAATCATATAACCTGTCTCCAACTCTTCAAGTCCTACCCTGTCCTGAGCAGTTCCCATGTCCTATGTGTGTCCGTCTAATGAAGCACCCTCCCCCAATCAGCCACCCAGGACTCACCTGGATTCTATTTACTAACCCTAACATGCTTTGTTCACTTTTTATCCTCCTTGATTTTTCTGCATCTTTTGATGTTATTCTATCATCTTTTTTGAAATCCTCTTCTCCTTAATCTTCTAAGAGATTGGGTTGTTGTGATTCCTGTTCTTTGTAACCTTTCTTCCATAACAAGTATTATGTTACATAACACTTCTCACTCCCTGTCTTCTTCTTCCCAGGTCCTACACTGAATTCTGTTCTTTGCTCTTCTTTCTCACACACGTACTCTCCTTGAACAGTTTTACCCACTCCCATGATTTTAGTTGTATTCTTGAAACATAGGTTTTGAATGCTCTATTTAGAGTATATGGCCCCTATTAAAAAAACAAAACAAAAAAAACCTCTGCAGTCACCTTCTCTAATTACTGAAGTGTCAACCCCCTCATACATTTATTTTTTATTTGTATTTATTTTTTATTGCTCACAAGTTTATTGCTTAAATCATTTACATATATCTGGTAAATCATGACCAAATTTCTGTTATTTGCACATAGTAAATTGAAACACACATGGTACATTACAGGATTGTGGTGTTTTTGTTTGGTTTTAGTTGGCAACAAAGTTTGATGTGAATGGCTTGTTACTATTAATTTACAATATTCTGTAATTGTAATATTCTTGTATTCTGTAATATTCTTTAATGTTGTTTTGTGGCATATTTGGGTGTATTTTTAGTCAACTGAAATATGATACTTTACCATTTTGTTTTTAGAAAGGAAATCCAAAGGAAAAATGTTTATGCTCCTGAATATATTAGCCTCAGCCTATATAAAATTTTCTTCTTAAAGTACACATTTTACCAGAAACAGAATTGACAGATTTTTCTACTTGTTGACTGCTTAACTTATTTCTTTCCATGATCTTGAGGGATTGCCTTTTCTCTTCTAGATCTCTTTTTAAAAAAATAGTTTTAGTACTAAAGTATACTACTGGGCATTTCTGTTTTTTAAAGTATATTCTATTCAGATTTACAGTACAATTTCAGAAAGTTGATAGATACTAAGAACTTATGATTGGTTCCTCATATCTTTGCATACAACAAAACCTTAACCTCCCTTTAAGCTCTAACATAAATTTCAATTCCTTCATGAAACCATTCTAAGTGAATTCTTTGTAAATAAAAAAAAAATCTCAAGCTTGAGTTACTGTTAGAAATTTTATTTCCAATTTTATCCTTGCAATTGGAGATGGACATCGTGCACCATGCTACAAACTTTATAATTTTACAATCAATAATCATTTTACTCCTCATGCAGCCTTATTATTTTAAAATATTTTCAGTCAGTTCAGATTCCTTAAGTAATTTCCTTGGAAAACAATCTATTAATGTTCAATTTAAAGTTTACTTTAGGGAATCAAAGGAAATTCAAACAGTATAAACTGAGAGGTAGATTAAAATGTGATAACAAGTTAGGCAATGAAATAATGAAGAAAAACAAAAACTTTTAATAAGAGGATTAATCCAATGTACAGGCATGAAGTCCACTTTCTCGATATAATCAAAGATGGTGAATGTGAATAGCACAAAGAGTGAACATGAACAGAGATTTGATCAAGAAGAACATTTTACAACATGACACATATCTTTTGTAAAGAGGATGCTTTATTGAAGGATATACAATTTAGAATTACAGGACTTTATTTAAGCACACACTGACATGTTAATAGATGATATATTTACATGTTACATATAACTTAGATCAAGTTGGTTATTAACTGCTATTCAGATCATCCAAATCCTTACTGGCTTTCTGTCTGTTTTATTCTTTACTGGCAATGAAGTTTTGAAGTCTCCAAATACAAGTTTGTCTATTTCTTCTTTCAGTTCTATCAGTTTTTGTTTCATGTATTATGAAACTCTATTGTTAGAAACATACACATTTTTTTACTTTTTTATTTTAATTGTTGTTCCAGTACAGTTTTCTGTCTTTTACTCCCATCCCCGCCCATCCCCCGAGTCCTCCCCACCTTCCTCCCATTTCCACCCCGCCCCCAGTTTTTGTCCATGTGTCCTTTATACTTGTTCCTGTAAACCCTTCCCCTTTTCCCCTAAAATTCCCTCCCCTCTCCACTCTGATGACTGTCAGCCTGTTCTCAATTTCAGTGTCTTTGGTTATATTTTGCTTGTTTCTTTGTTTTGTTGTTTAGGTTCCAATTAAAGGTGAGATCACATGGTATTTGTCTTTCACTGCCTGGCTTATTTCACTTAACATAATGCTTTCCAGTTCCATCCATGCTGTTGCAAAGGGTGGGAGCTCCTTCCTTCCTTCCTTCCTTCCTTCCTTCCTTCCTTCCTCCCTCCCTCCCTCCCTCCCTCCCTCCCTCCCTTCCTTCCTTCCTTCCTTCCTTCCTTCCTTCCTTCCTTCCTTCTTTTTCTTTCTGCTGCATAGAAACATACACATTTGAGGTTGCTGTATTTTCTTGGAGAATTGACCCCTCATCTCTAGTGTCCTAAAGTTCTGGTGGCACTCCTTGTTCTGAGGTCTACCTCATCTTATTTAATATAGCCACTCCATTTGCTTTTGATAGAATATGTCTTTAATTTCATATTTTGAGTTTGTTTCTTATAAAGCTGACAGTCGAGTCTAGTTCATTTACTTAGAAACTCATTTAAACAATTGATTTTAATGTGAGTATTGGCGTGGTTAGATTTAAATGTACTACCTTGCTAATAGTCTCTTATTTGTTTCATTTTTCATTTTCCTACTTTCCTTTTCTTCTGTTGATGTTTTAATTAACTGAGTATACTTTATTTTATACTTACTTAATTATTTGTTTATTATTTAAATATTTTCTTAATATTAGAAGATTTTCACAAGGTTTACAATATATCTTTACTCAAAGTGTTCCTTTAGATAATATCATATTGCCTCAAATGTGATGTAACAAACTTACATAGTATCCACCTAATTCTTCTCCCTCTATCTATTGCATTATTGTGCCATATACTTTACCTTTACAAAAATGATCTAAAAACATAGTACATTGTTAGCATTAAACTTTAAACAGTCAACCATCTGTTAACTGATTACATTTGGGAAGAAGGAAGTTTTTTAAATTTACATTCATTTCGATTGATACTTTTTATATATACAAGTTTCTATCTGGCATTTTTTTCTACCTGAAGAACATTCTTAAACATTTTACATACTATATGTCTGTTGGTGATCACATTTTTGAAAGATGTTTTCACTGGGTGTAGATCTGGGTTGACAATTTTACTGTTGCAGTACTTTTACATTATCTCATTTACGTTTACTTTGTGCACTTTCTGGTGAGAAGTTTCCATAATTCTTTCCTTTGCTCCTGTGCAGGTCATGTACTTTTTTCTCTAACTACCTTCAAGATTTTCTTGTTTTCCCTTCACAGGGGTTTTGAAATGGGTGTTATGTGGCTTCATTTTATTTGTTTGGTACCTTTCGTGCTTTGTGTTCTCTGGCTTTCTAAATCTGTGTTTTAAATGTATTTTGTTATATTTTGGAACTTCTATATCTCTTCAAATATTTTTTTCTTTTCCTTGATTTCTGTCTTCTGTGATTCCAATTATATGTGTGCTGGGCCCTTTGATGTTTCTTCCTAGGCTTAGAATGTTATATTGCTTTTTCCAAATTCTTTTGCTTTTTGTTTTCTTTAGGTGTTTCAGTTTGGGTAATTTCTATTAACCTATCATCAAATCCACTGATATTCTTTCTCATCAAGTTCTCTAATGAACAGATTGAAGCCGGTGTTTCTCTCTATTATCACTTTTCTTCATTGACCCATATTGTTTAGAAGTTGCTGTAGAAATTTCTCATTTGCTTATTCACATTTTTCTGCTTTGTCTACCATAATCTGCATTTCAAGCATAGCTATTTTAATTTTTCTGTATTATAGACTTAACATCTGGGTTGTTATTTTCATCTGGTTCTTTTTATTATGTATTATGTACAAGAGGGTATGATTTTGGTTGAACATCAGACATCATCTATTAGAATAGGAGAATTTGAGAACAATGATATTTATGGCTATAAATGGGTGTAACTCTTTTTTTGCTAGTCCAGGGTATGGCAAAACTAGCTAATGCATGCTTTTATAGAGTTTATTAATTAATAATGTTTTATATTATTAAATATTTAATTATTTTTTAGAGGGGGGAGGCAAGGGAGAGAGGGAGACAAATATTGATGTGAGAGAGAAACATCAATCAGCTGCCTTTCACACGTGCCCCAGTGGGGGCTCTAAACCTGCAACCCAGGCATGCGCCCTGGCTGAGAATTGAACTGATGACCTTATGCTTTGCAGAATGATGCCCAACCAACTAAGCCATGCTGACCAAGGCTGCTTTACACTTTTTAAAAAATTAAAAAAATATGTAACAGAAATAATATGTGGCCTCAAATAAATATATATACATATGCATAAATATATACAGTGTATACACACACATACAGTGAAGTTTATTGGTACCTTGATATCTTTAGGCCACTGGTCTAGTAAGGGAAAGTAAGGGGTAATCAGTCTAGTTAGGAATTGAGCTGTTCAGATTTTGTTGTTGATAGTTACATTAGCATACAGCTAGCTACACATTCCTCTAATATAATTTATGCTTGGGTGAGCCTGAGTTGCCAGAGACGTTGCTCTTTGGTATGTACATGTTCCAGTTCCATACTAGGTTTTGCTCTTCCCTGTGAGCCTGCACCCCGGAGTGAGGGTGGAGGATGGGGGCCAGGTGTCTCCACACTGTTGTTACTCCCAGAACAGTTGCCTGCTGCTGCCTGTTATTCAGTATTTGCTAGCCTGGTGTAAGGGGTAGAATATTCTCTGTTGTTTTGAGACAGTCTCACTTTTAGACATTTTCTATATTTCTGGTCTCTGGGGGAGTGTTTGGAGTGGATGGGGGAAGTTTCTCCTTTGTGAATCTACTTCACTCATCTGAAGAAGACTTGTGATAGTTTTGTCCCGGGACATGTCCCTGCCCCTCACCCAGAGACAGAGATGTTGTTTTGCTTTTTTCATTTTCCCTCTCCCGGCTTCAGCTGGCCTTCATCTCTGACTAGAGGTTAACTGGATTTGCTCACCTTTCCCGAGCCGTTTAGAGCCCCATTTCTACAGGAGTGTGCGATCTACATGGGAGACCATGCACCAAGCACTTCAGGCTCTCACCACTCAGAATTTTCTCGTTTCCAGGCTGCCTGCAATCTTTTTTTTCCTTCCTTTCTTTCTTTTTTTAACTGCCCAAGTAGTATTCTATGTGCAAATGCAAGCCCTTTCTCTTTTTGTTCAGCACTTAGGGGATCTCTATACTTCCGCTAGGCCACATCCAGACTTTAGCAATTCCTTAAAACTTTAGGTGAATAAAGTTTTGTTCACCTAAATGTTTGTTCTTTTGTTTTGTTATTGTTGGTATGACACTTGACCTTACCCCTTTTTTTTCTGTCACATGTCAGCCATTGTTTTCTTCATCCTGTCTCTCATTAGACATACTTGCTTTTGCTGGGTTTTGAGATGCTTACCCCATGTTACTTCCCCTCTGATGGTGTCAAAAACAGTTAAGATTTTGCAGATTATCCAGAGTTTTGAGTGTGGTAGAAGTGTACTGAAACCCTTTCAGGCACTGTACATGCTAAGCAGAAGCAACATTTTTAAAAATTATTTGTTACTGGAATAAATACATGTAACATAAAATTTACTATCGTTTTTACCCTTACTTATTTTTAACTTGGCTGTAATTATAATGTGGATCTAAAGTTTCCAACTTTTTCTTTTTAATTTCTTTAAGTAGTGATGTTATCTTTGAAATTATAACACATACTTCAAAATGTCACTATTGTTTCCTATAAAATATTATTATAAATGGATGTACTAGTATCTGTAATGATTTTATTTTTAAACTTAAAATGTATTCATAATGTATTTTATATTCTAATCAGCACCATAATAAACATCATTCTCATATGATGTTTTGAGTTACTGCCAGAAGGACATGATAAAATTAAGAGTGATAATGCATAGTTTCATGATAGAATGTGCCAATATATAATAAAAGCATTCAAATTATATACACTACATGATGAAAAGTTTTGGGTTTCTTGAGAAATATGAGGTCTGTCTGGAAAAGGTCCCACCATTGTTAATATAAGAACAGTTTGCATGACATCAATGTAACCTGGCAGTCAAGGAGAGCGGACTGGAATGTGCATGCATGAATATTGATAACTTCACTATACTAGTCAGTAGGGGTGGTAGATGCCATTGAATGACCATGTGTACTGTGTGGCTGTCTCATTCAAATTGACTGAATAGAGCAAAAAATTTACATCAAATTTTGCTTTAAGTTTGAACATTCCTCTGCAGAAACTATCCAGATGATTCAGAAAACTGCAGCTATGGGCAACTGGTGATTGGCGGCTTCATCACAACAATGCACCCACTCATGCATCACCTCTAGTCCAGAGTTTTTTGGCAAAACATCAAATCACCCAGGTGAATCAGCCTCCCTACAGCCCAGATTTGGCACCCTGAAACTTCTGGCTTTTCCCAAAACTAAAATAACCCTTGAAAGGGAAAAGAATTCAGACCACCTATGAGATTTAGAAAAATAGAGCAGGGCAACTGATGACAATTGGGAGAATTGAGAGAGGTCCCAAAATGATTACTTTGATTGGAACTGAGGCATCATTGTCCTGTGTACAATGTTTCTTATGTTTTGTATCTTCTTCAGTAAATGTCCCTGTTTTTCATACTACATGGCTGGGTACCTTCTGGACAAACCTCGTATAGTGCATTCATGTATGTTTGATTTAGTGTAGTTGTTATTTGAATTATCAAATTCAATATTAAAATTTGATTATTTGGATAATACAATCTGTCTAAAAGTCAAAATTCGTGCTTAAATGATACAATATATACATTTATTTTGTAACAATTTTTATATTCCTCTTAGTAGCTTTTAAGTGGTGGTGTGAAAAACACGGTATGTGCAGATCGTAATCACATTAGGTATTCCCAGTGAATAATTGAGTGTGGATGAAATGAATTGAATTAGTATTCAGATGACCACAGAATCACTTAATCCAGAAAGAATTTGTCTCAGCATTTTTGGCTCATGGTAGAATTGTAGCCTTGAATGTTTAAACAACTGATCTGGGGAATTATTTATTTTGTGCCCAGAGGAAAAGTTAAATAATTTGAAAATAATAAAGAGAACTTCAATACATTGCTGATGCATACTGTTTTGTCTACTTATAGGATTCTGACAAGGGGTGGAATATATATATTTTTTATAACAAGTGAATACTATGATGCATGTATCTAAATATTATGATGTCTTTATGGGCTTCAGATTTATCATTTAACTTAGTCCTTAAAAACATGTTAGCAGTTAGATACTATTGTTACCATGTCTTACATAAAAGAAAATTGAAGCAAAGAGATATATCTTTTTACCCAAAGTCACAGAGTTAATAAGAGTTATACTTAAAATATGGATTGAATCTAAAACTTAGTCTCTTAACCATGTGCTTAATGGAGAAAATGGAGCTTTAATTCTTACTTCCAGTATATTTGAAACAAAATCTAGATTTCATAAGGCAATTTAACAATGGTAGAGAATTACTTGGAGCTCCACACTAAAGAAATCATTAGCTGTACATCCTAAAGCCATCTGTAATAATTTCACAGGTAATAGAAAGGACTCACAAGTTTTCTCAGGTTGTATTAATGATAGGCTTTAATCAAGGTAATACATATATTGTAGCAGGAGGAAAAGTACAGACAAGCATGTGTGATCCTAGAAACTTTCAGGCACATCCCCACAGGCTACTTCCTTTGTTTTATTGGAAACACGTGATCTCTGCAGTATGAACCATCAAGATATGTGTGAGAAATCTTGGTTTCAGAAGAGTGTGGGCAAGGTTTTCCCATGGAATCTTTCCTGTCTAGCCAAGCTGGGCCTTGTAACTGGTTAAACATTGCCTGTGTCAGCAAGTTCCATATCTCTAGCTCAGAACAAGCTATCCCTGGGGACTGTCTTAGAGTCTCAAATTTTAAACAGCACTTTATAAATTGTTACATACTTTCATGACAAATTTCTCATAAACACCTACTGAAGATCGTTTACCAAATTTAGGTAAAGTTGAAGATAAAACAAAACATTTCATTACTTTATTACTTTTTAAAAGGTATATGGTAGTGTAAAAGACAATAGTGTCTGTCTTACTGACAACATCAGGGACGAAATATGATCAACATGTAAGCCTAATATGCCAGGCAAAGTATAACCAATGATACAATGCTCTCCTGGATTTTTTTCTACTTGAGTTTGTTGCAGTATTTTTGTGAATTCTCCTGTTGTCCTCAGCCTCTTAAAATTGAAGTGCCCTGTGGGTCAGACCATGGTGATAATCTATCACCAAGCTCCACCCACTTTCTTGGTGAAACAATCCATTATCATACCATGAAATGCTGCCCGTGGTCCAGTGACTACAGCTGTATTTGCCGGCTCATACTTCATTTCCGCAATCTGATCTCATAAATCCATCTGCTTTTAAGACATCTTCAACAGGATATTCAGTAGACAGTACAAATCATTGGATACTGAATGGAACTCCTGATCTTCCTGGCCAAAACCGCCCCTCTTGCAACACTCATCTTCTCACTCAACATTATCTTTATTCTTCTAGTTTAGGTAAAAAATCTGATATCCTCTCTCTTTTTCCTCTTTTCCTTTCACACATCATATTTAGTTTATTAGGAAATTCAGCCAGCTCTATCTTAAAAAAATACTATATTTAGAATGCAACAATTCCTTACCACCTTCATTGCTAACTATCCTCAGAGCCATTATCCTTATTTGCATGGAATACTGAGATAGCCTTCTAATAGTTCTTCCTGGTTTTGCCCTTCCCTTCATACTTTTATAAAACACAATAGCTTCAGTGATTATTTTTATATGGAAATCAATTTATCACATGCCCCTGCTCAGAATACCACAGTATTTTCACTTCACAAAAGTCAATTTTCTAATAGTGGCCCCTATTTACTCTCTAACCTCATATTTAACTGTTTTCCCTCTTGATCACCCTGCTTCATGCAAAATATCATCCCTCACTTTAACATACCAAAAGTACTCCTGCATTAGAGAAATCTGCAGTAATTGTTTTCTTGGACTGGATTCTTCTTTACTCAGTTCTCTACCTCTCTAACTTTCTCTAGATCTTAGTCCAAATGATGTATTTCCAATACAGTTTATTCTGACTACTCTGTTGAAAAATGCGGTCTACTTTCTCTTCAGCATTCCCACATTGTCCTCTGTCCTTCTGTACTCTTTCCTTTTTCTGTAACATTTGTTGATGTAGTGCATTTACTTAAGTAATTTCTATTTTGTATTATTCTTTTTTAATGTGTGCCACAACTGATTGGAATGCATACACTGCAAGGACAAGGATATCTTTGTTTTTTGTTCACTATTCTATCCTAGAGACCTAGTTGAGGACATGGATATATTACCTGTTTAATAAATATTTACTGAATGGATAAAAGAAAGAAAGTAATTGTGTTATTGACCCTGGATCAGAATTGCAGATACAAATACAAATTTTCTTAAATTGTATTTTGTTAATATATCTTCACACAAAAGCACAGAAATTATTTTGAGTGTATAATGAATTAAGGCCTCATTTACAATGAATCAATCAGTAACCACTCAGTTGAGTCAAATCTGGTTCTATGTATAGCACAGTCTGTGATTAGTGAATAGGGGAGCAAACATGCATGACCTAAAAAGTTCATCAAACACAACCAAGTTAGCTGATAGGCAATGTATTAATCTCTATAGCAGTAAAGGTATTGTGAATTAAAAATGGTACAAGCAGAGCAATAATTTTATAGCAGAAATACAAAAGCAGCTTTTTACTAAAACATATTTTAATATCAATACATTTCTTAAGCCTTCCAAAAAGGATTGTTTAAAGACAGAAGGGGATATATAAGGAGGGTGCTATTTTATAAAAAGAGAATAGTAAATGTGAGTGCTCATAAACCAGGTTATCTTTCCAACTTGTATTTTATGATCTCTCCAGAGCAAAGTTAAAAGTGTCTTATAAGAGTAAACATGAGAGAATAAAGAATGAAATTTTTTGTTGTGAAAAATTCATTCCAGTAATTTTTTGCTTGTTAACAGAACCTTAATATTGTTTATGCTTAACATCTAGCCACATTTCCCAGGGGATGAATTTTGATAAGCTCCAGCTAATCTGGTAAATCCATTTCCTTGTCAGGGCAAATAATATTCATGAAAAACCATTCTAGTCAATTATAAAGTAACTTTAATGGAATCTTCTGATAAATGTTTCTCACTCTAAAAGTAGCTTTAGATTTTTTGCAGTCAAAATTTAAGTAAAACTTGAATGAAAAATATATACAAAATGTGCAAAAAACATAACAGTATCATAGATTTAATTTCATTGCCCTCAATATCAAAAACTAGAACATTGTTAGTTAACTTGAAGTTGCTCCTCAACCCTTTACCAGTAGTAACAGTATAGAAACTAGACTTCTGACAGTATATATTATCTAGATTGTGCTTCAACTTCACAAAATAGATATATACAATATTTCTTCTTCTGTATCTGCCTTTTGATTAACATTGTGTTTGTAAAATTCATCCATGTAGTTGACCATAACAACAGTTTGTTCTTTTTATTCTTGTAGTTGTATTTTATTCTTTTAACATAACTCAACCAATGTGTCCAGTCCATTGTTGATGGGGTTTTAGTTCTTAGCAATAATATTGCTAACAGTAGTGCTCAACACATGCATGAATAAGTTTTCTATTGTCTCCTTTCTTCATTATTCTCCATGATCACAACCAAACTAGGTGTCTTCAGTTTATTCTGATTTGGGTCATTTTCATAGTTGTATATAGAGTTTAAAGTTTGCCTTGTTCTTCAAAGAAAAGTTAACAATGACGCACACAATATTTTTTGCCATTAAGATATTCCCCTTTTGTGTGGTATCTAATAATTCTTTATATATTTGAGTTAATTATTATATTATTAATATAATACACATATTATATACAAGGACTGCCCAGAAAGTATCCAGCAATTCACTATGGAAAATAGAGACATTTATTGAAGAAGATACCAGATGCACGAAACACTGTACATAAGACAATGAAACCTCAGTCCCCTTCAAAGTAGGCACCTTGAGACCCCACACAGCTCTCCCAATTGCCATCAGCTGCTCCGTCATATTTTCCTGAATCTCACAGATGGTCTGAATTCTTTTCCCTTTCAAAGGTTATTACAGTTTTGGGAAAAACCAGAAGTCTCAGGGTGCCAAATCTGGGCTGTAGAGGGGCTGATTCACCTGAGAGATTTGATGTTTTGCCAAAAAACTCTGAACTAGAGGTGATGCATGAGCGGGCCTGTTGTCATGATGAAGCTGCCAATTACTAGTTGCCCATAGCTGTGGCCTTCTGAATCATCTCAATATTTTCCATGCAGGAATGTTCTAGCTTAATGCAAAATTTGATGCAGTTTTGTTGTTTTACTTAGTCAATTTGAATGAGACAGCCACACACTACACATGCTCATTCAATGGTGTCTACCACCCCCACTGACGAGTACAGTGAAGTCGTCATTGTTCACCATGCACATGCCAGTCCGCTCTCCTTGGCTGCCAGATTACATCAATGTTGCACAAACTTTTCTTGTTATATTAACAATGACTGGACTTTTTCCAGACAGACCTCTTATGCATATACATAATTTTCTGACACTGTGATTCAGCTTTTCATACAGATAAAGAATTTTAAATGTCATGAATTTGGTCTGTAATGACTTTTTCTATCTTTTGTCAGTGATGCATTATCTTTTACATGTAAATCTACAAGCTATGTGGTATTGAATTTTTACATGCAGTATAAAGCAGTCACCTAAGAAAATATTTGTCATTCAGCAGAATTGTTAAAAAATTAGACATTTTGTTCTGTTCTATATTGTTCTCGTTGTTACAAGTGACTATCAAGTGACTTTATCTGTATGTGTTTCTGGATTCAGTATTCTATAAATTTGTCTGTTTATCTATCCTTCAGTTAATAGAACTACAATCTTAATTATTTTAGCTTTATAATATATTTTATTTTTCAACTTTTTTCTTATATTTAAGATTATCTTGGATATTCTAGGCCTATTTGAATTTCTATACAAATTTTGAATTTTTAAAAATTTTACCAAATAACCCTGGGAGGGAAGATGGTGGCGTGGTAGGAGGGAGCAGATACCACTTCCCCCTACACATGGGAGAAAAACCTAGCCAATCTATGGAAGAGCAGAGCAAAGAGCCAACACTATCACAACATATATGAAAATAGGAGATCAAAAACTGTAGCGGACATTGAAAAACCAGACGGTAAGGAGAGTGCTTCAGGATAATAAGGACCCAGGTATCAGCGCAGGGACCTGGGAGGTTGCAACCCCAGGTCCACACTCCGGGGTCTGTCATAGGGCATTCAGAAGAGAGCTGGGTCAACTGCTCCCTCCCCAGCCAAACAAGGATTGAGCAACACTGGGGGAGGCCTGGTTGCTTGAAGGCACAGAGAGGGGAGAGAGGACGGAGAGACAATCACACAGGGGCTGTGAACACCCATGCACTGACCTAGGAAGAGTGTGCATCCCAGCCTGTGCGACTAAGGATGGCCTGGCCGTGCACCCACGCCCCCAACCCAAAGAGAGTGTGGTTTTGTGGAAGACCTGGAGCCCATAGCCATGAACACAGAAAAGGTGCAGGTGCTCCAAATGATCCCCAGTGCCCATGGCCATGAACTCAGGGAAAGTACGCACCCTTCAGGATCCCTGGAGCTAACACCTGTGAACCTGGAAAAGGCACCAGCGCTACGCAGGATCTCCAGAGCAGGCGGCCATGAACACGGGGAAGGAACATGCACGCCGCAGGATCCCAGAGCCCCTGGCCATGAGCTCCAAAGAACACACTTAGGAGCGCCCAGATCCCACACCCAGTGCCCTGTGAAGAGGCACCAGACCAGCTCTGGGGAGACTACTCGAGAGGCTGTCCAAGTGCTGAACAAGAAGGGAGAAAAGTGAGTCCAATCGTCCCTTAGCCTGCTGAAGACAGCAAGACCAGGAAAACTGCTTCATCCAGTTTGAAACAAACAAAAGGTTTTTTGTTTGATTGTTTGACTTTGTCTTTTTCTTTTAAGTAACTTTTTATTTTTTAATTCTTATTATTTGAATATCTCTCAATTTGTTATGCTTCTCTTTCTTTCATTCTAGCATTATTCCTTCTTCCTTTCTTTCCAAATTTATCTCTTCTTTCTTCCATCTTCTGCTTTTTTACCTTCTTTTTTTTTTTTTGAACTGGCAAGTTATTCCATATTCGTATTTTCATTTTTTCATTATTATTACATTTTTTATTTTAATGGTATTTTGGTATTTCTCTTCTTTCTGTATAGTCTTCTTTGCTTGGCTGCTTATATTATATTGTTTGATAGGTTTCCCGTGTATCTCATTCATAGTGTATTGCTAATTTACTGTCCTTCATTTGTGAGTACACTATTCAAGGTTCTATATTCCCTATTCTTGTTATCTAAATCTCATAGATTCTGTCATATGATTGTTGCTCTAATATTACTGTAAATAATAGCTATTTCATACAATTCTAAATACTTCACAACACCCCTCCCAGATCTTAGTCCATCACGGTTTCCTGAACTCAATTACTATAGTGGTTAACTCTCTTCTCTCACACACTACACCTACTTACTATTCTTTACTCTCACCCTACTTCATAATCTGACCTCTGACAACCTCACTGCTTTCCAGATCCAACTCACAATCCTTTCCTCCCTAACAAGAGCCTTATCTTCTTCCCATCTTTTCTAAAAAGTGGCTAGTGGGGTGGAAGATCACGGTTAACACTATACATAGCCAAAGGATCTCCTATCACTTCTCTACTGGCTGCTACTGTAAATATCATAGAATACCCTCTTGCTGTCTTAAACCACTTTGCCTTACCCCTCCAACTGATCACAAGAAAGAGTAGGGGGAAGCTGTGAACACCAAGATACCTGAAAAAGACAGCACCACTGAATCTC